>JAJJMB010012966.1:646500-1081717 GCA_023531105.1 Papaver atlanticum
AAAATCCTAAAATTTTCGAACTTTGGTACTACCATAATCGGTAGTAAGGTGTGTTACTTTAACCTCCGAATATACTCAATTTTCGAATATTAGTACTACCATAATCGGTAGTAAATTTAACTTCCGAATGTATATTGGCCCCAAAATGTGATTTTGCCAAAATCCTAAAATTTTCGAACTTTGGTACTACCATAATTGGTAGTAACGTGTGTTACTTTAACCTCCGAATATACTCAATTTTCGAATTTTAGTACTACCATAATCGGTAGTAAACTGTGTTAATAAGTGATGCTTATTATCTATCGATTGTGTTCATGGCCCCAAATTCAAATTTTCAAAATTTAATAAAATTTCGAAATTTTCTACTTTCATAATCAGTAGTTAATGGTGTTCATTATCTACCGATTGTGCGTAACTTTTAGTACAGAGAAATTGAATTTTTTGAATCAAGAATAATAGGTAGATAACGATCAATTTACCTACCGATTATGGTTGATGTTCTTCTTCGGTAGATATCGAAGAACATCAACCATAATCGTTAGGTAAAGTAGATTATTATCTACCGATTATGTTTCTGCTAGTGTACATCCAAGAACATCAACCATAATCGGTAGGTAAAATAGATTGTTATCTACCGATTATGTTTCTGCTACTGTAAATCCAAGAAAATTTTCGGATCAAATTTTTGATTTCAAGTAATCAAATCCTAATTTTGAATCACAACTATTATCATCTATTCGTTTTGTTTGTTGAACTCTTTTTTTTTTGTTTTTTCTTTGATGTTATAAGTTTCAACTTTAAGGTTAATGAATTTTGAGTTTTAATTTTAAACAATCAATCATAACATTTGTTTGATCGACGATCTTTGTTTTCAATCAAAATTAAAATGATGATTTTTTTTTTCAATGGGTAGAAAAGAGAAGAAGAAGAGGAATGATATGATTATGAAAATAAAGGATATATGTTTAGATTTAGTATAAAGGTGAAAGACAATATAGACAATTTTCTATTTTTAAGACACCCCTTAACCCCCTTCAATGGATGGGAATAGAAAGGTGGCCCCTAATTCCTTTTGAGTGGCCCCTAAAAATGCTAGGAAGATTAATGCTAAACCCGCACTTTATCTGGCTGGGCATGCTTGCAGTTGCATATGCTTCACCAACCACGATACCAGAAAGTTGACAGTGATTAGGAAGAGAGCAGTGTTATCCCGCACTGTCGTTTGGCAAAGCTCTATAAGCTAGCGGGTTAGTCACCCTTAGATGATCTTATATAATAAATCGCGGCTGTTGATGGTATTTGGACAACTGTCTACAAAATTAATTGTATAAAAGTCCTTATAGTTAATTTTGCAAAATCAAAATCCCCATTTGTTTCAATAATTTTTTTTAAATAGCCAACATCATCACGATTTATAAAGGGGGATACCAATATTACTTGGGGGTGATACCAATCCATATAGGACAAATAAATGTTAGCATATTCTGACCGTTGGATCGCTGAATTGGTATCACCCCCGCTAATATTGGTATCCCCCTTTATAAATCATGCACATCATCTTTCAACTTTTCACTTTCAATTTTTTCACGACAGTTTGTTCTTCTTTGAAATCAACAACTGTGCTATCAGATCCCAAACTATTTAGTGGTTCTTCAGCACCTAATTAAATCATTTCAATCACATTAAACAACACACATTAATTCTTAATTGGATTTTTGGTGTTCCAAAAGGAGAGGCCAATCTTGTTGTTCCTTTGATGGTAGTAGTATAAGCCTAAGAAATCCCCAAAATCTATATATCTTAATTGCAAATCTATAAATACATTTCAAGATAAACCCATAAATACTTATAGTAAAAAATCAAAGATGAGATTGAATAGATGAAATCAGAACCAAACCCATTCACCCTTGATGATTTCTCTGCTACTACTACGAGATATAACACCAACCTTGGCAATTTATGATTTTTCAGTTTGATTATTGATCTGTGAAAGATTGTAAAGAACTGAAATTTGAAGGACAGTTATTTAGGCAGTACACAATCTCTCTACGGGGTTTAATGGTGAGTAGTTGGGAAGTAGGAGAACCAACAAAGTGAGCTACATAATCCAAATTTGATAGATTTTGTTCTTGTAGGATGAACCAAATTTTTTTCGGTATGTTAAATTCAATTTTGATAATCGATAAATCTTATGAACTAATCTTCGTAAGTAACTCAGTAGCAGTAGAGGAAGAACATACGACATGGGGTGAAATAAAACTAAACGAAAAGGGTCTCTTCCTAATACTATAAGTTAGACAGCTGTAACATTTTATAAAAGACGAATTGAATATAATTGAACGGTGAGGGATATGATCCAACGGCTTATAAGCCGCTAGCTTATAGAGCGTTCCCGCACGGCAGTGCGGCATAGCACTGCTCGAAGGAAGAAACCGGTTGAAAGGAGAGGAACACGCCAATGGAATTAGAATTTCCGGCCATGTATTTGAGGGGCAAAAGAAAATATTGCGCCACGCGACATTTAATAGAACTTCAACGAGGCGCCTGACTTGCAAACGCCCCTCATTACGGGACAGGACTCTATTTTTGCGTTCCGTCTGTAACCGTGATTTGGCTAAAAACTTACAACTCATTATCCCCATAAAACGACACAATAAAACCCTAACCTGCCTGAGTTTATTTTTCTCCCCGCCGAAATCACACTGAAAGAAAAGGCAAAGGTAATCCCTAACTATTGTTTCTCTTTTGCTGAAATTTCTTTTTTCTTGCATTTATCGAAGTAGTTGTTTGCTTGATTGATTCTATATCTACTGCTAAAAATTTGAAGAACATTAGGGTTTTAAACATTTTTATTGAAGTTTTTCTGGGTCGGTTTGATCTGGTATTATTAGAGTTACTGATAGAATCAGCTATTGGTGTGGCAAATTGGGTTCTCTGTATAGCCGTGTCTGATTAGGTTAGGAGTGACAGTTTTTAGTTGTGGGTGATTTTTAATTTGTGTTAAGTGGTTTTAATTGAGAATCTTTGGGATTTTAGGTAATGACGAAGAAATGAATGTTTTAGTGGATTTTTTCCTCTTGAAGAGGCAGAACCAGAGTCAGATTTTAGGGTTTTTTTTTTTTTTTTTCCTTTTGAAATCATAGGAGATTTTAGAGAAATCAATTTGTTTATCTGCTGCTTAAATTATTGTATGTCCTCCTTTGGATGGTTTAGGATTTTCAATTAAGTGTCTAGATGTGAAGTTTTCAAGCAAGTAATTCTAGTTTAGTGCTAGTATTAGTTGCTTTCTGGCTTCAGTTCTTTGTGGTGGCGTGTTTGAAATTTGCCTTCATTAGTGCACAGCTATGCGTGTAAAGTGTTTTTATTTGAAAAGGTTTGAGATTGTTATAATCCTAGAAGTATTGCATGGTCGAACTGTTAATATGGCATTATATTCCATGATTGTGGGGTTTATCCGAATGAATAGTGGAGACTTTATCAACCATGTCAACCTAGGGGCAACATATCAATGCATCTCTTGTTCATCTTATCTTCTCACTTATCATTACTTCTGACTTGTAATTAAACTTAATTATAGTGTGCGAGTCTTAGGTGAAAGAATCTTTGTGTTTATTTCTTTCTAGGTAAACACTGAATTGCAGAGTGACAATTTAACAGAATTACCCATGGATGGAGGGACATATAAGGATAATAATAAAACATCTAAATATCTAATTGGTTATGATGAGTTCTCGGAGAAGCTTTATTGCTGGAGTAACTGATGGAGCAGTTGGAGGCAGCGCCTCCAAATTGAAATCCTAGCCTTTTTTAGTAAGCTCTATTCAAATAGGGAAGTCTCAAAGAAGAAAGGGAAATAAATTCGAGTCAAATCGTAGACTAAAGTTTTGAGCCTCAACTGTTTTAGGACTTGTGTTGTTGGACTATAAAGTTAACCGGTTTGGACTATAAAGTTAACCGGTTTGGACTATAAAGGTACTTATGCTACTTGTTATACGCGTCATACGAATACTAAACTAATGTCCCTTCATACGAATACAGATTGGAAGTACAGATTCTTACATGAATGGCGATATACATTATATTTGACAAAGATAGCCACATGAAAATTCTGATTGAAATGTAGTATTGTGGTTCAGAGTATTTTTGGGTGTTAATTTAGGAATTAGGATTGATATAATTATGCAAACCTGAAATGTTCCAAACCTGAGCATCTTAATTGTGTTGTTCTCTTGAAAGTGGATCTGGCCTTTTTGGTTCATTAAGCACAATACTTCTTTCACAGATTCCAAATGGTAACATCTTAAATTATGACTAAAAACAAAGACAATTTATTAATTTATTTGTACTGCTAAGGTCAGATACTGGCTGCATTTTTCTTCTTCTTATGCTCTTATACTAGGAAGTCAGTCATAGGAGGTATTTTTGTTGAACAATGTATGAGATCCACTCCACATGATATGGACCCTCTGAAGTCTGACCAGGTTTATTGAGGTTGGGTATAGATTACAAGTGATTTGGACCCTTTGTGTTGGTACCGAATAGAGAACACTCTGGTGGGTCCATTAGGTACTGCCATGTTCAAGTTTATAAACTAACAGTTTTGCTGTATTGTTAACATTGTTATCGATGAACGATGGGTACATACTTAAGTTATCTATGCAAGCCTGTTGCTCAATTAGATATTGCTGTTTTATTTTCATGACATCATTGCAAGCCTGTTGAGACGTCTAAACTTCACTGTTTTGTTTCAAGGAGTCCAGGACTTTGGGTCTCTGTGGAATGTGCTGAAACTGCTTAAATACTCGTCAATCCCAGTGCGGCAACAATGCTTGCTCAAGGCGACGCTTCATCTAGTTCAGGAGATGA
The DNA here is from genome assembly GCA_023531105.1 of Papaver atlanticum. NCBI lineage: Eukaryota > Viridiplantae > Streptophyta > Magnoliopsida > Ranunculales > Papaveraceae > Papaver > Papaver atlanticum. Next base: position 651,367 of record JAJJMB010012966.1, read on the forward strand.
TGTGGACATATCAAATGGTCGAAACAAGCGTAAAACTGCAGCTGCTTCAAGTCCTGGCCCTCGTAAGAGAAACCGCAAGGGAGGACCAGGGGATGCTATAGTGGAAGCTATGTTAGAGATTGCTGCTGCTTCAAAGATGAGGGCAGCTGCAATGGCGAAAAACGAAGATCGGTTTTCTATTAGTACGTGTATTACAGTACTAGATGAGATACAAGGATTGGATCAACAGATTTACTTCTTTGCTTTGGATCTGTTTGAGAACCCTAATGCTAGGGAGACATTCATATCTCTGAAAAGTGAAAGAAGAGTGACATGGTTGCAGGGTAAGTCCGGTGGCAGTCTCTCTGTTAGTACCTTGGTTTGAAATCTGAAGGCCTTGGACCTTGGTGGAGCACAGGACCAGCCTAACCCCTAGGCAATTTCATAAGGCCTCATATTCTTCTTCTTCTTCTAGTAGTTTATCTTGTAGGTTAAAAAACTTAATTCTCTATCATTTATATTCAAATATGGTTGAATGTACAGAGTAAATGAATTGAGCTAACTGTCGCACCTCATGCACTGGTTTAACTATTGGATTTGTGAAGAAATGGTTCATTTTGTTCACAGGTTAATCTCTGTATGGTTATGATGATTATTGAAAGCTAAGACATCAAAAATACTAGTATTATGACCATTATAACTTATGTTTACGAGCAGCTTTAGCTAAAGCATCAGCTACTTTATTACACTCCCTATAAACAAACACACAAGACCAAATACGATTAATATTACATAACTTTTTACATTTCCTAAGAAGAGGAATACTCTGCCAAGGAGAAAGAGTAGTTTGTTGTTGAAGATAGGAACTGATATTCAGATTATCAGTTTCAAAGATGACATGATTCCAACCATAAGTAGTAGCCATTTCCATTGCTTCTGTTAAAGTCCAAGACTCTGCCTGGTGAACATTAATAGCTCTTTTCACTTCTCCTCTTCCAACCACATATTGTCTTGCAGAATCTCTTGTTATAATTCCAATTCTAGCTAAAAGAGAATGAAGACTAAATGAAGCATCAATATTAACCTTTAAAACATTCAAAGGAGGTGGTTTCCAAGTATTATGCACATATGATCTGATACTAAAAGACTGAGTGACATGATCAGAAGCAATATCTAAATGATGCTGGTCTATGTAGTGACTAACTTGATGAAAAACAGTGTTTGGGTTAGGAGCAAGGTTGCTAAAAATTACTCTGCATCTATGTTTCCAAATGAAATGCATAATGCATACTATAACATGAATAAAGATGAGAGTATTGTAGATGTTAATACTAGAATCCTTGAACTTCCAGCTCTGAACCCAAGACAAAATAGTTGAATGTTGCATCATATGAGAATAATTTTGAGGAAGAAAGTATCTCCAAATAGCCTGAGCAAAAGAACAATGAAGTAACAAATGATCCAAGTCTTCACTGATATTAGCACTGCACGTGACACAATTCTGATGAGAAATAACTTGATGTCGAAACAATCGAACTTTGACTGGGATAACATTATGAAGACCTTTCCATATAAACATTTGCATTTTAAATGGAATTTTCAGTTTCCAAAACTTAAGCCAGAACTGTGAAGATAAATTCAATGAAGAGTTGCTGTTGAGATCTTGTTCATAAAGCATTTTATAAGTTGAAGAGGTTGTAAAATACCAGAACTAGTAAATGGCCAGATGAGAATGTCTGGTTGATCTAACTGAATTGGGATGGTTAGAATTGAGTTCACTTGATCATTGGTAAAAAGATGTCACAGAAGAGAAACATTCCACTGACCTGAATGAGTATCAATCAGCTGAGAAACCCATTGATAATTATTAAGATGAAGGTCATCCCAATCTTGCAAAGCTGTTTTCGTAGCAGGAATCCAATTAGATGTCCAGATATTTATAGATGTACCATTCCCAACTTGCCACTTAGCATACTTAAGGTTATTTGAAGACCAATACAAATACTCTGCCAAATCCAGCTTCCATTTGTTGAGTTAGGTGGAGGGAAAAATTGGAGATCATTAAGCGGAAAGTATTTACCTTTTAAAATCTTTGCCCATATAGCATCTTGATTATGCAGAAGTTGCCAAGCCAATTTAGCTAAGAAAGCTAAATTGTAGTTACTTAAATTCTTCAGGCCAAGACCTCCAAGTCTTTTAGGTAATCTCACTGTATCCCAGGAAATCAGTTGAGTAGTCTTTTGGTTAGTGAAATTATTCCCCCAGTATTGTCTTTGGATTTTGTCCATTTTATGGATAGTTGAATCTGGCAGTTTGAATATATGCATATGGTACATTCCCATAGTACTTATAACAGCATTTACTTGAGTTGTCCTTCCAGCCTGATTGACAATTTTGCTATGCCAGCCTTGCAGCCTGTGACCCATATTATCAAGAATACCCTGACAATTTTGTTGTCTAGACCTGTGCATTAAAAGAGGAATTCCTAAGTATTTTTCTCCAAGACCCATAAGTTTCATGTTAAGAATACCAACAATGATATTTTTCTGAGATTGAGTAGTGTGTTTACCAAAGAAAATAGTTGATTTCTGCATGTTGATGTCTTGACCTGAAGCTTGACCAAAATTCTGAAGAATCTGTTGAAGATGAATCATCTGAGTAGAATTGGCTTAAAAGAACAACAGACAATCATCTGCAAAAAAAAGATGATTAATCTCAGGACAATGCTTATTAATTTTCAGTCCTTGAAGATGACCAGAGTCAACATTTTGTTGGAGAAGTCTTGACAAAGCTTCCATTACAAACATAAATAAATAATGGGACAGAGGGTCCCCTTGTCGAATACCACGAGAAGAGTAAAAGAAGCACTAGGAATACCATTTATAAGTAATAAAATGTTAGTAATAGAAACACATTTTTCAATAAGAGAAATCCAATCTGCATGAAAACCCAACTGACGAAGAATAGAAAGTAAAAAAGACCATTATACCCCGTCGAAAGCTTTCGACATATCCAACTTTAATCCAATAAGGGCCTGATTAATCTTTTTAGTCTTCATAGTATGCAGAATTTCATGTGCAATTACAACATTATCATGGATGTGTCTTCCTGAAACAAAAGAAGTTTGTGTAGGAGATATGATTCTGGATAAAAGTGGTTTCAATCGGTTTGCCAATTTTTTTGATATGATTTTATAACTAACATTACATAGACTAATTGGTTTGTAGTCTGTAGTGGTTTGTGGGTGTTGAATTTTAGGAATTAAGACCGGTAAGTGTGGTTAATAACTTTGAGCATGTGTTTATTAATGAAAAAATGTTGAACCATGGAGATTACCTCAGCGCTAATAGTATCCCAGCATTGTTGGTAGAAAGCAGCTGGAATCCATCATTGCCTGGGGAAGCCCATGGTCTTATACTAAAAACCACATCTTTAATTTCTTGAGAATCTGACACATGAATGAGGTTAGTATTTTCTGTTTCTGAAATACAAGGTTGAAACAAATTGAGGATATCTTGAGCAATAAGAGGATTTGATGAAGCAGTGATATTACGAAAATGAGAAAGTAAAACATCTTCAATGTCATTTCTAGAATCATACCAAATACTCAGAGGACCTTGGATAGCATGAATATTAGATCTTCTCTTGTTGAAATTTGCCATTGAATGAAAGTAAGATGTGTTTTTATCTGCTTCAAGAAATTTATCACCATCTTGTTGCATAAAGTATTCTTTTTGAATAGAACGCTAAGATTGTAAAGAGTTACTTAAGTGTTGAACCTCATGATGAGAAGGAGGCATATTGTTATTATAACAAACTTGGATCTTTTGTTGAACACTATGAATCGAAGCTTCAATATTACCAAAATATAACCATTTCCAATTCTGAAGTTGATTCCCTGTAAATTTCAGCTTGCTAGAAAAACGATAGGCCGAAGAACCCAAAAATTGAAGTTGCCAACTCTTGTTGATTGTATCAGTACAAGAAGAAAATCTAAACCAGCATTTATATGGTTTAAAGGGAGAATGCTTGATTGGGCTGGGAATAGTATGCAAAAGAATGAGACTATGGTCAGATGCAATAGGAATAAGGTGTTGAAGATGAGAACTAGTGTAATTGTGAGTCCGACGATTATTGACTAATGCTCTATCAAGCCAAACAGAAACATGTTCATCACCAGTTCTATGATTAAACCAAGTAGTATCATGACCAGTATAACCCAAATCAACTAGACCCAATTGCTGAACAAAATTACGAACATGAGTAGCATGATGATGAGGATAATTGACTTTACTATGAGTTTCTGAATCATGCATGGTAAAATTTAAATCACCTATAAGCACCCAAGGAAGATCTACATGACCATTCATGTTTAAAAGATATTACCATTGATTGTCAAAATCCGAAGAATTGTGAGCACCATACATAAATGTTATCACAAAATCAGGGTTGTTATCATGAGTATGAATAATAGCATGTATAGTGTCAGAAGTAGTGTGCATGATTTTTAAATCCACTCCATTTTTCTAAGCAATAGCTATACCACCAGAGAGACCAATAGCAGGATAAACCCAATAATTAGGATATTTGGTGTGTGTCAGGTATAACCTCATATTATTAGGTTGGGCTTTGGTTTCAGAAAGAAAGAATACCTCTGTATCATATTGAGTCAAGCAGTATCTTAAATAATCTCGAGTATGAGGGTTTCCTATGCCTTGACAGTTCCAAGAAAAAAAATTCATATCGAAAAACAGTCGAAAGTTGAGAAGAAAAATCAAAAGCAAAACAAAAAGATATAAAGAGTAAATCACAATTGACAGAAAGAAAATAAGGAGAAAAACAAGAGAGCTAGAAGAAACAACCTGTTGCCAAGCATCAGTGTGATTTTGCCCGAAAAACGCTTGATAAGCAGCAATGTCCCACACATTATCAGGATGAATAACATTGTCAGAAAGATGAGAAGAAACTGCATCATCATTATCCAAATCTTCTAGTCTAGTATTCTGCAAAGCTCGACTTGAAGTAACATGCCCATTAGCAATAACCAAAGTAGTGACAACCCTATTTCTTTTCTTCATACCACTAGTACTTGCAACTTCACTAGCTAAAGTAGAAATAGGACGAGAACTTGAAGTTGGTCTAGAAACAGCTGGAGTGGCATTCGAAGAAAAAGCAATATCAGAGTTAGTTGCAGAGAAGAGAGAGATGCGCATACCATCATAAGGTTTTTGTTGTTTTTTAGTAATAGGTTGTCTCAATCTTGATCTTCTCTGGGAACCATGCTGAAGAAAGAGCTAAGCTTCTTCTTGAAGATTTCTAAATTCAGGATAAATGGGTTCAGGAAACCCAAAAGCTCTAACTAACTCTTCCATTTCAATTCTCCTTTGAGTCGTATCAGCACAAGGGTTAGCTTCATGGTTAGGAACTTTACAATCAGGACAAAGCCGATAAGGTTGTTTTTCATAGAAAAAACCTACCCATCTTGTAACCCCAGCAGCATTAGCAGCATAAATACCAGATATAAGAGGAGTTGTTACATCTATCAACACCAAAGTACGATACTTCGATGAGGTAGGTTGATTAATACCATCAGGTTCAATAACTCTTACTTCTCCAACTATACTACCAAACAGTCTAAGAATGTCAGCATAAGTGAATTTAGGGAGAAGATTCTTATATTCTAGCCAAAAAGGAGATACGGAAAAATATAAAAGATTAAAGTCCATAGTAAGATTCCAGTCTTTCAAAACAATCAAATATCCATCAAAGTTCCAAGCCCCACCAAAAAAAATAGCATTTTTGTCATCAGCTGAAGTAAATTTGATAGAAATAAAATATTAGGATCCAGAGTTCTTACTTGCATAAACCACTTATTGTTCCTTCTAAGATGAGGCTAGATAAATTTTGCTGCTCTCTCTGCATCTTGCCAAGTCATAATACCCGGTGCATAAAGTTTACCTGCCAAACAGAATCTCCAATCTCTAATACCAGTGAAAATAGCATCAGAAGAATGAGATATAACCCTTCTTGTAATAGGTTCTTCGTCAATTGAAGTTTCTTCCATTTGATGAGTGATATGATTAATATGATCTCTAGCCATGAAAGTAAGAGAAGAAAAATTGATAGAGATAAGGGTATGAAGAAAAGAATCAGGATGAGTTATAGTTATACAAAAATTGAAAGAAAGAGGTGTCAAAAGTATTATGTAAAAGAGGTATGAGGTGTTGATAAAAAGGATAAGAGAGAATAAAAAAGGCTAGATAACAGTGAATGGAATCAAAACAAAAGCTATCAATTTTGAATATCATATAAGCATGATGATAAACCCGATGAAGATAAGAACAGAACATCTTACTTTGATGAGCAAGAAAAACTATAAATTGATGCACCACTGCAATAACCTTTAGCCAACTGTAAATATGCCAACTTAATAAACACCAATTAATGTGATGGGACATTGCTGCAACACTGATACTGAACAACAAGGAATTAAGGATGCTGATCTGCCATAGACAAATCAAAATATTAGAAAACCCAGGAAGATAAACAAACCAAAAAATAAAAATAAAATTAGGTCATAACTAAGAAACAAAGGAAAGAAATAATCACACAAAATCCAAATTCAGACAAAGATCTGAACAATATATGACAGGGGAAACAGATATGGAAGGAATTAAAACGGATGAAAACAAGGGATCACCGAAAATATCAAGTTGACTATGGTTGACTTTTTGCTTGACTTGACCTTATCTCTCTAGAGTCTTTTATCTACTTGGTCAGTTTGGTCATCACTAAAAACCACATCTTTAATTTCTTGAGAATCTGGCACATGAATGAGGTTAGTGAAATTATTCCCTCAGTATAACATCCGTAAATTTCCTTAAGAAGCCTTTTTTTTTTTGAACAAAGGCACACTTTATTACACAGGAAGATTTAGAACATCATGATTTATATGAGGAACATCTATAAATCATGATGTTCTAAATCTTCCTGTGTAATAAAGTGTGCCTTTTTTCAAAAAAAGGGAATGATACATCTATAAATATCTGGACATCTAATTGGATTCCTGCTACGAAAACAGCTTTGCAAGATTGGGATGACCTTCATCTTAATAATTATCAATGGGTTTCTCAGCTGATTGATACTCATTCAGGTCAGTGGAATGTTTCTCTTCTGCGACATCTTTTTATCAATGATCAAGTGAACTCAATTCTAACCATCCCAATTCAGTTAGATCAACCAGACATTCTTATCTGGCCATTTACTAGTTCTGGTATGTTTACAACCTCTTCAACTTATAAAATGCTTTGTGAACAAGATCTCAACAGCAACTCTTTATTGAATTTATCTTCACAGTTCTGGCTTAAGTTTTGGAAACTGAAAATTCCATTTAAAATGCAAATTTTTATATGGAAAGGTCTTCATAATGCTATCCCAGTCAAAGTTCGATTGTTTCGACATCAAGCTATTTCTCATCAGAATTGTGTCATGTGCAGTGCTAATATCAGTGAAGACTTGGATCATTTGTTACTTCACTGTTCTTTTGCTCAGGCTATTTGGAGATACTTTCTTCCTCAAAATTGTTCTCATATGATGCAACATCCAACTATTTTGTCTTGGGTTCAGAGCTGGCAGTTCAAGGATTCTAGTATTAACATCTACAATACTCCCATCTCTATTCATGTTATAGTATGCATTATGCATTTCATTTGGAAACATGGATGCAGAGTAATTTTTAGCAACCTTGCTCCTAACCCAAATACTGTCTTTCATCAAGTTAGTCACTACATAGACCAACATCATTTAGATATTGCTTCTGATCATGTCACTCAGTCTTTTAGTATCAGATCATATGTGCATAATACTTGGAAACCACCTCCTTTGAATGTTTTAAAGGTTAATATTGATGTTTCATTTAGTCCTCATTCTCTTTTAGCTGGAATTGGAATTATAACAAGAGATTCTGCAGGACAATATGTGGTTGGAAGAGGAGAAGTGAAAAGAGCTATTAATGTTCACCAGGCAGAGTCTTGGGCTTTAACAGAAGCAATGGAAATGTCTACTACTTATGGTTAGAATCATGTCATCTTTGAAACTGATAATCTGAATATCAGTTCCTATCTTCAACAACAAACTACTCTTTCTCCTTGGCAGAGTATTCCTCTTCTTAAGAAATGTAAAAAGTTATGTAATATTAATCGTGTTTGGTCTTTTGTGTTTGTTTATAGGGAGTGTAATAAGTAGCTGATGCTTTAGCTAAAGCTACTCGTAAACATAAGTTATATGGGGAATGGTGGTCTACTCCACCTGAAATGTTAGTTCCTCATGTAAATCATGATGTTCTAAATCTTCCCGTGTAATAAAGTGTGCCTTAAAAAATAATAAAAAAATAAAAAAAATTGTCTAGTGACCCACAACTAGTCCACCAGTAACTTGGCTTAAAGTCAAATTTGTTGGTCAAAAGTTGCCATGAGACTGTAAATCTGCCTCCTGGGAATCAAAATCCATTCCGCGACTCCCCGACTTAAAATCTACACCTATCCATGGTGACACGCATCTCCGCCTGGCGCCTGCACTATGAATTATGACCAAATATGTCTAGATTTCATCGGTGTCTCTAACTTTCAGAATCTTGTGCTTTGATGTCAGTTGTCCAAAGTAGATCTCTCTCCCCCTCTCTCTGTCTCTAGTCTCTACCGGCGATATCTCCTAACGTAACTATTTCTTTTCCTCGCTCATTTCGTTTCTTGTGTTTTCTTGCGTAAGTATTATTCACCTAAACCTCTTCTAAACCCTAATTCTAAAACCCAATCTGAAGTCTATGATTTGGTTCGCTCGAACAGAATCTACAATTTTTTTTTTTTGCGAACCTACACAAAAAAGAAGTGACAACCTGACACTGTTCGATGAAATGCTTCAAAGAAACATGTTTCTGTTCATCATCATGTGCTTCACATATTTTCACTTGTTTTCTTGAAACATTATTATTTCCTTGTTTATTTTCTAATTAAACTTCACTTATAGACTGTTTTGAAGGAGGAGTTGCAGTTGGTTATTGTTCATGGCTTTGAGGCAAAAATTGCGGCAAATTACCTTGGAAGATATCAGTTGGTACATCAAGGGTTATCGATGTTATAGCTCAAAGTTGGACTGGGACAAGCTTAAGCCAATGATACTTGAAAGAATAGAAAAAAAGGCTAAAGAATATCCAGTCAACACTATGCTTCCTGTTGCTGAAAATGTTGTTATTAACAGAGCACTTCTCTTCGAAGGTGTTTCCACTCTCCTCAGACATTACCCTATCAAGGCCTGTAAGTAAGTCATAAATTAAATCATGAACAAATTCTGGTTAATGTGTCTTATATTTCACATTATTGATAAGGAGGAGGGATCCCCTCACACTTCTATTATTACACTATCTCACACATTAGAAGTTATTTTTGTGAATAAAAATCAAACTGTAACGGATTTGAAGCTAATATTTTGGGGATATGTTACCATTACATAGCTCTACGTTCCTACCGAAAATGAGCGTATTCCGAAACGTGTAACACCATCATCTACTACTTTGAAAATGAGCCGTTGAAAATCAACGGATTTCTGGCCGTCGAAATTAAGACCGATAGATTATGAGGTTTTATATTTCGGAATGTGCTCATTTTTGGTAGGCATGTAGAACTTGGTAAGAGGAACATATCCTCAAAATATTAGCTTCAAATCCATTACGGTTTGGTTTTTATTCACAAAAATGACGTCTAACGTGTGAGATAGTGTGATAATAAAAGTGTGAAGGGATCCTTCCTCATTGATAAGAAGCTTAATACTTTGGAGTGTTAGAAATTGGTTTGAAGTGTTAGTTTGTTTCTTTCTAGTTGAACATTCTTTAAACATTTAAGATAAAAATAGCTGAAAAACAACCAAACCCAGACGTAATCTGAAATAAACTTGGGGGCGCACTAGCAGTGCAGTTCTGTTCATCATTTTATACCTGATTACTCGGGAGTCTATATTAGGGTTAACTTGCCTGATGGGTTTTCTAATATTCTTTGATTATTACAATTTGGTTAAGTACTAAGCGGAAACATATGTGAGGTACTAATTTGGGGTCGATAAATTGTGGTTAACATACGTAATTTGTTATGAATGCCTTTGTATGTCATGTCTTTGTTTCTCAAGTGAAAAATCTTGCAGGTTTTGCCCTGAATTATACATAGGCAAAGAAGGGCATCTCATTAAAACATGCCATGGATACAGGCGTCTTATTAAGAACCAGGTTCATCACTGGGTTGATGGTGCCCTTAATGATATTATGGTTCCTGTTGAGGCCTTTCATATGACCAAATCCCCAGATATAGTCCAGCATGATCAGAGATTCGATTTTGACCGCATCCCTGCAGTACTTGAGCTTTGTTCTCAGGCAGGTGCCGACATCTTTGATCAAACTTTACACTCCATTGGTAAAGATAGTTTTGCTTCTGATGTGTCTACTTCGCGCCTAGAGCTTACTTATATGGGAGTTCAAACTTTAAAGGCATGGGAGGATATGAGAGAAGGAGTACAGAAGTTGTTGATGGTTTATCCTGTTAAAGTTTGCAAGTTTTGTGACGAAGTTCATGTTGGACCATATGGGCATAAGGCTACGCGCTGTGGGGTGTTCAAAGATGAAAATTGTAGAGGAACCCATTTTTGGACGAGAGCACGTGTCGACGATTTGGTTCCTCAGAAGATTGTATGGCGGCGGCGGAATCAGGATCCACTCATATTATTGGACAAGGGGCGGGATTATTATGGGCATGCTCCTGCAGTTGTTGAGCTATGCATTCAGGCTGGAGCACCTGCCCCAAAAAAGTATTTGTGTATGATGAAAGCAAATGGTTTGTCTCCAGCCCTTCATTAATTTTGAGGTTGGCTCTCTGGCAGCACCAAAAATTCTTATCCTTAAAACAGAATCACAGATTTCTTGATTAGGAACTTCTTGAAGTCAGAGGTTTCTAATTACCATGGTCTTCAACTTTATGGAGCTGAGTTGGATTAGCTACTGAGTTCACCTCAGGAGGGTTCCCTGGTATGTCTTACAAACTACTGTAATTTATCTATCACAAGCCATTAAATCATTCTTTCACTTAGCTTGCTAGTTTTTTATAATAAAGTTAGTTTCCTGACTAGAAGTTCTACCAAATTTTGGTTTCAAACTTTTATTTGTTTTCTGAGATTATAATCTTAAATCTTGTATAGTAAAGAAGAAATATGTTTTAACAGAGTCCCTTGAAGTTGCTGATATGTGATTTTTATAAAAGTTATTTCTTCATAGGTAAGGTTCTTACAATGCCTTAATCAGGTAATTATATCATTGATATGTAAATGTAATACGAAACTGGAGATATATCATCGGCAACAACACTGATTATAATTTGCTATTAAGCAAATGTCTCTCTAGTGAAGACTCAAGTAATTGACTACCCAGTGACTGTTCCATCTCAGCAACTATTATTGCTCAGTTGAGAAACACATCAACTATAGAATCATCATAATAAACATAATACATTGATATGTTGTACATGTCCTCCATTTCTATATTTGGTGGTGGTAGAGTTTCATGCCAGCAGTAGGCATGCTCGTAGCATAGTGAATCACAAACTTCAATTGGGCAACAGTATATCTGATTAGGATTGAATTATGGTATTGTAATTTGAAAGTCCTTTACGGAAACCCAAAATGTTCCAAACCTGGACATCTTAATTGTGTTGTTCTCTTTAAAGTGATTCTGCTTCTTGGTTTATTGAGGACAATACTTATTTCACACATTAAATTTTAACATCTTCAATTATGACTTCAGCCGAGTCAAATTTTCATCTTATTAATTCACTCGTACTGTTAGAGTCAACTACTGGTCACACTATGTTTTTGCTACACTTATGCTCTTACACTAGGAAGTCAGTAGTACGAGGTGTTTTATCTTGAACAATGCATGAGATCAATTCACAAGCGATTGTTTAAATTAGATATATACATCAATAATTTTACTATATTGTTATTGTTCCATACTTCAGTTACCTATGTAAGCCTGTTCCGCAGTCAGAATTTGCTGTTTTAGTTTTCATTGCACCTTAGCAGGCCTGTTAAGAAGTCTCTTATCTGCTTTTTTTGTTTCAAGGAGTCTGAGACTTTGGATCTTTGTGGAATGTGCCAAAATTGCTTGAATGCTCATGAATTCCAGTGGGCCATAATGCTTGCTCAAGGCGACGCTTCATCCAGTTCAGGAGACGATGTGGAAATAGCCAAAGGTTGGAACAAGCGTGAATCTGTAGCTGCTTCAAGTCCAGGCCCTCGCAAGAGAAATCACCAGGGGTGACCAGGAGAAGCTATAGTGGAAGCTATGTTAGAGAGTGCTGCTACAATGGCGAAAAGCGAAGATCTGTTTTCTATTATCACCTCTATTAAAGTATTAACGAGATACACCGACTAGATCAATGTATGTTTTTTTTTTTTTTTGCTTTGGATCGGTTTGAAACCCCTAATGCTAAGAAGACATTCATGTATCTGTAAAGTGTAAGAAGAGTGACATGGCTGCAGGGTGTCCAGTACTAGTATCTCCAGGACTGGTACCATGATTTGAATTCTGAAGGCCTGGGTGGAGTACAGGATCAGCCCGAAACCTTAGGAAATTCCTTAAGGCCTCATATTGTCAGAGACATCTTGCATTTTTCCTCCTCCTAATAGTTAATCCATGTCAGGGAGGCAGTGAGTATTTTGAAAAATTGTGAATTTTTTTTGGGTTTTAAGTTCACAAGAAGATGTGGAAATCATGTGGCGGATAAATTGGCTTTGGAGGCAAGGAAATCTTCTCTTTTCATGACATGGATTGAGGAAATGCCAAACTTCCTAACCCAATTTCTTTTGATAGATAGAAACTTTATAAATCATGATGCTAGTAATCAGTCTTTGTCTTATGTAAAAAATGCTAGTGTTCTTTCTGTAGCTCCTTTGGGGTGTAGTAACTCTGTTTTTACTTTGGAAAATGCCACTGATCCTTTGTTGTCTGATAATCATACTAGGGAGTATGTTCCCTTTGTGACAGTATGACAACATTTCTTTCGTTGGTAAGTCGTTTGTTTTCTTGCTCTGTTCGGAATATATTTCCTTTATTCTAAAAAAAAAAAAAAAAAAAGTTAATTTAATAGACATCTTGCACGTCTATTAAATTTTGGATTCTTCAGTTTGTTATATTCAAGTATACGATTGAATGTATCGAAGTAAAATATCTTTCACAGCTCATATGGATTGGCGAGCAAATGGGGTTTCAATCTCTGGGTGAATTTTTTGATTATCGATTAAGAAACTATCTAAATGTTAACCCTGTGGACATCTCAAGATACCCCAGAACCGATCAAAAAAAAAGAAAAAAAATGTACCCCCAAAGAATATATGCCTCTGTAAACCAAAATCCGCATGGTGCCCGAAATCTCCCGTCGTGCTTTATTGGTGCCTTCATAACTTTCACAGACTCGCAGACTCAGTTTTTGACCTGTATGTAAATAAAGTTCGACTTCGAGTTAAATCATTTCTTGTGTTTATTTTGGCTCTACCTCTCTAACTCTACCGGCAAAATCTCTTCGCCTAAGTATTTCTCTACCTCTCCCATTTCCTTTCTTGTGTTTATTTTTGGCTACAAATCAATCCTTAAACCCTGGGTTTCCATTTTTTAAAAAAAATACTTCATTCTTTTAAACCTCTTCAAAACCCTAATTCTTAAATCCAATCTGAACTTCATTTGTGTTTACGTGACAGGGGGATATCAAAAATTCGCAGCTTATAAAGATGGCATCTTGTTTCCGATCCAAATTGTCAACTGGTATGCCTCTGACTCTTTCTTGATTCATGGCTCAATAAGTTGTAGAATGAAGTTGATGATCCGCGGTTTTCGAATTTGTTCAACATTATTGAACCTGGAACGTAACATACAGCTCAAAAACTTACCAGCATTTTCGATTTTTTACTCTATGTTATAGTTTCGTTTGAAAGAAACATGGTTACTAAAACTTAGGATTATGTTTGTGATTTCGATTAATTTTTCTTTTCAGCACAACAACAGTATGTTTCGTTTAACCTACGTTTTTTCTCTGCCTTCAATTGATTGATCCATCCCATAAATTGTTCCCTATATAAATCTTCCCTTCTTATTCTTCTTCCTCTCCTTGCTCGAACTTTTGAACTACCGTTTTGGGATATTCAATGTTGAGCTCCCTGAGAGTGAGAAGCCGCTCCATATTATCATCGGCAATTACAATACCTCAGTACTTTATTTCGGGTTTCAACTCGGCTATCATCAAGTAATTCCAAAACAAAGGTACTCTCCTCTCTATGGGTGGTTTTCAGTCTTGCGTTTCGGACTTTTGTCTAGTTGTTATTAGTTCAGCATTCTTTGGTTCTGATTCCTAGCATTCTTTGCTCCCTGAGACTAGAGGTCAACATGAAATCGATATTGGTTCTATGGAAAGTAGTCGGCCAAAACCAATTAAGATTGGTTCCAAAGATTTCTCCTTTGACAAAAGATGATCAAAGAGTAGTTATTTATTGCTCTTCTGAAAGGTGCACCAATCTCGGTTTTAAAATTATTGTAAGTTTGTTTATGAAGTCGCCCGATGAAACCCGGTGGTGGCAATGGCAATGTCAACAGGAGCGATCCATCGACAGAAGAAAAGCTGGATGATTATATAACACCTACAAAGAACTTCAAACAACTACTCATGAGATGTGTAGTTAGTAACAGCTTTAACCCCTTCAGAAATAGCATGTTTACCAAGTTCTCCTGGTAATACTAAACGAACAGCAGCTTGAATTTCCCTTGAAGACATTGTCATCCTTCCTGTATTGTATAATCACAAAGTTTTGCTGCTTCCTTCGCTAATCTTTCAAACATATCGTTCATTAATCCATTTATTATAACCATTGCTCTTGAAGATACACCTAAATCTGGATGAACTTGTTTTAATACCTTAAACACATATCTCTTGTATTCTCCTTCAATACCAGTAAACATCTTTCTCTTCCTCCCTGTTCTCTGCTTCTTCTCTTTCTCTTCCTTTCCTTTAGGTTGGGTTTACTTCACCTTCTTCTTCTCTACTTTTTATGAATGAATTGTTTGATATGATTTTGTTAAAGAGACAAAGCTTTTCATGGAGCAATCATCATGTATTGGAGCTTTGAAGGCTCTCGAACTTTTCTTTAATCCAATAGGATTTATAAGACTGGAGAATTTTATAGGAGTCCACCTCGCCCACGATGGAAAACCTAATTTGGGTTTTGATGTGCTCTACCATCCCAGCTTTTGCATGTAATATATGTTGATTTTCCTGATTAAGAATACAGAACTAGTCATAAAAACCCAAGGTGACCAAACTTGTGGTACAAAAACCCCATTCAAATGTTGGGATCCATTAAAACTTATCTTAAACAAAATTGATACAAAAACCCCAAATTTTTAAAAATTGATACAAAAACCTCAAATTTCAAAATTGGTTTCATCAAATTTTATGATGAAACCAAAATTGGTTTCGTCAAATTCTATGATGTTTCATCAAATTTTATGATGAAACCAATTTTGGTTTCATCAAATTCTTTGGGGTTTTTGTGTTACTTTTGTTTTGATGGGTTTTTTGTGGATGGATAGTGACACCTTTGGGGTTATAACTCGCGGACCGTTAAGAATATAAAATTGTTGGGTTTAATTTGCATTTGGCTGAAATCATGTCTTTTCTGGCACTTTCTTTGCATGTTAGAATGTGTTACGGATTGATTACATTTGTACCTAATTGCATAATGCAGTGGGGCGTTCATTGTTGGGGAGTCTTGGCAACAACTCTGGTTTATTCAGAACATCAAACGAGATGATGGAAATGATGACTTGCAAACATGTTTTAACTCAGGTTAGTGTGTTTCTTTCCATCTGGTTACCATTGACGCACTCACATGTACGCAGTAGAGACGGATCATTTGATATTCGTAAAGATAACAAGCTTGATTTCTGGTAGTTTTTGACAAATAAAATTTATGAGCAAACTGGTATCTCTTTTTGGTTGGTGGTTGATTTATGTGATATTCTACCAAATACCAGTTGATAGTGATTAGGACATATGTATAATGCTGTTCCAAAATGTGTATATATGTGCCATTTGTTTGCGGTGGCTTCTTCATCTACCAAGAAAGTAGATCAGGTTTGCAGTGTCTTGGGGTGAGCTGTGCTCACCGACTGTGTCTAAGATTTTCCTCTAATTTTTTTTGTTCCGATAAGTTGAGTATGTTTACAATTTTGATTTTATCTGAAGAACTTCTAGCAAACACATAGAATGTATATTGGCATACTAGACGGCAGAAGGGAATTTGTCTTACGTTTTACCAGAAAACTAATCTGCTGCTTAGGTTGTTAAGATTTGTGTAATTGTTCTGACCATCTTTCGGCTGAGTTAATGAAACGTAAGTGAGGCGAAACCATATCTCACCATGTCAAGCTATTATCCAATTCATATCTAGACCATTTCAATGTTACTTTATGTCACCACTTAGGTGTCACATTTCGAAGTTACTGCATCTTTAGTTCAAACTCCTGACATCCATCTTAAGAGACTCGTTTTATCTTTATGAGTTGGTGATATTTATTCTCTGTTGAGTGTCCCCAATTCCTTATAATTCTGAATATTCCAAAGTCCTATATAAGTAGAAGAAACCTGCAGCATGCTAGGTTAGCAGTAACGTGGTTCTTCATCAATGAATATGTCAGATATCGTTTTTTAAGAGGTACGAGTATGTACTTCATTGCAAATACTGTTCTCTAATAAGAAGATATTTCATTTGATTGGAAAGGATATAGTTAAAGTTTATGGCTACAATAGCTAGCCTAGTAAGTAAAGAGCAAAAGGGTGGATGGAGGGTGGACTAGATTAGTTGTATAATTTTTTTCTTTCGATTTTCTAGAGCTAATTGTCGATCTCATTTCCAATATCTGTTACAAATTTGCTGCAGCAAAGAACGTTCATACAAATGGGGACCAAACTTAAAGTTGTTGATAACTCAGGTGCAAAACTTGTGGCGTGCATTCAAGCTGTGAAAGGAAAGAAGGGAGCAAGGTTAGGAGACACAATTATCGCATCAGTGAAAGAAGCTCAACCTCGTGGCAAAGTGAAGAAAGGAGACGTTGTCCGTGGTGTTGTTGTGCGTGCAGCCATGCAACGAGGCCGTTGTGATGGGAGTGAGATAAGGTTCGATGATAATGCAGTAGTCCTTGTCAACAAGGAGGGTGAGCCAATCGGAACTAGAGTTTTTGGACCAGTACCACATGAGCTAAGGAAGAAAAAGCATGTAAAAATTCTTACTCTGGCAGAACATATTGCCTAAGCTTAGAAGTTTTCCCTAGGTCAGGATGATTATGTTGCTCCTGTTTTTAGAAATACACCAGTCTATTTTGAAGCGTACGACTCTTTTAAGCCAGAGTTTTGTTTGATGCTAAGAATTATTGGTGCCAATTCGAAATAACAATTTTCTCTCGTCAGTTATACAGAATTAAGCAAACATTCAACAAAACTTGATATACCTTTCAAGATATAACCAAGCTTGTACCTGCAGCTTAATAAGACTCCCTCATAGTGCTGTTGTATAGCATCTTCCTGTTATCATCGAGAGGGGAAACAGAGAATGGTAGTGTTGAACGATATGAACCGTAGGAGAACAAGCTGATCTACATCTTCTCCCTTATCAAATTATTGGACTCGGCCATATCATTAACATAGAGTTCTTTAAGAAAGTTGAGGGATTTCTTGAGATCATACGGTATCGACTCCTCCAATTTGTTGTTATCGTTGATAGTTAATTTTCTGAGAGAAGTCCATGATCGTAAATCTGGTATACATTTCAATCTATCACAGCCCTGTATACACAGATACTCAATGATAGGGAAGGAGTGGTAAGGTGGTGGCGGAGTAACCCATTTTTCTAATTTTCCAAAATATTTAATACTCAACTCAATTAGCCAAGGGAATGCTGTTGTCGTAGATTTTGCAGAACCTTGGCTTTCCTCTTCTTCTTGTTCGTAATAAAACTCCTCACCCAAACACTTGACAGAATTCATTCCCAATAAGACAAGAACCCTGAGACATGGAAGCATACCTAGTGCAGAAAGCTTTTTACATCTGCAATATGATAAATTTAGTTTCACTAAATTCGGGAGACAAGAAAATGAACCCATCCACTTTGGAAGCTTCAAACCAGAGAACTTAACTATCAGCAATTCTTTTAAATTAGGATGAGGTTGGAGACCATCCAACACCATATCAGAATTATCAGCAGCCTCATCTTCTTCTTCTTCTTCTTTCATTCCAATAAAGACTCAATTCTCGAATGTTTTGCCTGTCTATTAACTTTGCTCTCTCGGCGTCTATTTTACCTCTCACATTTTCGAAACGCCTTATTTCTAACATCCGAAGAGAATTAAGGTTCGCTAGTTCCTCAATCCCGCTAGAATCACTTCCGACGTTGTCATCTTGTTTCCGAACCGAGTAAAAATCTAATACTTCCAGACGAGTTAGCATTTCCATACCTCTAGTCCCTCCATTGTAACTGATCAGCTGTCTCAGTTCCACCCAATTTTTAATATCTTTAGGAATCTTGCAACGAAATTCAAGGTTCACTAACTCTAATTTGCAGAGGTTGCTAGTCAAAGAATCTGGCAGTTCACTTATTCTAGTCCTAGACAAATCAAGAGATCTTAATTGTGTCAAAGCTCCCAGGTTACAAGGTAATACTTTTAATCCACTGCACGCCTTCAATACCAACCTCTTTAAATTATACATCAGACAGATTGAATCAGGTAGTTCTGTGATTTTTGTAAATGAAATGTTAAGGGACTGTAGGTTCTGAAGAGATCCAATATTTATAGGTAAATTCTTGATCATCGTATCTGAAATATTTAACGTCCGCAAGTTTGTGAGCCGAAGAAGAGAATCTGGTAACACTTCAACATCTGAATCCGAGAGATGAAGATGTCGTAAATTTCTTAAAGAACCAATCCCACTGAGAACAATCTGAACATTTTTGGCATAAGAAAGGTTGAGAGTCTGCAGGTTGTAGAGTTGGGCGATGGACGCAACATGAGCATCTTCAATCCTAAAATCTTCAAGATCAAGGAACCTCAAGTGTATAAAAGGGAAAGATACAGTTATCGGACTACCATAATCACTAAGAAGATATAGTACACGTAATCGCTTATTGCTCGGTAGCTTCTGATCAAGAAAACGCCCTTCTTTGCAGAAAATGGTCCGCAGTCTTTTTGCATGGATCAAGGCACTAGAGACTGATTCAGATACTCCTCCTTTCATAATTAATTGTAAACGACGGACTTGAGATACATCATTTTCCATTTCACTTGCATTCAGACACGTGACTTCATGACTGCCAACGACACTTTGTGCAAGATCATGTACTAAATCGTGCATTTTGAACTCTTGAATATCACCAAGGTCATCCTTTTTCACATCTTGAAAGAAAGAGTTAGATAACAAATTAAGAAAATAATCATTACCAATATCTTCTAATGAGTTTTGTTTTCGCCCATTTGGGAGATGGAGGAACCCTTCAGCCATCCACAGTCGAATTAATGTTCCTCTATTATATACCCAATCTTTGGGAAATAAACAACAATAAGAGAAACATTGTTTCAAATGGGAGGGTAAATAATCATAACTCAATCTCAATATCGGCATGATTCCGCCACTTTGATTATCTGATGTTACTAAGCTTTGGTTGTCTCTTATAGATATCCAGTGACTTTCACTATTATGTGAGTGCATAAGACCACCTAAAAAGGATGCCGCTAGCGGCAAACCTCCACATTTCTTAGCTATTTGTTTACCAAGATTTTCCATAATATGAGTCTTAGATGCTCCACCTGGAGAAAAAGCTTTGTTCTTGATAATGGACCAACACTCAGCTTCTGATATTACATTTAGATTGTACGGAGGAATTACACCCCGTACCACAGATGCAACTTCTTGTTTACGAGTGGTGACAATAATTTTGCTGCCTACTGCACCGACGTCTAGGTAACTTTTAAGTTTATTCCATTCCATGAAATCACCAGTCCACAAATCATCAAGTACCAGCAAATAAGTTTGTTTTCCAATTCTTTTTGAACTTTATCTACCAATACATTGATGTTTGAAAATTTTGGGCATTTAGAACTAGTACCGGACTCCATAATGTCTAGTAAGATTTTGTAAATATCAAACTCATCAGACACAAACCCATAGTCTTTTTATGAAGTGTTTTCCTACCGACTTGTAGATGGATTGAGCCAAAGTGGTCTTTCCAAGTCCCCCCATACCCACTATGGATATTACAGAGACTTTTTCTTGTTGATCAGGATTTAGAGAAGATGAGGGTGTTGATGATGTTAACAGCCTTACTATCTCTGAATTATCATGCTCTCTTCCTACAATTTCTAAATCTCCAAGGAATGAAAGAGTTTCTCGCTGACGTTTCTCAGCAGTTTGGTCATCGTACCGACTAGTTCCACTAGTCGATTCAAACCCAAACTTTTTCATATCAATTGCAATTTGGTTTAACTGTTTGTTGATAGCTTTGATTTTGTGAGCCATTTTAAAAGAAGAAGCAACTTGGTTGGTGGATGAAAAAAATTCTTTTACCTTACTGCTGCTCTTTTCAGATTGACGCATAGCTTCATAAGAAAATTCATCTAGAACATCATCGGCATCGTAAGCAACTCCCTTAAGCCTTTTTATCCAGAGTGAAACTTCAGCATTGTTCCCCTGTCTCTTCTCTGCATCAGATGTTTTAGCGTCAATAACCTCCAATGTGTCTTTAAGCTTTTTCAGTTCATCCTCAACACCCCAAGCCAGACTAATCTCACTGGCAACAACAGAAACCAGCCTTTTCAAAATTCCTGATGCACCACCAACAAGTGCATCCTCGACCGCCATTATAGTTAAGAGGACTTTATAAAATTAAAATGATGAGAGTAAGATTAGATTGTCTATATGAATGCAGTAACAAATTCAGAGAGAACAAAAAGCAGAAATTTATATGTGATCTTGTACCTATATGTAAAAGACAAAAACGGCCATTAAATAAACACTCAATCAACAACTTGACAAGAATTAACCAAGTTGAAATAAATTAAGTTCATTTGGAACAGTGAGATCAGCCCACTACTGGCACCTAATTTCATGCTGATAAACACGATACTGACCACAACGTGGAGGACAGATAAGGATTTCAGCTCTACGACTTTCAATGAAGTCATGACAAATTGAATTTTAAACAGGTTAGGTACAATAATCAGTTAATCGAAATTAAGTTAATTTATTTATTATTTGAAGTTTTCTTGACAGTTGTTTAGTTTGTTTAAATAATCACGGGGCAACTACTAGGTGATGTGTTATTCATTCTTAATCAGTTACTGTTCTTTTTTATTGCAACTGAAGTCCAATGGTAATGAGACAAATTCTTTTATTCAGCAGCTTGATGAAGACAGTTCAGTTTTCGTTTAGCAAGGAAAACAATGTCAATAGCTCTAGAACTTAGTTTTTAATTGTAGGTTTCTAGAAATCTAGAACCTATAGTGTAACATTGCTTCATGAAGGGCATGTTCTGGATCCCTATGGATAGAGAATGGTCTTACTCTTCCATCCTAAGAACTATCAATCTGGATCATAAAGCAAAGACTGAAATATAAAATTTCAAAGTAACTGTAGCTTTAGAGCATAACTTACCTTCTTCCGGATGATTTAAACAACTTCACCGCCACCAAAACCACAATAGCCATAGACGTTACCACTATATCCATCAACACCTCCATAACCATCACTAAGAACTAACAAGTAAACCATCATCATCTCAATCGAATTTAATAAGTAAACAAGACTTCACTGTCTGAGATAACCACACTCGTATGAATCTACAAGACTTCATAGTCTAAGATAACCACAAAATTCCAACACTTGAAACAAATAAGAACAACAGAATAACAATTTAAAAATCTTTTTCAGAGCATCAGTAATAACAACTGGTAAGTAGATCCCTTTAAGAAAGTGCTTCACTATAGACCAAAACTAAGAATGTGCATAACACAGTACATCATACCTAACAGACAAATAGATTACCTTAGGCATAATTTTGTAGCAACTCTTACCTTTATGACTAAATTTCCAAGAAAGAGATTTAGCTACAGATGACTAAACTTTCAGGAACTTCCAACACTTCGCTTGGGTCTCCAATGATATGGGGACCTTAAAATATGGAAGGATGAAAAGATTTACCAGTCGTGGTTTGCTTTTTTCCAGGGAAACTCATAAGCACTCTGGCGAAGCCAATCTTTGTCTGATGGGATGGTTCCAAGTTTATTAGATATTTGACTGCCCAACTCCAGCACGATTTAGCTTAAACAAATAGAGGCTCAGCTCCAACTAGATTCGTCTACCTTAGCACCAATAATTCTACAAAAATAACATGGCAACTCAGATGGATTTGAACCATCAACCTCCGCAAACCTTGTGATTGGCTTGGGCGCTCTACCGTTTTGAGCTTATGAGTCCACCTTTAAATTCAATTATACATATAAAACAAACGAACTTTGTCAGCCTGAGAATTACAACTTTAAGCTAGGCTAAACAAACATATAAGTTTGAAACACGGTCGAAAGTGAAGAAAGATATTTAAAATCAAGCAACAAGAACAATTTGATTATGCTAGCCAGCTGCAACATTTCAGCATTAACTCATTTACGCTGGACATCTACTTTATTTTCACTTGTACAAAAAATACACTTCATTTTAGTAGTACTTTTTAATCGCCTTTTTCCCCTGATTATTGCAAATATTAGTAATTTTATTTAGCTCTAATGGAGAGCCAGCCCTCAACAAAGAAAAGAAATTGAAACTTCTATCCAACATGAGCCTATAGTAACAGATGAATTCAACAACTCTATCATAATTTGCATACAAAAACAGAGAACACTTTGAGCACTTAAGATTTCATGTAAAGATGAGAAATGAAATCTACAGCTAAAAAAGTTATGTCGTTTCACATCAATCCCATAAGACGTTCAAATCACCAATCACTCTTCTTTCGACGCCATTTAAAAATGTGGCTCATTTACCTGCTACCTTAGGAGCTGACAAGATTGTAAATCAAAAGTTCATAAATTCTGTTAAAAACCTTTTCTCACATTACCTGGTGAGTGGAATTTCGGCATTACAGCAAAAACATTTGCAAGCCTAACTGCAAAGCTAACACTGCACTCTCTAGGATCTATCGAGCAGGCGTAGACCATATAAAACTGCACATAAAGGGGAATTAAGTTACACTTACAGATGAATGATAACAAGATATTTTTAGCCCTCTTCTTAAATTACTAGTTCAGGCTGTAACTACAAATAGGGGACTTGGCTACATATCTCCCAATGACTCCTTCTATCTAGCCAAAGCTTAGGAATGTATATCCAGGTGTCCCACTTTCACCAATGCTATGTTCCAGACTTCCCGCTCAGGTGTGCACAAACAACTCATGCCATCGACAAATCATAAGCCAGCCAATATACTAATTCAACACACTATTCCCTTTTTTAAAGTTGTTAGCTTCAACTTCCTTCGAAATACTTGGCTAAAGCTAAGGCCAATCTTCAGACCCGCACTCAGATATGGATTTAACGAGCTAATGAAGAGTGACATTTAAGGCTCTTATCACAATAGCTAGAAAAGGGTACAAATTTGATAGGAAATGCAATAGAAACTTAGTTTGTAACAAGATTTCATTTTGAAGCTTATAAAGAAAACATAATGAAGATGGCACCATCGTGATCCGCAATATCATTTTGTTGGGTTACCCAGCAAAGAAAAAGGATGTATCTCTAGATTCTAGTCAATGAAAGAGAAATAGTAAGCACCCGAATCTAAAAATTTATCTAATTTCAAAGAGTTGAACACATTGGCATTTCAAGTAATAGGTATGTAGGTCTATTTTCCTTCTTCTATGGTTTCTATCTAACATGTAAATTTACTTCCAATGCAAATTGTATTGAAGATAATGTTCTATTCCAACTAAAACTAATCCTACCTCATTATGGGTTTACAATTACAGACATGGTATCAGAAAAAAAAATGGCTTGCTGCAATCACAAGCTAACCTAAAACAAACAAAAGACAAAACAAAGTAAAAAAATAATAATAATACCTGCAGCAGATGTTATGTGCTTTATCTTCGTTGATAATCCCTACCAAGTCAGAAGGCAACTCATGGTGATTCATCATGAGGAGGTAAAGTAGTTGAGCAGATATAGTCTTTCCAGTATCCGCTATCTACCACCACGGGGGCACTTGGGAAGACAACACTAGCTAAACACTAACCGTATAAGTTTGTTCTACAATTCTCAGATTAAATCTCTTTAGCAATTTCACATTGACAAGATTTGAGAAGAGAGAGAAAAGAAATGGATCTGGAATTATTATTTCCTGACCATATGAATCTAATTACCAGTGTAAAATTAGAAACAACGGGTGGGGGATTCTGGTTCAGAGGGGAGTGAAACAAAATGAAAAATTAGGGCTTTTCAAAGAGTCTGAGAGAAAAAATAAGTTCAGATGATGGAACTATGAAGT
The DNA here is from genome assembly GCA_023531105.1 of Papaver atlanticum. Classification (NCBI taxonomy): domain Eukaryota; kingdom Viridiplantae; phylum Streptophyta; class Magnoliopsida; order Ranunculales; family Papaveraceae; genus Papaver; species Papaver atlanticum. The sequence goes on from JAJJMB010012966.1 coordinate 676,009, forward strand.
GCTCTTGGCGGCTTGGTTGCTGATAAAAATCGTTTAAATCTGACTCGGAGTCCGATTCGTACTGAGTCAGATGTAAGATCGTCTGACTGGATTCAAAGTATTTTTATCACCCTCTTACTTGGTAATTCTTGAGTAAAATGTAAAGAGTTAGATCCGGATGTAACGAGTCAGATGCTGATAAGTCACATTCAATTGAGTTAGAAAAAAGGAATCCCCTACCTACTCAGAATTTTTTTGATGCCAGTTGTAAAAATACTTCAAAACTCCAAGTCAATGTTTGGAACTTTAAAATGAACAACTACCGCTTGAAAGGTCATGTGATGGTAAGAATACCGTGCAGGCAAAAGAAAGAAAAAAAAGGTTTAACCAGGAATTCCTTGTCTTAGTGGAAAAAGTGGTTAAACCAGGATTCCTCAAGGATCCTAAAAATGGAGGTATTTTTTCGATTCCCTCTGTTAGATTTGATACCTCAACTCCCTATATGTTCAAGGAAAACAATAAGATGACAAAGAGGCAGGCGTTTGGTCATGTAAGACATCAAACTTTTTTATTGAACTTCCTCCCATACTAGAATCAGTTAACTAGCATTAGCTACTGACAACAAAGCTGAATTCAGTTTCTAGATCCTTAAGATGAGTAGTATAAAAATAATATGTGCGACAGCGATCAATTTAGACTTGAGATAGAGATAATATCAATATATTTACAACATAACCAGATAAGTATTTTTATTTTATGCTGAAAGCCATGATTTCCTAAAATTTTAAGCTGATTGTGGGAGAGCTCTACTTTTGAAGTGGTAATTAAATGTTGTGTTTGAATCACCTCTTTGGATGAAAAAAGAGACGGAAAGGCAAGAAACACAAATCTGCAAGCTAATGATTTTGTTTGAAATTTTTTATCACTTCTCGACGGATATAAATATCGTTTCAAGTTGCAACTTGAAGTTCAGCTGCCAGTGCGTCTAGCTCCTCTAGTACACTCCATAGTTTTGGGTCCTCATAATTCTCAATAACCAAAGACGCACCAGCTTCCTTAAGTAAATTTTCAAGATTCCCAGTAGTCAAAGCCACCTATAACACCCGGTTTTGATAGAACCGATGATACAAGAATGAGGGCTTCAGATGAACCAAAGCCGAAGCCACCATTGATGATGACATGGCATATGACGTAAGAATAGCGGCTTCATATGGACCAAAGCCGAAGTCACCATTGACAATGACGTATCATATTAGGGGGGGCCCCGAGGAAATACTTAGCGAGTGTGTAAATAAACCTTAATGTAAAGTACACATGTACGGCTAATGCCAAGAGTCTTATCATAAAAGGTACTAGGGTACAGTGTACGGTACCTCTATGTCAGGCTTTGCCTATAAAAGGAGAGCTATCCTCCAAAGAAAGACAAAGCTTTTCATATAATTGTACTATGTATTGAGATTAGTCTCCTTGTAATCCTTCATCAATTTTAGGATGTTACCATTTGGCGACTTCACTGGGGACTAGTCTTCAATACCACTACATGAAACCCTAGATGGATCCACGAATTATGGAAATTTCTCTTGCGTCAGGTGCTGCCCCAGCTTCGGGTGGCATTCCAAGTAAAACGACTGGAGGGATAACTACGACTTCGACATTTGAAGAACCGCAAGGCCAACCACAGGATCCCAAGTACGGAATACCGATAATGAGATATTCTGGAGCGTTACAACAAAACTTACGTGTAAGAGTAGGCCAACCAAACATGGCAGGAGAAGTCTTGAGACAAGTTGAAAAAAGTCCTCGTCAAAAGAAGTTTTGCAAGCGCAAATTGGATCTAGTTCACAGACGACCAACGCTGGCTCTCGCATAACAACTTGAGGTACAACAGATGCGGCGAGAGTTGGCCGAAACCGATAAAAGGCGACTGGTCTTAATGGATAGAATAACTGAACTTCAACCTGAAGGAGGTGACGAAGATCTTGATCCTTTCGGGATGCCGCAACACCCACTCTTGTTACAAAGTAGAATCCATCGAGATGCGTTTGGTAGACGAATCTCTTCTTCCATACAAATTGTACAGTGGAGTGAGACACCCAACACGTTTCGGGCGTCAAGAAAGATCTCCCGCAACTCAGAAGGTCAACCCCACAAAGAACAAGATAATGTCGCAATAACTGAAGAACATATCACCAAGTATCTAGAGGAAAACTATGGATTGACGCCGCCTGCAACAAATTATACCAAGCAATCCCCTTTCACTCAAGGGTCATTGGAAAATTCGATGCCAACAAAATACAAACAACCTAAGTTTCAATTATTTGATGGGACCAGAAACGCGACAGAACACGTGTTCAGATTTCTCATGGCACTAAACGAATATGCAACGAACGATTTTATTTTCCTAAGAGAGTTCGGAAAGTCTCTTACCATCTCGGCTTTCACATGGTTTATAGGACTGGAGCAAAATAGTATTTCATCTTGGAATGACATGCGGAATTTGTTTATGAAGAAATTTTATTCAAGACAAAAGCAATTAACAATTTCAGACATGTGCAATCATAATTATAAGCCAGGAGATAAGTATTTGGATTTCGCAAGAAGCTTCCGAGACGAATGTCTACGAAATAATGTTAAAATCTCGGAAAATGAGCTTGTCAAAATCGGTATTAGCAGGGCTGCCTACAAAACTTAGCCTCATCCTTGGGACTGCAAGAATGGAAACGTTTGCGGATTTTGAAGATGCTTGCTCTCGAGCTGATCATACAACACAATTCCGAAACACGAGTAACAAACAATGGGGACATTTTGTAGCCTACGCTAAAGAAGAAGGGAATTTTAGACAAGGCAAAAGACTAGCAAACTTTAAGGATGGAAAGGGATATAAAAGGAGGAGCGAAACATCTGACGAAATAGTAGAACCCCTAGGATTTCCATGTGCTTTAGAGACGGCTATCGAATTACTAAAAGAATGGATAAAAGACCCTTCCATTTCCAGCAAAGGAGCCTTCGGAGCAAGACAAGAGCAATGCAAGGTATTGTCATTTTCATAAAAAGATAGAACATGCAACAAAGGACTGTCGGACCTTCAAATGGAAAATATACAACAGAGAGGAGAAGTAGATTTCGGAGAAGGACTGTCAGAAACCCATTACCACACCAAGCACTCATGTTCACACTTGAGATCACCGAAGAGGTGGAAGAGGAAGTGTGTGTTGTATCTGAAACAGACAATTATGAATACATCGCGGCTACTGTGGGGCAAAATCCCCTTTTCGCGACCTTTTTTGATGCGTTGAACTTTACACCCGGACAGAGACAAATTGCCGCAATAATGCTGACCAAAGTCGCGGTGAATGAAGGAGTACAACAATATTTAGACCGGAAATACCCGTTGCCCACAAATGTCATCACTTTTTCGGAAAGCGACAAAACAGTAGACTGTGACCACACAAGACCCCTATATGTGACAGTTGGGATACGAAAACACAGGTTTAAGAGAGCTTTCATTGACAACGGAGCATCACTTAACCTGATCCCATTGCATATTGCAGAAAGCATTGGTGTCGAAGAAAAAGAGATCAATAAGTTCCTAACAAATTTTCAAAGTTTTGGGGGACTCACTCAACAAACTCTGGGCACCATCAAAATGGAAATACAAGTTGGACCTATCCGAGCTAGTGAGCCATTCTACGTCATGGACGTTCAACCAGCCTACAACTTACTACTAGGAAGGCCATGGTTACATAAACACGGAGTTGTACCTTCAACGTACTACCAATGTATAAAGTTCATTTTAAAAGGGAAACAAAAACGGGTGGCGGCTTCAATCGATCCATTCACTACCGAAGAGGCCCACCTGGATGAAGCGGACTTTTACAATGGGCTTAGTGAACCAATTGAGGTGGTCACACATATTTATTCAACTCCAATTCCTGATTGGGAAACCACTTATGGTAGCAAAGTTGAAGACGTTCCGACGGAACGAGAGAAAGTCCACCGAAATGAAAGACGGCAGTTCCGAAAGATTACACGTCTGACAGTGGACATGTCTACCAGCGTTGATCAATGACTTAAGATGAAAACGAAAAGGACAGCCTTCAATAAGACCTCTAAAGTTATAAGAGGGAATAGCATGGTGTTTGTATGAGCAATTTGAATGTGGCTAAAATCTCTCATGTAGGTAACAATGCAAATAAAATAAAAGGCAAAGTTGCATATTACTAAGTATAAAGCCACCAAGGAAATCTTCTCGAAAAGGCGGCTTGAAACCCCCGATCGAGGATTGAGACCGACAAAAGGTGAAAACTATTACAATAAGGACAGTCCCTCTTCATATAGTCCAATGACTACAAACATGAAAGGTCTGAATCCACACACTAACTCACACAAAAGGAACAAACTGGAAAGTTTATAAAGTTACGGATGTGGGTCAGTGCTGAAAGGGTGATAGCCTCGAGGCCAAAATTAGTTGTCTCTACAAAAGGTGTGAACTTAGAGGCTCAGAAAACACCGGATAAGAAACTAACTTCTAAAAAGCTTTTGTCCACCATCCCGAGATGGTAATCACAAATAGAAAATGCAGAAAATAACGAAAGCAGTATGCATTCAAACACAAGAAGGTAAAACTCGTAATGACGAATTAGATAACTCTGCCCGCACTTGCGAAAGTGCACGATTTGAGGCTTGTAAAGCGACCCTAATATCACGAATAAGAAAGAAGACTTGAATCCGCTGGGATTCCGCTTGTCTTGATTTCGTCATAGGCACTTCCGAGTACTTTATCAAATCATGATATTCAGCTGCAACAAGTTCAAAATAATCCAAGGAAAGCTGTAATACAGCAATCAATTTCGAAAGCATTACGGTCTCAAGAATCAACCGAACACGAGTTAGCATTTTCAAAATAACACAAGTAATAAATATGAAAGTAAGTAAACAATCAATCAACCGTAAGGAAAAGAATGAAAAACAAATCTCATTTATAAGCAAAGACAACACAAACTACGAGGCGAAAATGTTCACAAGACACTGAAAGAGAAAAGGAGAAAGCAGTCAATCGATCATGTCCCAACAATGAAATACGAATACGAGAAATAAAGGTTTAGGAAGAAAGATCATCTAGCTCTTTCTTTTTCTTCGCCAGATCTTTCGTCTTTAAACTCAAACTCCTTGATGTCTCTGCAACATCGGCAGCAATCTTAGCTGCTTCGTTAGATAAACGAATTTTCTCCTGCTGCTGGCCCTTCAATGTCTGCGATTCCAAGAGGATTTCTTCTCCTAAAGCAGTAATATCTCCCGGAAGGACTGTGCACCGAGACGACCGTCTTTCGTTCAGACTCTCAAACAATTCCTCGATCCAACTCATGCTGAATTTCAAGATACGGGGCAATGTAAAGCTGCTCTCCCACATTGCAAGGGTGTCCTCGGATGGAGAATCAGCTCCAACTTCGTCCATTGCTTTCGCCACAGTCAACAAATACGAAACACTGGAAATCAAATTGTTGCGGTCGAAGAGAACTGCCGTAGAGGCTATGTGACCATGCTTTTCTACAACCAGCTTGTAATAATCTTTTAACTGGAATAAAATGAGAATACGTAGCAGTGATAAGAACGACATTTCCTTTGAAATCAAACCAAGAGGCGCTACCAATTAAGGACCCGGGACTACCAATAGGAGTTGGAGTGGCTGGAACATGATCTTCGAAATGTTGTGCCCCGGAGCCGCCATGCACACCTGTGTTTCTTCGTTTCCTCGAACTAGTTTGCTCCCCAAGATTCTCGGTGCATGCCATAGGAGAATCCTGATGGAATACTTATATGATTAACTAAACAAAAAGAAAGGGAAAAATCGAAAAGGGCGAAATACCTGAATATTTACGTCGGAGGATGCGACCTGAGAACTGTGTCTCGCCTATACAAATAAAATAAAGGGAGTGAAAATCAGAGAGATAGAAAATTTTGAACATTTAGAAGCAGTATTTAAAAGGGATGGATGAGAGAATGATGTGGACAGCATACCGACAAAATCGTGACCTACTTTATGACAAACACGTGCAATAGGATAGCAGTTATCAAGATAATTCATGAATAATTACCTTCCTCTTCGATGAAGCCTGATGACGCTGCAAGTTTACTTCTACTTCGGACAAATTATACGAACAGGCCCAGAACGCTTCAAACAAAAGCAAAGCCGAAAACAATACAAATGAATAATAAGGAAAGGGGATCAGAAGGAACGAGGAACAAACCAAGAAAAGTGTATGAACCAACCTTAGCGAGATTTTTGGGTAACAGCACGGATCTTACCTTTCCCCTTCGAGGACTTGCTTTTGGTCTCAGACTTTAGCGCCTTAGCAACATGAGCAGCAAGCTTAATACGACTACGGCCACTCAGACTACGGGGGATAAGCACCGGCATTGGAAGAGTAGGAGAACACACAAAATCAGCTATTTGAGTCAACTGATCATACCAATAAGTACACCAACCTTGTGTGAAAACAGGAGGCCTTTTCGAAGACGGTACGGCTAAAAGAAATGGAAGATCTCGACAATGCCTCGGCTCTTCGGGATTGAAGACAAATCGACGATAACAATCATTCAAAATAGCTTCACCTTCAGGGAAAAAGGGTGTCAGTATGGAGGGTACCTCTTGGTCATAACCTAACTGCCTTGTAACCCTGTCAACATTGTAAGCGACTGCGCAAAATTTCACATCGAAATAACCAGGAATAAAGCCAGGAGTTACCATGGACACAAAGTCCCATTCCTCATCATCGAGTTGCGGATTAGCCGAGTCTAATACGTCGTCAAGAAACACCATGGTTGGGTTAAGGAATAACGGTTCACCAGAGACATCCTTATATGGGCGCACAACGAAAGACTTTAACTTATCCATAATCAAGGGAAGCTTCTGACTTGCTTTCTTTATATGCACATTCTCATATAAAGCGGTACAAGGATAGCGGGATGGAGCCAAGGGAAGACGGCCAGGAGGATTAACAGCGGTAACTCCTCTCCTTTGTAAAGCCAAGTCTTGTGTCCCTGAACTGCATGCGGGAAACCTCTCCCAAAACCACATCTGGAGGAAACTGGTGGGGACATAACTCTCCACTGTGTGCTCGTTTCTGTTCACCACTTCTATGTCTGAAACCAGGGTATCCAGATGACGATACAATCCTCCTAAGAACATGGGAGCTAAAGGATATGTCACACCTCTCGACATCATGACAGCCATGAGCAAGATGTCATCACGAATGGTATGTTTTGGAGGGCATTCAAACAAATCATGAATTAACCAATAGGCCAAGAAAGCAGCAAGTTCGGCATCATCGTCTTGAACATGATCTGGAGGAAGGTAAGACTTCACCAATGAGGGCAATTTCTTCCTATCAATAGGTTCAGTCAAACGAGGAGCCCAGTAATTCATCCAACCCTAAAGAGAAGCACGCTTCCTCTTTAGTTGTAACACCAGGAGTCCCAGTTTCGACCTTACGGGCAATAACTTTTCGAACTTCTACCAAAGTATTGTAAATAGTATCCGCAGTTGTCATGGATACTTCGGGATTAGCTTCCACGAAAGAGTGAGAACTATGGACATGTAATCCCGTAAGGGCAACAACATCTTCTAAAGTGGGGGACGCTTTCCCCCAATTGAAAACAAGGGTGTGAACACCAGCAACCCATCTAAGACAAGCTAGATACAGAGCCTGATTAGATCGGAAGATACTCCGATAAGTAGATAAATTCAGAGCGTCTTCAATGTTAAGATCTCGAATGCGCTGCAAATTCCGAGGCTTCGAAAGACGAAGACCATTCATGACTCACAAGAGTAGTTGAGACGAAGTCTATGGGAGGATCCCGATAGTCACCATGCTCAATACATACCCGAGGGATATTTTCAAGGAGAAGTAACGATTACCCTCTGGACTCAATAAGATTGGACTAATATCGATGATTTTATACCTTTGAAGATCTGTACTGGTCAAATAACTAATAAACTGATCTTCGAAAACGGACCCGAAAAAGGGTGTACTAGCGGCATCGGCACCAAACAAACGGCCTGTTCTCATTTCTGCGGAATCCTCTCTAGATAACCGTTTACCAGCCCCAGACGAACTCGGCTCCATTATTTCACAAAAGGGGGTAAATGAAGGTCGATAACGCGAATAGAAAAGGGATATGAAGGAAGAAGAAATTTTATGAAGAAGAAGAAAAGAAGAGGAAAATGAGAGATAGAAGCAACAAAACGGGTTTTATACTGAGGAGTAAAAGAAGACGAAAGGTTGAGACAATTGGGAAGAGAAAGTAGAGAAGACCACACGTGTTGATCACCAAGGGAAACAATGAAATGAAGAAGAGTCGTTGGATCACGCTGTTTGGAAACTGACCCTAATCATTTACCATTAGATCTTGCGCGAATCAAGGAAGGGGTTACAATTATGAACGCCGAGCCACCAACCTTTTCGGGAGTAATAACGTGAAAAAAAACATGACAAAAGGGGGCTTCGAGAAAACCTAAATCGAAAAGGGAAGGCTAAACAAGAAGTGGTTTCAAGAAAACCTGATTCGAGAAGACAAAGAAAGAATGATGAAAACATAAATCAGATGTACACTGACTGTTGTCATAATTACAAATTTAGCAAACAGTCAAGGGGCTAATGTTAACACCCGGTTTTGACAGAACCGATGATACAAGAATGGGGCTTCGGATGAACCAAAGCCGAAGCCACCATTGATGATGACATGACATATGACGTAAGAATAGGGGCTTCGGATGGACCAAAGCCGAAGTCACCAATGACAATGACGTAGCATATTAGGGGCACCTCGAGGAAATACTTAGCGAGTGTGTAAATAAACCTTAATGTAAAGTACACGTGTACGGTTAATGACAAGAGTCTTGTCATAAAAGGTATTAGGGTACACGTGTACGGTAACTCTATGTCAGACTTTTCCTATAAAAGGAGAGTTATCCTCCAAAGAAAGACAAAGCTTTTCAGATAATTGTACCGTGTATTGAGATTAGTCTCCTTGTAATCTTTCATCAATTTTAGGGTGTTTGAAAAGACGAGGGTACCCAAATATACCTCAATCTAAAACTTTTCCACCTATAAGTCCTTTCTCTGAAAGTAATTTTCTATGGACTGAGTCGAGACAATACAACTAATCGGTTCACACTTCGTGTGATCATCTATGGATACGAGATCGAGACAATACGACAACAACATAACTTGTGTGATTGACTATGGATACAAGATCGAGACAATACAACAACGAAGTATGATTACTTGATAATAGGTTCAGACTTAACCAAAAACAATAGGATTGCTATCAAGTAATTAGGAATTAACGTTTATGTATTTTACTTCTAATTATAATAAAAACAATTATAATTGCGGAAATTGGAAAAGTAAAAGACACAGCAAGAATTTGTTAACGAGGAAACCGCAAATGCAGAAAAACCCCGGGACCTTGTCCAGAATTGAATACTCTCAGAATTAAGCCGCTATAAAAAAATATAAACCAACTTCGTATAGTTGAGACCAAGAAACTAAACCTATAGTTCACCTAGTTCCCTCAGTATCCCTGCGCCTCCAACTTGTAATAAGTCACGCACTTCGAACAATTCCTTTGGTTCATATTCCAAACAGTAAAGGAACAACAAATCTGTTCGGTAACAACTCTTTTCAAACAACGTGATATGAGTTTGACAAAAGGCTCTTCCGTTTATCCCAATAAACTCCTTTGTCGGGTTCTTAGATCAATCTTTCAATAACTACAAAAGTAATTGTTTAGACTATGCAGTCAATACTTCGAATCACAAAGAATTGTATTGATGTCGATCTACTCAACTAATCAATCCAATCTATCAAAAGATAAACCGATTATAGTTGGATCCCTAGCCGATCAAGTTTTGTGCACACCAAAGATTATGAACTCAAATAAGAAATCTTCCTTGTCTTCAAATCTTCTTAGATCTTCAATAAACACCTGCACACAAACAACTTGAATCTCTTGTGATCAATCACACACAGAACGGAGTCTGTTAACGATGGATTATCACAAGACGTCTTTAGATCTACAAACAGTCTAAAGATCCCCGTCGATACTTGGATCTAGTTTGAGTAAATCATATATCAGAAGAGAAGATTCTCAAGCATAAACAAACTAGGTGCAATCAAAGTTCAACAACTGTTAGTCAATCAAATCAATCGAAAACTAATAATAAACTGCAATTATCTAGTTTCCCACCAACAGTACTCGTAGAGCTTCCCAATCCCAAAGAAGTCTTTAAAACGATCGGTCATAAGAGATTTCTCCTAATTATGGTACTTTCCTCTCCGAATAGACGGCTCCACCAGTAACAACACAATTAGGTAGTTTTACTGGCTCTGAGGATTAGTTTGCTCGAAATGAAAACTTCAATATTTATAGACCAAGGAAGTTTGGACACCAAGGAATTTCCAAAACCGAAAATATTCTCAAGATATGCAATATATTTCCAAATTTGGTTTTCATAATTCCTGGTAATGATCTATCCAAATATTGACCAAAATCTCAGTATAAAATCTCCAATTAGTAAATGCACATTACCAATTTTTATTTTCTAAAGATATGCATTTAATTGTTGGAAATTAAAAGCATATAAAACTAAAAACCTTAATTAAAAGACTCTCAATTTATTTCGATCCGGGATTCTCCTTTAGTTATTAAGGAATATCTTTGAACAATAAAAGATAAGAATTACTGCACATGTTCAAAGTATGTCGACATCTTTACTTTGTAAATCCTTTTTCATATTTACAATCTTGGAACCGATTTTCCACACTTCCAAACAAGTTTAGAATTGGTTCATCTGACTTCCAAGAACTATGTGATTGATTATCCTATCAAATCACCATTAATGGGTTTCACGGTTCTACTAAAACACAAGGCTTCGGTTCTACCTCCATGTGGGTACTAGGATCAGTCACACTAGCTTTCCAAAAATTGGTTGACTAGGTACTAGGATCGGTTACCACATATTTATGGTATTTTACTTGTGATCGGTTACACAAGTCATAGGATCGGTTACCAATTACTAAGACTTGTTGTACCTCTTACAAGGATCGATTCCACATACTTGTGATCAGTTGCACCTCTTACTAGGATCGGTTCCCCAATGTCTAGAGTTGGTCATACCAATTAAAAAATATTGATCATACCATCTCAGGTGATTACTTAAGATCGGTTTCACTAATAAAAGTCATACCAATACAAAAGTCAGGCATTGTGAATAATTTTACCAAGATACATAAACAATTTATGAGCGGTTATACTAAACACACATATTGGTAATCCAAAGATTTGCAATGAATAACAATACCAATAAGCCTAGAGATTTCCCTTTCGATTCACAAAACAAGTTTATGAATTGTACTTCCTTTAAACGAATGTAAAACATTGTTTCCTAGGACGAAATCTTCACCCATACCCATACATATAATCACAATAGCATTCATACGGTTATGTCAATGTCTTATATACGAAGTTCAAAAGATAGGCGTTATACTTCGTATTGTAATTCCTTAATACTATGTCTAACTAGAGTATAATCATTCACAGCTTCGCAATTATGTTTTCAATATGCATGACTTGAAAGATACGTTAGGAATGAAACAGTTCAATTCAAATATTAGTAACCTCAAGAGGAAGGATGATGTCGTCGTTGTAGCCCTTTACTTCTTCACATTCTTCAAGTCTTCATGTAATACTTGTAAGTCTCATATCCTAGTAACTTTCTAGCTAACCTATACGAAGTTGACTCTAGTAAATAATCAAGCGACTCTTTAAATGAGTTTTTTATTCACTAAAATATGACAACCAAACTTGACATACCAACGCTTGGTGGGTTCAACCGAGTAATGCTCTAACAGTGTTAACACCACCACTTGTAATCCAGTAACACCATATTTCGTCTCTGATACTGAATCCTAACAAAGCAAAAGTGACAAACCATTAGAGATTTTGGAAGGTTCTTTTTCTATTAATAAAAAGAAAAGTTCTTGGTTTTTTTCTTCAGATTGTCAAATGTTCTTCAGATCTTTCGACTGAAAACTCTGACCAAAAAGCAACATCTCTTGGTTTTTTACATCATAATTTCAAAACTCTTAAAGCCTAAAAATTGCAAAAAGTGTATGATAGGAATCAGCTACACAAACCTTAAATACAAGAGTATGATCAGGTGAAGCATTGAGGAGTTTAAGACCCTTTAGATAAGGATCTGGAAATGGTTTTGCTCGTTCACATTCATCACCAAGAACGACACCTTGAAAGAAATCAGTTATTCCGAGGATAGACAAAGCGATCTCAGCATTTTCTTTTGGAGCATTTGTCACTGCAGCCCGCTTAAGTCCTCGATCCTTAACCCATTTACGCAATTTGTATAGGCCCTTAACTGGTGACAGTTTTACAGCAACTAACCTGTGATATAAATCAATTTATAAGAATAATTATCATTGCTGGAGAAGAAGGAAATTCTAAAAGATTAAACAGATAAATCGTTTTAATATTACCTGCGGAAGTAGGCTTCCTTTTCAACCAAGAATTTGTGGCTTTTCTCTGGTTCCCAATCAGGGAAGAAAACTGGGCAAATATCTTCATTATTCTTCCTAGAAATCTTTTGAATAAAGAACTTGTTTGGACCATTTACATTAAGTGGTCTAAACAACTCTTCAACCCATTCATATTGAGCGGGATTAACAACTCTTCAGCCCAAATAAGACATTTATTTGGTTCATTGGTTGATGTCTAAGCCCACTAGAAGCTATTAACCTGATTTGTTAGCTTCTAAAGACCAGGTATACATTCAAACCATGGAAGTTACTGATCTCCAGAAAAAGGAGGAATCAATTAAAGACCAGGTATACATTCAAACCCTGGAGGTTACTGGTCCCCATAAAAAGGAGGAATCAGTTAAAGACCAGGTATACATTCAAACCTTGAAGGTTATTGATCCCCAGAAAAAGGAGGAATCAGTTAAAGACCAGGTATATTAAAACCCTTGAAGTTATAAATCCTTACAAAAAGGGGGGAAATAGAAGAAGACCGGGTATAACTTGGATGTTGTAGATCTTAAAAATAAGGAAATTAGTTTTGACCAGGATGAACCTGGAGTGCATTTTGTTCAGATACATAGTCAAAATGTATCTAGATGAAAACTGGATTGGATACAATTCCTCCACAACCTATAAATAGAATTCAACCAGAGAGGTACACATTTCTAATCCCTCTCTCTCCATAAAACCTACTTAGAGCTCTTACTCATTGAGGCATCAAAGTGTCTTTTGCAGGTACCCTCCACCCCACCCACCCCCATCACCACCCCACCCCATTTTCATTTACCAACATCATTGAAGATATGGAGATGAATCAACAAGTAGCTGAATTTCTTCATCTACCAAGAGTGTATCATGAAGAATACTGCTGAGTCATCTAACGACATAAATTCTATCTTTATATACGAATCTCGAGGATTGTTGCAGAAACATATTTGCTAAAACATCTTTTGGCGCCCACCGTGGGGCAGAGAAGGATTCTTATAAATAAATCAATATCCATGGAAACATCACACGTAAATCGAAATGATGGGAACGACAATACCGATGAAAGAGTCCGAGGGAATCATAGCGACGTTGAACACCCACTTCAGGAAGGAGTTGAAATGTCACCAGCAACAACAGCATCAAGGTGTCCTTCTGCAATAACTTATCCCCACAGGATAAGTAGAGGAAATCGATGGGTACGTATCGCAACTCCACCTTTAAGTGATGGTGCCAATCTGAACGTATCTCCAAGGGGTGGTAATCAACACCAAACAAATACGCTAAACTCACGTCTGAACTCCCTCGCCAATAGGGGCCTTCGTTTGGCCTCGCGCATTGTGCAAGCAGATAGGACAAGGGTAACACCCGTGGATTTGACTCTGCGAGAAAGATTGCAAGAGTTAGAAAAAGAAAACAGACTACTGAAAGCGTCTCTAGAAAAGAGACCACAAACTAGTAGTACCCAATATTCAGAAAGTATCACTCTGCACCGACATGCATGACCTTCACATGAGGGTTGGTGGGCACGACGGGGGCGGAATGATCGCGACAGGAGACATAGATAATCCGGATGGCAAGCTACTGAGGATCATAGGACGAATCACCGCTACGAAAGTAATCACTTCATCGAAGAGGCGGAGCGAAAATATAGACCTAACAATTGGCAGAACAACAGGCGCGAAAGGGAGAAATACCTCAACGATCGAAGAAGAAGAAAGGAGTACCTCCATGGGCGAAAAAGGAAGGAGTATTATGACGAAAACCGACGCTCGAAGAAACATAAACACGAGAAAGCAAAATCGAGGCAGAACAAGGAGTTAGTCAGAAATGAACGAATCCGTCGAGAGACTGAAGGAGATTCGTCACAGATTGAGGAACTCAATAAAAGAAAGCTAAGCAAAATGACCAAGCAGATGCTAGCTCAAAAACAATCCAGAGAAGAAAGGTTACAAGTTTTAGCAATGAAAAGGCCAATGGACTCACCTTTCGTTGAAGAAATAAGGCGGTTCCGCCCACTATCAAACTTTGTGCAGCCCCAGATCAAGGAGTTATTTGACGGTAAGAACGGCGATCCTGTGGAACATGTTCAACATTTCCAAGCTTCAATGAGTCTGTGGGGATATAACGATGAGTTGTTGTGCAGAACTTTTCCTGTAACATTGACAGGTAAAGTTTTGATTTGGTTCTCATAGTTGGAGTCAAATTCAATTGAGAACTTTGGGATGCTGTCAGATGCATTTTCGAGCAATATAAGATCAATCTAGGAAGCAAAAAAGGGAACAATCACTTATTTGGATTGCGTCAAGAAACAAATGAAAGTTTGGAGGCTTTTAACCAACGGTTTTGACAAGAAGTTGGAGGGTCGGCGCGGCTGATGCTGGACTCATCATTGAAGCATACAAGAATGCCTTGACTTATGATAAATTTCGGATATTCAATTCCTTAACCGTACAACCGGTAGGAAACCTCAAAGAATTATATGCAAGGACAGATAGCTATGCAAGGGCGGAAAAGGAAAAAAGAGCAAAGTTGTCACGGACGAAGGGACCAGCAGAAATACCATCCAAAGTGATACATCATCTGGATGACGACTCCAAGAAGAAAAATCGTGAGAGTTCGAAAGGCCGAAGTGAAGAAGCAAGCGAATCTAAAAAAGGGCAAATGAGAGGTGGAGTAAAATTTCCAAGCCTTAATATTGGACTAGGAGAACTTCACAAGAAAATCAAAGATTCACTCCCTATCCCGAGACCTCTATTCGAAGATACCAAAGGCAAAAGAGATAAAAGCAAGTATTGGCGCTTATCATAACGACCATGGACATACCACAGACACTTGTCGAACGCTAGCGTCTGAGGTCCAGAAAATGGCCGACGAAGGAAAACTCCAACAGTACATAAAGAAAGACCCATCACGGATAAACGCACTAAATTTGCGAGAAATCCTGGTGAGCCATGCAAGAATCAATTCTGCTTCAAGAAAAGCTCAGGAGAATGCTACGCGCCTGAAAATACGACAAATATAGGATTGGAGAATATCAAACAAGGTGGATTATGTCAATTTGATAGGCACCGATACTCTGGAAGAAGGGAAAACGGAGATATCATTTACAAATGCCGACTTCGACGGATTTTATCGCCCATATAATGATGCGATTGTCATCCTAGCCCTCGTTGGAATGTATATGGTATGACGCGTATTAATTGATACTGTGAGCTCAATAAGTGTCATATTTTCTGGAGCATATTCCTCAATGAATCTCAACAAGGGACAAGTTGAAGATGACGACAATCCAATTGTCGGGTTCAGTGGCGAAACTGTGACTGCGGTTGGAAGGGTCAATTTGCCAACCATTGTAAGAGGAAAAACGATCATGCAATATTTCTCACTATTTGATTTCGTGCGCCTTACAATGCTATTCTTGGTCGTGATTGGATTAATTCAATGGAGGTAATGACTTCCACAGTTCATCAATGTTTAAAATTTATCATACCAACAGGAGTAGTAAAGGTCAGAAGCGATCAAGTAGCCTCACACAAGTGTCACGAAAGCGCAATGGAGGAATATCGAAAATCATAGGTGAAGGATTGTGAGATACTCTAAGTCGAGAAGAAGTTATAGCAACCACAACATTTCCCTCTCACCTACCATGAGAAAGGGAAAGAAGGGCCACCAACGATCGAAAATCTAATAGAGGTACAGATTGGGGATCAAGAAGGGCATACGACCTACATCGGGGCAGAACTGCCAGAGGATGAACACGGAAATCTACTTTATCTCTTAAAAGAAAACAAAGATGTATTTTCTTGGAGCTTGAAAGATATGCCAGGAATTGACCCCACTATTGCTTGTCATCGGCTAGATATCCAAGAAAGTTATAAACCAGTGAGTCAGAAACCACGCCAGATGGTCATGGAACGTAAAGCAAAGGTTGCGGAAGAGATTGAAAGAATGCTAGAAGCATGCACCATGAGACCAGTACGGTACCCTAAGTGGCTGGAGAATATTGTTGCGGTCCCAAAGAAGAACGATAAAATCAGAGTGTGTATTAATTTCACAAACTTGCATGTCCGAGTGATCCATATTCGTTACCTGGAATCCCAGACTTGGTCGATGCTACATATGGATATGAACGGTTGTCTTTTATGGATGGATACTCTGGTAATAATCAAATACCATTATATGAAGGTGATCAAGAACACATTGCGTTCATTACTGATAAAGGTGTTTACTGTTATGTTGTCATGCCGTTTGGTCTAAAGAATTCTGGAGCAACTTATCAGCGTCTTGTGAACGAAATGTTCAAATATATGATTGGGAAGACTATAGAAGTATACATCGATGATATGGTAGTGAAGTCGCAACAAAAGTTGTCCCATCTCTTAGATCTCAAGAAAACATTCGAACGTCTGAGACAATACGGAATGAAGTTGAACCCGACCAAGTGCTCGTTCAGACTCACATCCGGGAAGTTTCTTGGCTACATGATGACACAGAGAGGAATTGAAGCAAACCAAAAATAGATCTGGGCAATACTTGATATGCCATCACTAAGAAAAAAAGAAGAAGTGTGAAAGCTTACCGGGAGATTGGCTGCTCTCAATCGATTCATATCACGATCTTCAGATAAATGCAAACCGTTCTTTCAAATCTTAAAGAAAGCGGAAAACTTTGGGTGGAATGAAGATTGCGATCACGGTTTTAATGAAATCAAAAGGTACTTAACTTCACCTACCGTCCTTTCAAGTCCAAGAATGAGTTAAACCATTTATATTTACCTCGTTACAAGCGATTATGCTGTGAGTGCAGTGTTATTCGTGTGTGAACCTGATGAGAAACATGTATACTTCGTTAGCAAATCCCTAACGGAGGCGGAGACAAGGTACTCAAAAATTGAGAAGGTAGCCATAGCGCTGATACACGCGGCAAGACGTCTGAAACCTTACTTTGGAGGAGGACGACAGATCATGGTATATATACAGAATACCCATTAAAGAAAGTACTTGCTGAAGCAGATGATTCAAGTAGGCTGGCTACATGGGAGACCTATCTCGGAGCATATGGGATCACTTACGAGCCAAGAACAGCCGAGAAAGGACATGCACTAGCATATATCACTGATGACAGATTTTCATGTAGATGATATTCCATTATCGGGGTCAACCATCGACGATGAAATCCTACAAGAAGAAGAGAGGAACCCAATTCGTTTACCATGGGAGTACTTGAACACATTCAAAATATTCTCGAGTGAGAGACTCATACCGACTAATTTTGTGGACCCATCAGAGTTACCAGAAGAAGAAGATAAAATGTGGAAGTTGTATACTGATGGGTCCGCAAACACCAATGGAGCTGGCGTTGGATGTTTACTGGTTTCTCCAGAAGGTTTGCGGATGGAAAAAGCTATCCGACTAGGATTCTCAGCCTCCAATAATCAATCCGAGTACGAAGCAGCGATATCCGGCTTAAGAACCGCGTTACACCTGGGAGCGCGAAAAGTAAAACTTACAACCGACTCAAGGATAGTGGAAAATAAGTTTACCGGCTCGTATAAGGCGAAGAATGAAAATTTGGCATCTTATCTTGAATGTATAACTGAATTGGCAAAGAAGTTTGACGTTTTCAGTATCGAGCAAAAACCAAGAATTGAAAATAGATATCAAACGCACTTGCATACCTATCATCGGCTGTGGAGTCATATGGCAAATGATATATCCTCGTCGAGTACCAGGAATTTCCTAGCATCCAAGAAGGTCATTCCACATCAAATCTAATATGCACCAATGAAGACAATAGATCTATGCAAGTTGATCCACGAGAAGAAGAAGAAAATAACCCCATGGATGTCGAGGAGGAAAATCAACCCGGAAACTGGAGATTGCCATATATTCGCTACCTACAAGCTCAAGAATTTCTAAAAGATAAATATCAAGCTAGAAAAATATCAAAAAATGCATGGAGGTACATATTGATCAAAGGTGAACTTTACAAGAAACCAATTGCAATGGAACCATACTTGCGTTGTGTGACTCCAGATGAAGGGAAACAGTTGATGGCCGAAGCACATGAGGGATGTTGCAGAAATCATTCAAGTGGGAGAAGCTTAACACACAGATTCCTATCCCAGGGATAATTTTGGCCTTACATGCAAAGAGATGCAACGGAATACGTCAAGAAATGTGTATCATGTCAACTGCACGGCCCCCTTCTAAAAAGGCCAGCAAATGAGTTGCACCCCGTCATGAGCCCTTGGCCCTTCAGTATGTGGGGACTAGATATTGTTGGTCCATTTCCTGCTGCACCTGGGGGCGTCAAGTATTTGTTGGTAGCAACTGACTATTTTACCAAATGGGTAGAAGCGGTAGCTTTGGTACGAATTGAAGCAGTTCATGTCCTAAAATTTTATTTGGGAAAACATAATATGCAGGTTCGGCGTACCAGCTACTATCATATCTGACAACGGGAAGCAGTTCGATTCGGAAACGATCAAGTCCCTCTGTGAAGGATTGCACATCAAGCACAATTTCTCCACTCCCTATTATGCACAAAGTAATGGACAAGCTGAAGCAACCAATCGAGTGATCCTAGACAACCTTAAACGAACTCTGGATAAATCTAAAGGGGGGTGGACAGAGTTCCTACCTGGAGTCTTATGGGCATACAGAACAACACCAAGGCGGTCAACATGATTCGCGCCATTTACATTAGCTTACGGAGTGGAAGTTGTGGCTCCAGTGGAATTACTAGTCCCTACCACGAAAACTCTAGCTGAGCTTCAGGACAAAACTCATAGATTCTATCAAGAGATAAGGAACCTTTAGGAGACGTTCAGGAAGAAGCATCTAGAAAATTAGCCATTTATCAACAGTCCATGAAGTTTCAATACAACAAGAAGGTCAGAGAACGAGTATTCCATCCAGGAGAGAAAGTGTTACACAAGACTAGGCCTAGCACACTTGACCCTAACAGTGGAAAGTTTAATGCTAATTGGGAGGGTCCTTACCTCATCGATAGGCCTGCTGGTGGCGGAGCATACTGGCTAAAAAAATTCAACGGCCATATGGATCCAAAACCATGGAATTCTTTCAATTTGAAAAAAATTCTATCATTAATGTAATAATCATTTCCCTATAATAAATGATTTTATTTACGATTCCACACAAATGCGGATGATTACCAATGACGAAAAGGTCAAGTGACAAAGAAAGATGACACGATACTCAAAGAGCCAGGGAATGCATATCTCATAAGGTGATCCTAAACGATTAACTAAAAATTATATAAATTATTTTATTTAATAATACATAAACTTCGATACTAGCCAGAGTCGTTTAGCAATAACACTCGCATAGCTATGATTGTACACCAGCATCGGGAATACTAGCCAGAGGCGTTAAATAATAACCCTCGCACAGCTAGCACCGATCCCAACTTGACTTTGATTAAAGGGAATATTTCAAGAAATATCCCTTGCATGGTCCTAGTCAATACTTGCGCAAATTTGCGAGAAAGCTAAACCGGTTTAGCACGGGCTCAAGAATAGCAAGAACCTTGTTCCATGGGCAATGAGAACCAAATCAATTTGGCTTTGATTAGAGGGTATAATTCAACAAATATCCCTTGCACGGTCTTAGTCAATACTTACGCATATTGGCGAGCAAGCTGAACCTAAACCGGTTTAGCGCAGGCTTAAAAAATAGTAAGGACCTTGTTCCATGGACAATGGAACCCCGTTCTCAGGGTAATGAGAGTATTAAAAAAAAAAAAAAAAAAATTATTATTCAATGCCTAACAAATGTTTTTAAAAAAAAAAGCAACTTGCTAATAAAAATTCCTAAAGAAGAATGGGAAAACAAATACTACTTCAAAAGCCAAAAAAGAAATTCATTAGTGATACTCTTCTACATCGGCTCGGAGGTCTTCAATTTCAAAATCTTTAAGAGCTATTGTAGTCTCAAGATAGGTAATCTCATGGTCCCTGTTGGCTAGAGATGCCCGAATCACCCTCTCACGACCAGCGATGGCGGCCTTCTGTATCTGATTTACGCGCTCAACAGACACCAGCAATCAGAACATGTTTTGAAAGCAAATACCCATCATTTCTTTTGGGTCAGAGATATGGGAATACGTTACTCGATCCATTGGAAAGAGAAATTCAAGGCCAAACCTATGGAAACTTCGGAGTTAAAGATTGCCGACTCATCCTCCGTTATTGGTACACCGTTCTGCTTTGTGGGCATCACCATGAACTCTGGGCGCATATCGGACGGAGTCACCCCTTTGAAGATTTCTTTCAAAGACTTGCACGACGAGCTGGGGGTATAAGACGGCGATCCTGGAACCATTGAAGGACCAGCTGAAGTGCCATTGATGGGTCCACTGGAGGAGGGAAATAATTCCACAGGCATCACTAGCATTTTGTGCTTCATGGGTCCACTGGAGGAGGGAATTAATTCCACAGGCGTTGCTGGCATTTTGGGCTTCCTTATCAAAACCTTCTTATATCGTTTGGTCTCAGGGGCATATTCAAGATCTCGTACGCCGTTCTCCTTAGTCATCTGTAAAGGCACGGTACATAAGTTAAAAATAACGAAAAGAAGAAATATTATTGTAGATGGTGAAATTTGGATAAGGGGCAAAAGTGTCATTTCAAGACCATAAACAAAACTCAACTCTCACGGGAGAGATTAAGTCCTTGGTCCTCAAGGCACCCACAACCACGATTTCTAGTATTCGTCCCCACGAGACACTGCTGGTCGTGATGCCGTGATTCCTAGCGCACATCCTCGACGAGATACTGCTGGTCACATAGGTTCTGTAGAGCGTAAAACTTCCCCGACAGACTTATGAACCACAACAGCCATAATTCCAGCATATCTTTGCGAGACGCAGCTGATTGTGGTGCCATGATTCCTAGTATACATCCCCGCGAGATACTAGTGGTCATGTAGGCTCTGTAGATCCGTAAAAACGTCCCCGACGGACTTATGACCCAGAGCGGAGATATGCATGTCTCCTGTAAGCACGACTCACCCTATTTGAGATCAAGGACTGATTCCTAGTACATCATCGCGAGATACACTGGTCATGTCTACTCTAGGCTCTGACTCGAATTACTGAGGTTTCCGAATAATTCCTGGGACATCCCCACGAAATACACTGGTTATTCTGCCTATGGGCCCTTTCGACAGATTCCTAGAACATCCTTCTGAGATACACTGGTCATGTTGGCCCCATAAATACGTGCACAATTGATTCCTATCACATCTTTGCAAGATACGCTGGTCAAAGACAAGTGAGCCAAAGTCTCGTGGTGACATTAATCGGGCGTACAAAGCCTTTTCTCTCTCTTCTGGATGAGTCCCAGCTAACCACAGAGAGATTCAGATCCGTTAAGAAAATCTTCGTAAAGATTTTTATCCTTCTGTAAAATCTCGGAGAGATTCAAATCTCTCCGCAAAATCTCTCTGCATCTCTCCTCTAAATCTCGGAGAGATTCACATCTCTCGGCAAAATCTCAGAGGGATTCACATCTCTCGGAAAAATCTCGAAGGGATTCACATCTCTCCTCGAAATCTCAGAGAGATTCGCATCTCTCGGCAAAATTTGGACAAGGCTGAATATTTCCAATGATAGGCACAAGCCTCACGTAGGAATCGAGTCTCCTTTTCAGACTCTCCACACGAATTCTGAGGCATCTCATGCCTTTTCACGTGACTCATCCTAGTCATTCTTACAGATCGGAGAATATCTCTCTATCTTGGCCAACTCGACTAAAGAGAATATTTCTCTCTCTCTCAACACATCAACACAAAGGCTGACTCAGTTTCACCGCAGAAGAGAGTAAAGGTGGTGGAATAATGAGATAAATTCAACCTAGTTTATCTCTATTCCTGAAGAGACTGGTTAATTGGTCCGCACAGCACGGAAAACAATCCTTATCTTCACCGACGTGAGATAAGAGAATTCAGCTATAAATATGTCCTCTATTTCTCCAAGCTATTATCATCTTTCTCATAACCTCTCAAAGCAATTCTTCTTCAAACCCTAGAATTTTTTGATCTCTTTCTTTATCTGCTTCCCTCCCTAAGACCAGCCCTAACCTCTCTTATGACTGAAGCATCCTTTGAACGGCCACTATGCGTGATTTAGGCGAAGACTATTCGTGGTCAACCTCTTGTAAGTTACTTTCATAAACCCTAAAATCCCATTTTATCCTCTGACAAATTTTAGGTAACTACAATTACACTGCCACGTTATCAATGGTTGTCGTACTATGCAATGAATTAATGTTCAAAAGAGGGCGTACGGAGATAAAGAAAACAATAATATACAAATAGTCACCGTTTTCAACAAAAAGGAGTTCAAGTATTAAATTAAATAAAAAAAGAGGTTATGAGACAGACAAAACTAATGGAGAGAGTGATTTCTCGCCATTATATCATGTGGGACAGTACTACAAAAGTCCTACGTAAAGAAAACAAAGAAAGAAAAGATGGAATCAGTGTCTTTTCATATAATAATGATACTAAAAAAAAGAGAGGTGAAACTGAAACTGAATTTTGGTTGTCCTTTTAATTATGTATACGAAGGTTTGAAAAACGGGTCATAGGTCGGGTCATGGTCATAGGGCGTGACCGTCATAACGTGTTTTGATGGGTGTGAACACGTTTTGAGTAAAAAACGCGTTGTTTAGGGAAAAAAACGCGTTTATTTGATCTTTTTATGAAATAACGGGTGTGATAACGATTAAATAAAAAAATAAAATAAATTATAATCTGAATTTCCTACCTAACGGTTTTAACATGCATGAAAACGGTTATATCAGGTCTAAATAACGTTGTTACTACGTTTTTTATTTTATTTGTTTATTCATTTATTTTAATTTTTTTAATTGTAATTCTTAATCTTTTATTTTAGAAATAAAAAATTGATTAAAATAGTATTTTTATATTTTTTTGTTTCTAAAAGACGGGTATAATGGATGTGAAAACGGAAAAAACAGTCTAAAAAACTTATGTTAAAATGTTTTTTAGACGAAAAAAACGTAAAAATCAATTTTAAAAAAACGGTTATCACATGCGTGAAAACAGATATAACGGGTCTAAATAACGCCGTTTTTTACTATTTATCGGTGTTATTTAGACAAACGTATCGATGATCCTCACGGACACGCTACATAGGCGTGAGCGTTTTAACGGCCGTTTTCTCGGAAAAAACGACCGTTTTTCAAACCTAGATCTATACCTTGGGGTTGTATCAAGGAAGTTGAGACAATCGACAAAAAGGTAAAAAGAACAGGAAGAAGCAAAAGAAGGTTCAAGACTACAGGAGCAATAACATTGAGGAAGTATCCTCGATTATTTATATACAAAGAAAGGTCAAAGTTGTTGCGCCAGTCGAGAAATGTGGAGCAGAAAAAGCAAAGAATCATAATCAGTCTTCTTTTAGTATATTTAGTTCTCTTTTGGTAAGACAAGTCAACAATATTTGGTTGGATAAAGCAGGTGGTCTAAAGGAAGTACGTAGACTCACCCAAAATAATGGGACTTATAGCACCCGTGTACAATGTTGACGTCAACGTTCCAACTCAAAAGAATTATTTGAAATGTGAGTTGGTGCGCCAAAAAAAAAATTAAGAAGAAAGAAAGAGAGAAAGAAAGAAAATAAAAAAATTATATATATAAGTGGTTGTGGAGGGTACTTTGGATCGATCGATTCACGCAATTTACATGGACTTTACAACTTGGAGCACGATATTATACACCTGTAGCTTCTGCAGCATAGCTTGGGGGCGTCAAGATAACAATGGTAAAATGGCTAATCCATGATATTTTTCTTAATCCACCAACAAATTGGGAATTAAGAGGGGGTGATGTTTGGACCATTTACATCAAGTGGGCTAAACAACTCTTCAACCCATTCATATTGAGCGGGCTTAACAACTCTTCAGCCCAAATAAGATATTTATTTGGTTCATGGGTTGATGTCTAAGCCCACTGGAAGCTATTAACCTGATTTGTTAGCTTCTAAAGACCAGGTATGCATTCAAACCCTGGAAGTTACTGATCCCCAGAAAAAGGAGGAATCAGTTTAAGACCAGGTATACATTCAAATCCTGGAGGTTACTGGTCCCCAGAAAAAGGAGGAATCAGTTAAAGATCAGGTATACATTCAAACCCTGGAGGTTACTGGTCCTCAGAAAAAGGAGGAATCAGTTAAAGACCAGGTATATTCAAACCCTGAAGGTTACTGATCCCCAGAAAAATGAGAAATCAGTTAAAGACCAGGTATATTCAAACCCTGGAAGTTATAAATCCATACAAAAAGGGGGGAAACAGAAGAAGACTAGGTATAACATGGAGGTTGTAGATCCTAAATATAAGGAAATTAGTTTTCACCAGGATGAACCTGGAGTGCATTTTGTCCAGATACATAGTCAAAATGTATCTAGACGAAAACTGGATTGGATACAATTCCTCTACAACCTATAAATAGAAGAGGAATTTCAACCAGAGAGGTACACATTTCTAATCATTAAGGCATCAGAGTGTCTTTTGCAGGTACCTCATTTTCATTTACCGACAATTATTGAAGATAAAGAGCTGATTCAACAAGTAACTGAATTTCTTCCTCTACCAAGAATGTATCACGAAGAATACTGCTGAGTCATCTAACGGCATAAATTCCATCTTCATATACGAATCTCGAGGATTGTTGCAGAAACATATTTGCTACAACAGAACTCTTCATCGATAGGGACCCCACCTGTGAAACACTTGTAATCAATTAATCTCACGAGGTAATACACAGGAATTGTTTGCAGTTGTCATGTAAAAATCTGTACCTCTTGAGTGGATCTGAATCATATAGTGTCCCATCAACATCAAATAGTATTGCTTCAAGTGGTGCGAGACTGTTGCAGGTCCATTCAACGAAATTAAAAATGCAACATAGAAATATTAGTCTCAGGCACAGGGGTTATATAATGTACACACAGCAACAAGGCATTCAACTTGAAATTTCACGGAACTGAATCGAAAAATGAAGATTGAAGATCATACCAATAGGTTTGTATTAATACACAAACAGTCACTGGGCAACGTAAAAACCGTTCGTTATCTAGTACCTCTAATTATCTAATCTGTTTCCTACTTAGGGGTTACCCAACGACATTGTCATATCGATATCGAATGCGAATGGTCTAAAATCCAAAAAATCAAGAAGCTGTATCACCTATCAGCTAAGACTAGCAATTCTACTATCTAGTTAAGGGCAGTAGACAAATCTAAGACAGTCAGTCATGCATACCTCAGTGCCATCCAACAACATGTTCTTGCTCGCATAGGGCAAACTAACTTCTGTCAACTAGGAATCTTACCCAAATACTATGAATTCTGATTCAGTGACCAACACAAACTCATTTCCATCAGATACCCACTGAAAATCAAGTCATCATTCCGCCAATAATCGAAGTACAAAAACTGATCCATTGAATTTTTAAAAACGAATTTTTTATGCTTTCAATGAAAGAGAATAATCTAGATTAATGGAAATAACCCAGTTTGGCCTCTAAACTCTGGTTTGCACTAAATCCTAATAACCTAAACATGCAAAGTGAAAGGAAAAAAAAAAAAAAAAAAAAAAACCAATGAAATATTTTACCTTTCTAAGAGTTGGAATTTGCAGACATATTTGAAGAGATTGGAATAGACACAAATGCATGCAACAAGCCTCTGCTAATAGCCCATATAGGGCCATCGCCCCATCGCCTCAAAAAATGAATTTCGAACAAAGAGGCTCTGAGCTATTTCTTTGAGTTTTGGCTGATAGCCCATATAGGGCTATGTGGCTTACTTGACAAAGTTGTTTGTTTTTAGCTTTGGCTAGTAGTCAATATAGGGCTATAAGTTTGAGCATCCAATTCACAGCCGATTGGAGAATATTTCTCCAATCCAATACTCTATATACATAGTTCAGATTGCCGCATCCTTCTTTGTGAGACTATTATTTGCTAGATGCTCGTCTAAAGTGGCGTCAAACCAAGTACACACGGAGAATCGAAACCAGATGATGATCAACAAATCTTCGAGACCGAATCATAGACTTAATGGACATCAAGTATGTATTTGTTGCTCAAGATATGGATGGACCTATTCATCTCTCATTGCTGTCTGCAGCTTAGTACTCTTCAATTTCCGATTCTTCTCATTTTTATTCTTTTTCAATTTTTTTGGTTTGATTTACGTTTTCTTTAGAAACTTCTTGTTTGGGAATTTCCTTGGGATTTTGTTGTCGTTAATGGAATAGGTAATCTTCTTAGTTGTATTGGATTTGGATATAACGCAACAGTATCAACTGACAGATTACTTGAACATGTCGCTGATCAACTGTGCCAGGTAAGAATTATTACTCTGTATGTTTCCCATATTAAATCCATTGTACAAAAATGTGGTTACATCAGTTGATCAGATTGTTCTTGACATTGTTTTTTGGGATGCACAGTGAGTTCTCCCTCGCTTTAGGACTGGGATTTATGCCAATATTAAGACCGAAGTGGAGTTTTGTTTTGCCTTGCTTCCTGACAATTATTTCAGCGTTTCATAGTTCAAATGTCACGTTATTCGTCATAGATTAAGTTTTAAGTCCTTACAGGCAGCTTCTTGTGGTGCTAGAAAAAAGTGAAGTACTGCAAATAGAAGTGCGAGAAAGAGTTGATGAAATTCTCTCATATTTTGCAACCTCATTGACCACTTGGTTTCCTTCTTGTCTATTGTGTGTGTGACAATAATTTATTTATTTTAAGAAAATTTATTCATAGGCTAAAGATACATTTAGCTTCTGCAGTTGTCTTGCAGAAGCTGCCTCCTAATTACATTAGGATGAGTGACACACCACACTGTATTACATAGATTTTTAAGAGCAAATTTAGCTAAAACATCCGCAGGATGATTACAGGTTCTGTTGATATAATTTACAGAGCAATAATCAAACAATTCAAGGTTAGAAACAGCTTCAGCCACTCCTTTATTGTCTGTCTGTACAATTAGTTTTTTACAATGCATTTGTTGAGCCCATTTTAAACTTTCCAAGACTGCAAGTGCTTCTGCTTGATCAATATCACGCGCCTCTGTTGAGATGGTTTTTGCAGCTAACAAAACTCCTGCATCATTACGTATAACAAAACCCATACCAGCAGAGTTATTATTAGTTGTAATCATAGAAGCATCAACAGTGATAGAGACCCATCCATGTGGAGGAGTGCATATGCGGATGTTTGGCCTAGTACTGCCTACTGATGCATGATGATCTATATGAATATCTATAGACAACTGGTGACAATAATGATATATGCTTCGAGTAGTGCTGATTGGATTAGGTTTAATGGCCTGGAACACTAAGGAGCAACGAGCTTTCCATATAAACCACATGGTAACCACCACCAGATTGGATAAATGATCCGCCTGAAATGAGACTGGATTCTGTTGTTGGGTCCACGATGAAAACCACTCTTGTAGGTAGTTAATGTCAGGATTGGAATAAGATGATGCCATGAATACTCTGAAGTGGCAAACCAAACAGCTCTTGCGATTGAACATTTTAACAGCAGATGAATTGTAGTTTCAAACTCATTCCCAAACATTGCACACATCTGAGACTTTTGAGGAGAGTATTTATATATCACAGATGCAACAGGTAAAATATTGTGTGATAGTTTCCACATAAAGAACTGAAGTTTGTATGGGATTTCATATGCCATAATTTTAACCAGTAATGTGCAGAGACAGTTGTTGTATAACTCATACCTTGCTGATGTTGGATAATTAGCTGATTATAAGTAGAACCCAGAATAAACTTGCCTGTTCTTGTGAGAGCCCACTGCAAGTTGTCTACGGCTTGAGGAAATAATGGGATTCTCTGTATTTTTGAGGGTTGCTGGGCTAAAATAAAGTTGAAGCTGTGATAAGTCCCACTGCTGATTGTTGTTGATAAAATGAGATAGAGTCAAATACTGAGGCTGATCCAGTTGAGGCTGAGGAGAGATTGGAGATGTAGTTAGCCAGTGGTGTTTCCATGGTTGTATTTGGTGACCATTACCAACATCCCAAATATAATGCTGTTTAACTATCTCAAGTCCCTGTAAAATACTTCTCCATATCCAGGTTCCAGTAGCTGGAAGCACATCTGTGGCGAAATAGCGAGCTCTAAGTACTTGAACCCATGGGGCATCAGGCTCTGTGAGTAATCTCCACGCCACTTTGCTAGCAAGGCCAGATTAAATAGATGGGGATTTTTGAAACCCAAACCACCTAGTCGCTTAGGAAAGCATAAAAAGAGACAGGATTTTAAAGCAATAACCTCCAGATGTTGGCTTGTTCCACCGGTATCCCCTCTGAATTTGATTTATTTTCTGTATGGTGTTATTTGGTATTCGGAAGTAGTTCATGTGGAAATTGGCCATATTGCTGATTACAGCCTGGATTTGGGTAGACCTTCCTGCCTGATTGATGATTTTTCCATACCATCCTGGTAACCTCACCTTCATCCTATCAATTGTTGGAGTGAAGCATTCCGTTTTATTTCTAGATGTGAACAACTTGATGCCTAAATACTTCTCAGTGGGAGTCACTGGCTTCATGTTAAGCATTTGGAGAATATCGTCACAAGCTGCGGGAGATAGGTTTTTACTGAAACAGACACTCGACTTAGAATAATTAATCAACTGACCCGATAAACGATTGAACTTATCAATGATATCCTTCAAGTTTTGTATGTAGGTACCTTTTACTTCAGTGAACAGCAGGCAATCATCCGCGAAGAATAAATGCGCAATAGCCGGGCTGTGCATTGCTGGTTTAACTCCTTTGATGAGCCCCTCTGACTGAGCATTTTGAATTAGCCTGCTAAAACCTTTCCATACATAGGATAAATAAATATGGCGATAAAGAATCACCTTGCCGCAATCCTCTAGAAGGATAGAATGATGGTGTGGGAGATCCATGAACCAATAGAGATACAGAAACCGTGCTGATGCATTGATACCATTTGACACCAATGTGAAGAAAATCCCATTTGTTGCAGAATTTGAAGTAAAAAGGACCATTCCATATGGTCAAATGCCTTCGACATGTCCAGCTTTACTTTACACCTTGAATACCGGAGAAGAGTTGTGTCCTTCTCATATATGCAATCACTTCATGTTCTATGATAGTATTGTCTGCAATGTTTCTTCCTGGTACAAATGCAGCCTGCCATGGAGAGACTAATTTTGAAATGATTGGTTTTAGTCTGTTGGGGAGGAGTTTGGAAATAATCTACCATTTGAGTGACTGCAGTGCCGACATTAGGCCAAATTTTTTGATGAAATCCTGCTTGAAAACCATCGGGACCTGGAGCTGCCCGTGGTTTGATTTGAAACACCGTGGCTTTGACTTCTTCTTCAGAGGGGACTTGGATTAACCTGAGATTGTCCTCTTCCGTCACACAAGCTGGAAAAAGTGACAGAAAATCGTCATCAGTAGGCGGACGAGAGGTAGTGGTTACTGCTTGAAAGTGCTGCATCAGAATATTATTAATATCGGCTCGACTGGAATGCCAAACAACATTGCTGTCCTGAATGGAGTCTATGTGATTACGCCTCCTGCGATAATTGGCCTTTGAATGAAAAAACTTAGTGTTCTTATCTTCACATTTCAGTATGTTTTCCCGTGATTGCTGGAACATCATGTGGTTATAGGAATCATACAAATCAGTAGCTTTTCTTTGAGTGCTTGGATAATATGTTGATCTCCATTTGAATCTATAGTTGCTTGTAGAAGAGCTTGTACTTGAGCAGTAGAGGCTGAGATATCACCAAAAGTTGCATTCTTCCACTGCTTGAGAGCGATTTTAGTGGCCTTAAGTTGAGTCACAAATTGATAAGCCGGGGATCCCATGATATTTGTCTTCCAGCTTGAAGCTATGATGTCTTGACATTGAGGGTATTTAAACCAGAATTCATAACATCGAAAAGGTCTCCGTAGAGGTGGCGTGCTGGGATCTGTATATAGTAAGATGGGTGAATGGTCTGAGCCCACAGGAAGTAGATGATATACCAATGCTTCTAGATATTTGAAGAACCAACCAGAATTCGCTAATGCTCTATCCAGCTAATGCTTTATCCAGTCGTACCCTGACTGGTCCAGTCGAATGTAAAGTAACATTCAGATCCCCAACTATAACCCATGGCTGTGTAATGTGATAGCTCATTTGAGTGATATAATCCCATTGTGCTTGTCTAAATTGTGTATATGGTGACCATACATGCAAGTTAACATCCTCTGAATTAGATTTGAGTATGATATTTATTAGATAGGAACTACTGTCTTGAACTTGAAAGTAGAACCCATCCTTCCACAATAAGCCCAAACCACCCTTTCAACCAGTAGGAGGAACAGACCAGTAATTTGGGTAGTGAATTTACTTGGATAATAATTTATCTTTGGAGGGTGAGTTTTAGTTTCTGACAAAAAAATGATGTCAGGATCATAGTTTCTAATTGTGTTTTGTAGATGATTCCTAGTGTTTGGGTTTCCTAAACCTTGACAGTTCCATGCAAGGATATGCTTAATGATGAGAATGCAAAAAAAATGCAGAGCAAGCAAAAGAGAAGACAAGTGATCAAATATAACAAAGTAGAGTAGATAGAAGAACACCTGGTAATGCTGTTTCTCAGGTTCCTTTCCCTTGAGTGAGTCATGGCTTAAAGTGATGTCATTAGTGTCTTGGTCCATTGCTTCCTGAGATTGTGAAGTTGCAGTAGCCTTTCCCCTCAAAATCAGAAATGATGTCGTGATGTTGCCGAGTGAGCCAATAAAAGTTGAATCATAGCTTTACCATGCCAGCAGAGTTGCTAGGTAGGCGGTGGGCACCAATAAGCCCCCCATAGCTTTCTCATATCCCAGTCCAGTACTTATCCCCTTAAAACAGTTTGCGCATTTATGATAAGCAATATAGTGGCTTCTTTTCTTTGACCAGCAATACTGTAAAAGGATCCTGCTTTCTCCCCTTCAAAACAAGAGAGCAGCTAGACTTGTGAATGTGCCACGCTACAATGGCTTCAATGTCTGGTTGGCAAGCCAGGAGAACTGTATGGGGTTAGCGAATCAGGAGAACTAGTCTTGAAGAGAGTAATTGCACATATAACAATCAATCTCAAACCTAATAGCAAAGAGATTCTGGAAGATGCACTACGGAAGGCTGCCAGCACACATGAACTTTGGTAACATGAACTTCAACTACAGCAACTTCAACTTCAACTGCCAGTTTCATAAACTGAAAACTGGTCAATAAAGCAAATATTAGTCACAGCATGATCTTTAGTAACATACTTCTTTCGGACTTCAACTACAGCAACTTCAACTGCCAGTTTCATAAGGTCAATAAAAGCAATATTAGTCACAGCAACACACGATAAGCAGCAATTTGAAGCAATATTAGCCTAGCCAAATAAAGCAATATTAGTCACAGGCTCACAGCAACACACGATAAGCAGCAATTTGAAGCAATATTAGCCACAAATACACAGCAATTCGAAGTAGGACCCAGATGGATTCAAACCATCAACCTCCACAAACCATTAATCAGGGTTTGGGTGCTCTTGCCATTTTGAGCTTATGAGTCCATAAATACAGAAGTTCGACAACCAAGGATAACTTTCACACCTTTAGTTTTTTTTTCAATTGAACCAGAACCAGAAGTGATGTGGATATTTATTGAAACCCTACCAAGAAAATTTTTACGGCAAAACAAGCTCTCATTTCAAAATAGAGTGTGTTCAAAATAGAGTATGTATGTGTATGTATATATGTAATATGTTTTTTTTTTTTTTTTTGGTTAGCAATATATGTAATATGTGGATGGTGGACTACCAAATTTTAAACCACAACAAATCCATGGACCCATTAGTAGTAACATGTTGGCATCTTAAGACTCTTAGGGATTCCTGTGACAAAAAGACATGAAAAATTAGAGGTATGGGAGGCCCCAATAATGGCATCTTAAGACTCTTGGGGATTCCTGTGACAAAAAGACGTGAAAAATTAGAACACATGGTATGGGAGGCCCCAATAAAATTGAGGAAATATCAACTCAGGGAAGTAAGAACTTGAGAATCAACTATATTCGAATAATTCTGAACATCAAATACAAAGTATATAAGAACTTCTGTTAAAAAGATGAAATAACAAAAACTTCAGATGTGCAAATTACAGAGCTGACAACACTTGTATAAAGACAGATGGTAAATGGTAAATTAGACAGTTAGTAAAGTGTACTACCACAAGCACCCCAAAACGCTTTCCTTCGCCTGCTCTTATACATCTTCAATCTAACTACCGATTTGATGTCCTTACCAAAAAAATACAAAATCCCTCAATGTACAAAAATTTGTAAATTGCTCTGCTCTTACTCTTATAGAACTGACATGAAAATTATATACGAACTTATAAAACTGACATGAAAATTATATACAAACTTATAGAACAGACATGAAAATTATATATACAAAATTAACTCAATAATGTATCTTCAAAATTTATAGTCATAGAATTAGATTGTTTCGAATAAACAATTGAAATCTGAAAAAATAATCCAAACAGTAGTAGAGTATTATAGATCTTGAGAACAATTATTCATCCATAATTTTCCTGACATTCAAATACATCTGAAACTAAGAAAGAAATTGCATGCAATGTATCAAATTTAAAGAATTAAATTATTCTTTGATTGCGGCGATGTATCAAATTTAGGGGGACGATGTGGGCTGTTTAACCGATCTCAGCTGAAATTTAATGTAAAAAATAGATAATTTAAGTTAAAAAGATAATTTGGGCGATTATACCTTGCAGAGTTGGAGGGTTAGAAGCCGCAAAATTCCTTGATTGGGACAAATTCCTTGATTGGGACGCCAGAGCCTTCGCTGATTTTGATAATCCATCCTCGAATCGGAGGATTCGAATTTCGATGTTCAGATATAGTGATGGAGTTTGATAAGTAATCAAGAACATAAAGATAGACAGTACAACAACACACACAGAAAACAGGAGAGAACCCGGGCAAAAATAACACCCCGTACGAACTCCCCTGTTCAACAACAAAACTCTTTTTTTTTTATTATGTATTTTTTTTGACCTGCCAAGCAAGCGCACCCGTCATGGCAAAGGTCAGATGACAAAGAAGATCCGATACGCAAAACTCATACATAGAGCTTTTTGTATCGATCTCTTTTACATCTATCTCAAATATATACCTCTATCCTCACCAAATCTCATAAAACTGT
Source organism: Papaver atlanticum (assembly GCA_023531105.1). Lineage (NCBI taxonomy): Eukaryota > Viridiplantae > Streptophyta > Magnoliopsida > Ranunculales > Papaveraceae > Papaver > Papaver atlanticum. The sequence continues at coordinate 709,891 of JAJJMB010012966.1, forward strand.
CTGTTCACCATCAATTATACCTTCCTGCTACCAATGATTTCTGTACATCAAAGATCTAAACATCCTGTATCAATTGATTTCTTTCTTTCTTCTGCTCTTGCATCTACAGACCTTAGTGAAACCAGATCCAAAAAAATTCCATCAACAATCATCCTCCCCGTTGTTAACATAATTGCCTGCAAATTCAAAAGAAAAAAAAATACAGGGATCTAAATCTAGGAAATTTTGAAACCTATCTAAAAAAAAATTCAATCGTGAAGAAAAAATTTAATCAAAATAGATTTGTTTCGAAGCAGAAGAAAAAAGAAAATTAAAACCACCTCAAAAAAAAAAAAGTTCTGGAAATCAAACAAAAGAAAACTCAAAGGAAGCAATTCAGAAAGTTTCTGGATCTAGAAATAAACGGACGAGAAAGAACGAAGAGAAAGCGAAAATCAGAATAACTAAACCAAGAGAAGATGTCTTTATTTATAGAAAAACCTAGAATCAATAAACGAATGAGATTAAGCGGTGTAGTTGGTAATCAAAGGTTAAGATGCAGCTAACGTGATTTGGTTGGTTACTTGGTTATTTTAAGGAGGTCAAGATAATCTACGGTTTATAATGGCGTTGAACTTTTTGTATGAACCTAGATGCATGACGCGTTATAGTTGCGCGCAAATCACACACGTTCTAGACTTTTCTTTTTTTTCCAGTGCCCGACTCCTATTATTTGGAACCGTACCGGAAATCCGTTTCGGAACGATAGGATAATATTTACCACTACCTCCGTTTCAAAATAATAGACAGGTTTATGTGTAAGTATATTCTAAATTTATGAGACTGGATTTGTGTCCATCCCGCTATTGTCGCTTAAGTAGTCCCTTAAAAGCGGTAGGGTGAGTTCTTTGTGGTGGTTGGCACCAACGGTATCTTTGTATCTGTACCGTCTCCAAGAAAGCCGAGAGATATTACCTCTTGAGATCGTAGAGAGATGCATACAGCAAACGCCTCGTATACCACATTCACGTTTGTTGTGAACTTAATTCTGGACTAAAACGAAACGTCAACACCTCTATGGCCTCCTCAGTTACAAAAGCTCGTGCTAAATGATTTAATTTCTCGGAGGATTTACCAAAGCAGTTGCGTATTTAACTATGTACTCAAAAATTGTGGATTTCAGGTTCTGACGAATTAATTGCACTCTCAAGATCAGAAAATTTTCTAAAACGGGAGTTAAATCGTACCTGATATAGTGTAAAGAACAGTGTTGTCATTCCCTGTTGTGAATTGCTAGAACGCCGGACAACCAAGGAGACGAACTTGAATCCGTCAAATGCTTTGCGCAGCTGCCATGGCCTAGAGGGACATGTTCACTGTGAAGATACAAGTTAAGATATCTTTCAAGTTATGAAGAGGAAGATTGAATAATGGCATAAACACATGGGCATGGAAAAAGGGTTTTCCAAAGAGTACGTAGATGAATATCGAGACGACCTCCGTTTCTCATCTGGTGTGAAAGAAGGCAATAAAGTCTATACAGCTCCTAGTATCTCTAAGTAACCAAACACAAAATAACCATATTTTCTCCACAACTAACAACGACTAATAAAATGCTTATGATAATGGTGTTCGTCCAATCTCTGTCTACTTGGTATGCCTATAATTACTACAATAAAAACTTGCCATGTTCTTTTTTTCTTTTCCGATGCTTGTAACTATAGGTTTAGTGGTTGAAAACAAAATAAATTTAATCGAAACAAGTCTATAAAATAAATTTAATTATTGGAAACAAAACAAAAAACCATAACTACTTGCATCTATTGCCTAATTCACTATTTCTACTTGCTTCTATTGCCTGATTCACTATTTCTGAACTTCACGCAATGTCAATTTGTTATTGAAACTCAAGTCCTGCAATGAATTAGTGGTGATATTACCATGAGAGAAATTAACCCAACCAGACATAGAAGTTGACCTGATCGCACTAATGTAACTGTAAGAACCCTTTTTCTTTGAAACCAAAGAGAGTTTAGAAGGTGGGTTTTTACTATCAGTATCAAATCTAGAAGCTGGATGCATTTGATCTTCAAGTTTGGCTAATTATGAAGCACTCAGGTTTCCAAGCTTTCCTTCGACCTTCCATGAAGCAACTCACTCTGCCAGTTGCCAACCTGGAAACTGATTCAATAAGGTCAACAAGTCAATACTCACCAAAGACAATACAATCCAAAATAGGACCCAGATGGATTTGAACCATCAACCTCCACAAACCACATTAATCTGGTTTGGGTGCTCTTGTCATTTTGAGCTTATAAGTCCATAATAAAAGAAGTTAACCTAGTTGGTATGGAACCTGATATATTTTCACCACTAAATTAGAAATATGCACATTAATTTCAAATCAAAATCAAATTTTGAAGCACAAATTCGAGTATGTTGGTGTATGATGGATTACCAAACTTAGCAAAACAAATCCCACAATTAAGTTCGTTTTGAAAAAGTCCAACAATACATATTTTTTTTTGAAGCATGAAATATATAAAAGTCCAACAATACATGTAGGCTTTACAAATGCAATAAAAATTTATAATACACAGTACAATACTAGGCTTTGGTAGCACTTGACTAAGAACTAAAACATACCGGTGCAATTCTGAATAATTCTTATTTCTGAAATATAAGAAATCATGATAAATCTGAAACTTCAAGATAAACCCACTGACAATTACTGGTCTCAGCTTACCAGGTCAGAGTACTTGAACAACAAGAGATCGCCAGATAATAGTATAAGAAAGTTGTTCCCTGTGCTTGGAGTATAACCAAATATAAATGTTTGGTAGGCATATCTACTTGATAAATAAGATAAATAATTCTGAATAATTCTTATTTCTGAATATTAATGAAGAATGACATAGTTATAAGACGCTTAATGAAGAATGACATAGTTATAAGACGCTTGGAGTGTAACCAAATATAAATGTTTGGTAGGCATAGTTATAAGAAATCATGATAAATATGAAACTTCATGACAATTACAGGTCTCATCTCACCAGGCCAGAGTACTTTGAAACAACAAGGGATCGCCATTGGAATCACAGTATGAGAAACCTGTTCCTTCGCCTGCGCTTGGAGTTGATGTTTCATTCTTAACCTTCAATCTTAAGAATTTAAAGAAAATGGAATACATTCCAACTTGAAACTAACATCTCAAAGTAACATCTCACATCTCAAAATGTACCCAATTGTACCCAAAATTTAATCAACTGTATTTCTCAGAATAAATTGATAAATCGAAGAAAGTATCAATAAAACTGTCGTGCAAATGAGCAACTGAAGAAAAAAGTTAATGCTTTTGCTTTATATGAATCAAACTAAAACTAAGCTATGATAAATGCCTCGTCGGTGGAAAAGAAAAATATACAATACACAATATTTGGTTACATTGTAGCAGGGGATCAGAATTACGGGATGTATTAACTTGTTCGGGGGATGGATTAACTTGTTCGGGTGGTTTCGTTTCATTTTGAGTTGAACAATAACATGCTAAAAATTATGGGTATTGTAAAAGAATAATTTTACCTTACGGGTTAGATCGGCAGATTTCTGAAACTTCCTCGAGGGACTCTATAGATCCCATGGTGTTGATTCGAACCTTGAAGATTTTGATGATGTTGAATAGATTTCGATGATCAAAAACATGATTTGTATGGCCATAGGAATTCATAAAGACAAATAGGGACACCAACAAACACAGGAGAGATCCCGGGCAAAAATAACACCCCGTGCGAACTCCCCTGTTCCACACCAAAACTCAATTTTTTTTATTATGTTTTTTTTTGACCTGCCAAGCAAGTGCACCCGTCATGGCAAAGGTCAGATGACAAAGGCGATCTGATACAGAAATACTCTTACATAAGAGATTAAGATTTTTGTATCGATCTCTTTTACATCTTTATATACTGCAAATCCTCACAAACTCTCTTGACTGTTCACCATGAATTATACCTTCTGCTACCACTGATTTTTGTACATCAAAGATCTAAACATCCTGCAACCAATGATTTCTTTCTTTTTGCTCTTGCACCTACAAGTCTAAGTGAACCCAGATCCACAAAATTCCATCCAACAATCATCCTCTCCGTTCTCACAGAGTTGCCTACAAAATTAAAAGCAAAAATATACGGAAAATAAAATTGATTAAACTGGAATTGTTTTGAAGAAAATTTTAATTTCGAAAATCTTTGATCTGAAAATAAAAAAAATTTATTCGAAATCGATCACACGGAAAAATTAGAAATGAAAATAAAAAGAAAATTTTGAAATTAAATATGATAGAAAACCTAAAATAAAAATAATGAAGGAAACGATTACGAAAAATTTATAGATCTAGAAACGTACGAGAAAGAACCAGAGAAAGCCGAAATAATAACTAGAACAAGAGAAGAAGTCTTTATTTATAGCAAAACCTAGAAAGAATGAACGAATGAGATTAAACGGTGTAGTTGGTAATCATAGGTTGAGGTGCAGCTAACGCTTTTTTTTGGAACAACAAAGATTTTATTGAGTCAAATTATGAAACTCTTACATGTTTCGCATCTTCCTGCAATATTGGGATAATGGCAGAAGGTGCACTGTGGCTCCAAGTTTGAGACAGGTTATCTACTCTAGCTAATTTAGATAGAGCATCAGCTGCTCCATTACATTCCTTTGGCACATAAGAACATTTCCATAATCTATTGTTTTTGAAAAATAACTTGATATCTTTAATAAGATTTAGAAGTCTCAAGTCTATAGAGTATTCTTCTTTATTCACAGCGTCAACCACCACCTTGCAGTCCAACTCGAACAGAATTTTCTCCAGCTTGAGGTCGGTTTCCCATTTGACAGCTTCCCAAAGTCCCATACTTTCTGCCTGCTCTGCACTGCTCACATTTGTCAGGGTTATGCTCATTGCTTCTCTGCTGTTACCTGCACAATTGCGGATGATCAGACCAATACCACTAGAATTATCAATATCACAGTAAGAACCATTACAATTCATAGTAAGCATGCTAACAGGAGGAGGTGACCAGTGAATGTTTTTACGATTCACTTTAGGTAAGTTGACTTGAATGGTAACTTGTTGCCTGGCATGTTCTTTAATGAATATGTTACTTCTTCTAACTATTTTCTCTGGAGTGGAATTACTATTCTGAAAAACCTTTTCACATCTCTCCGTTCATATACACCAGGCTACAATACATCTTTTTATAAGATCCAGCTGACTGATTTTTTTTGCCCTGGAGATCATCAAACCAACTACTGACCCATTCCACAAGATTATTCAGATTACTAAAATTCCACCCTAAAGTAGAAAACCAGACTGCCCTAGATATGCTGCAGTTCACAATGACATGGGAAGAAGATTCTTGGTGCTGGTCACAGAAAGGACAAGAATCGACATAGCCTGTAACCACTGGATTAAGAACATCTCTAGTGGGAAGAAGATCTGAGAGACATTTCCATGTAAACTGACGAATTCTGGGCAACATAGGTAGCTTCCATAGGGTTTTAAAGATGTTTTGCATTCTTGGACCTACTGAAGTAGATAATTGTATCTGAAAACATCTTCCGATAAGCAGACTTAACTGAGAAATTACCATTCTTTTCTAGGAGCCAGATGAGTCTATCCTCCTGGAGATTGTGGATAGATATTTTTTTTAATCTCATTGATTGTGTGCTGATAAAAATGTGCACCTAAAACTATCATATCCCATGAAGAAAAATCAGGAGAGAAGAGTTGGTAAACAAACTGGAAGAGATGACTTGACTTACAGCTTTGCTTAGGTTGAGGTGGAGCAGAAAGACTGGGAATCCAGCGATGCTTCCAAATCTGTATCTTCTTACCATTACCGAGACTCCAATAACTATTTTGTTGAACAAATTCCAATTCCGAGCTGATGCTTCTCCATGACCATGTTGTGTTATTCTTGTTTTTTAGATTGAACAGTTCCCCATCTGGGAAATATTTCGCTTGCAAATACTTAGCCATAACAGATTCATTGTCAGAACAAAGCTTCCACGCAGACTTAGCTAGAAGTGCCCTGTTGAAAGTATGCATATCCCTTAAACCTAGTCATCCCTCTTCTTTCGGTTTTCGAACTCTTTTCCAAGTTGTGATATGTCTTCCTCTGCAAGTCTTCTTATTCCTCCAAAAAGCTTGCTGTGTAGATTCCATTTTTTTGATGGTGGTATCTGGTAACTTAAAGCTGGTCATTTGGTGAATAGGAATTGCACTAGTAACATGCTTGACCATAACAGTTCTGACGGCTTCAGACATGTTACTGCCATTCCATCTTGTAAGCCTATGATCCATTTTTTCTGCTAAGACTGAGAAAGGAATTTTTTTGTTCTTGTCAACAAAAAAAGGAAGTCCCAGATATTTTTTTTCTTTGATATTTAGTTATCTGACTCTCATAATACCACTAATGTATTGACAGTGAAAAGGACTTAAGTTAGAACTACAGAACACAACTGATTTATTAAAATTTATGAGTTGTCCAGAGCAAGAACTAAATTCCTCAATCACTTGCAGCAACTTATTGACTTGTGTGAGATTAGCTTTACAAAAAAGAATACAATCATCTGCAAAGAGAAGATGATTGATTTTTGGAGCAGACTTGGAGATTTTCATACCAGTGAGTTGTCTAGAAGCTTCACAGTGAGCAAGATACCTTGAGAATGACTCTATTGCAAGAATGAATAAGGCAACAAAGGATCACCTTGGCGAATGCCTCTCGAAGGAATGAATGATTTTGAAGGAGAACCATTGAACTGTATTTCAATTTATGTAGTGCTAATGCATTGAGATATCAACTGACAAAATTTATGAACAAAGCCAAACTTATCCAATATATCTAAAATAAAGCTCCATTCTAGCATATCAAAGGCTTTGGACATATCCATTTTTAGAGCTAAGTGACCACCTCTACCTTTTTTTGCGATTCATAGCTTGAATTTCTTGGACAAGACAAACATTTTCAGAAATCACTCTACCTGGAACATATGCCGCTTGAAAGAGAGAAATAAGTCTGCTAATGTGCTTCTTCATTCTCAGGGCTAAGATCTTGGAGATAATTTTATAGACAGTATTGCAGAGAGCAATAGGTCTATAATCTTCTGGTTTGTGAGGTGTCTGAGTTTTGGGAATTAAGGAAACTCTTGTTTGATTTAGTTGCTTGAGCAAGAAACCTGAGTGAAAAAAATCCTTGATCATCTTGCACACATCATCTTTAACTGTTGACCATTGAGATTGGTAGAACCCAGGAGGGAACCCATCTGGACCTGGAGAGGTCAAAGGGTCCATAGTCATAAGAGCTTTGTGAATTTCTTCATCAGAAGGAAAGGCTTCAAGTTCAATGTTATCTTCTTCTGTAATACAGTTTGGAATATGCTGCAGAAAGTAATAGCTGTTTGAAGGAGCAGATGAAGTCATGATTTTCTGAAAATGAGTTTGAAGTAGATTTTCAAGAGATTCTCTTTCAGAAAACCAAGAACCATATGGTGCAAGTAAAGAATCTATTATATTTCTGTCTCTTCTTCTATTTGCCTTGATATGAAAGTATTTTGAATTCTTGTCCATATCCTTATAGAAATGATCATTTGCTTTCTGCCTGTAAGAACTTGCTAGAACATCATTGAGAGAGCTGATTTATTTCTCTAAAGCAATGACAGCATTAGTGCTACAACCATTTATATCAGTAGATTGTAACTGAGATAAATCTGCCTGAAGTTGGTGAATTTTGGTTTGAACATTACCAAAAGTAGATTTACTCCAAATTGAGAGGATGTGTCTAGTATTAGAGAGCTTATTAACAAGAACAAAAGCATTAGAACCTGAAAAATTAGCAGACCAAGCATTTTTTATTTCTTCACTGCATTTCTCATTTTGCAGCCAATGTTCAAAAAACCAGTTTCTTCCAAATATCATATTTGTCTTGTAAAGTTCTAGCATGATAGGAGAATGGTCAGAGCCATTTTGTGGCAAATGAGACAAAATAGAATCTGGGTAAGCTAGGGACCATTCACTGTTAATAAGAGTCCTATATATTCTAGATTTATTCTTACATGTACCATGTTTGTTACTAGTCCAAGTAAAAGGATGCAGCTAACGTGATTGGGTTGGTTACTGGGCTATTTTAAGGCGGTCAAGATAATCCCCGATTTATAATGGCATGACGCATTTTAGACTTTAGTTTCTTGTAAATGACACACGTTCTAGACTCTTCTTTTTTGCCGAGTCTGACTCCTAATTTGATTCGAAATTTGAACCTGACTCGGTCCAAGTTAAATATCATATTTTTGGATGTTTGGTTTGAATAACAGGATTATCTCTCAGAATTGAGGGTCTCACCTATTTGCCACCCATACTTTTCCTATTTGCCATCCACATTAATTATCACCTCTAATTGTCCTATTACCACCCAAATATCTTTTAAGATATTCTAAATAATACCTTCATATATTTTGACTTTATTGTTTCTTTCACATTATATCTTTTAGTTCACTCTACATCTAAAACTTTCTCAACCCACCACCACCATCATCATCGCCTTCTTCCACAACCACCACCTCCTTTAATCCTTATTTTTCCCGTCTAAGTTATTGATTTTCTAATCGTTCATATTGTGAGAAATATATTCAGAAACTTTGATTAGATTTCCTTGTAATCAATACAATAAAACAACAAACTTAAACAAATCGAAGTTCAACGGTCTCCATAAATTTTTTTAATGATGAATGTTCTTTCTTATTCTTTCAAGATGTATCTTAATTAAATAAACCATTTAAACATGACTTATTAATTATAATACTCTTTTTACAAACAACAATATCAAGAGAGGAAGGTAACTCTTTTTACAAATCAAAACAGTAGGAAACTACAACAGTAAGAAAAGATAGAACCGTTTTTCATAAACCAACTCATATACACTTGAATATACATCAACACAAAGTGATGTACTCACTTTGACCCTCAAAGCTCAATGCGCTAAGCTTAAGCAGGCTTACTACCTCAAGCCACCCTTAAACTCTGTGAAAAACAAAACAAAAGGGTGGGCCACAGCCCAGTAGAGAGATAACGGTACGATAACACGAGTATAAAGAATGCCCAAATATGATAACAATAAGATATCAAATCTAATAAAGCATAAATAATGCGTTAAGTCCAATAAATGGATTGGGCTCACGCCCTAATATTTTTAGAAAAAGAACGCGAGTATTACATCATATTAGGAACTGAGAAATAATGTCGATATCAATGCCATCTTTCCAGAGAAGCCAGAGGCCTCCACTTCTGCCTATTGAGGATACTATACAGTGGTGATCAAAACCAAATTGCCTAATTTTTTGAGAAAAATTGACTCCGACAACTTAGTCTCAAAGAAACGCAATGTAAGGATTAGCACCTCTAAGGAATTAGTGAAAAGTACGAATTGTTAGGTTAACTATTCCCCAAAACCCCAACAATTCTATAAGAATATCAACATTTATCATGCAGCATTTGATGGCTAGCCGATTTACCATTAACAAACTTAGGAGGAGAAGATACTCTTCTTGGTAGCTTGGGTTGAAGAGAATTTTTTCTTACATGCTCCTCATCTTGGCTTCTTTTTGGACCCCTAAAATTAGAGGTTTCTTCATCAGCAACAGAAGTTACCTGTCCTAAGGATCTTGCTAGAATTTTCAAATCCTGGCGAGAAGCATTCCCCTTAGGGTTTGGCTTAGCAACAACCTTTTTTCCTCTTTCCGAACAATGATTTTTAGTGTGAACCACTATAGGATGTAAAGATAGAGTACTTTCAATAACAATTTGTGAGATACGAGACACTTCATGTTCAGGGATTTGCATTATTCCCTTTCCCTTATCTAACATCATTTTTTTGTTAATTTCTTCCTTTTGATTATTTACATGCATCACAGAATAATCACGAGAACCAGAAGCCTCTAAATGAGAAGTTAATTGACGGTATTTCTGATCTGAGGCGATTAGTTATAGAGTTTCCAACAATCTCAGATGTTTTACCAAACCTGACATCTCTATTGTTGAATTGGAAAATCTATGAAGAACCAGGCATTGAAAGATTCTGGTGAGAAAAATAAGATATATTTTTCTTAGCCGGAGCAGGCACTGATTCCCCAACAACATATATGTCTTTGAATTCAATGCATTAGTTTGGGTTCTAGCAGAAGCATTAATTGAAGCAGGATATACCGGCTTCAACATCTGTAAGGCCTGTTGGTATAATTCTTTAGGGTATGTTTGAAAACTATAGTCTTTGAGATCATTCAATTTGGGAAAATACGCATCAGATGACCAATATAACCACAAAATAGACAAAACTTATGAAGTCTCTCATATTTGATAGTGACTTCATATTTGGGGTTGTGTAGTAATGGAATGCTATGGCTTGAGGAAGAGGGCGACAAATATTGACATGAGTTTTCGTTCTAGCAAATTTAACCCAAGTTATGGCTTTATAAACTGGTATTAGCCTTGTCTTACCAATTTGAGAAATAAATTCATAAACAAATATTGCGTTAAGATTCTTCACCGGAGGACCATGAATCTGCAAACCAAATTCAACTATAAAAAAATTGTATTCAGAGGGTTGATTACCTAGAATGCACATTTCAAAAACGTATAGATCATCTTTAATTATCCCAAGAGTTCCTTCCATAATAGATTCAGATTCAGTTTGGTTCCTGGGTAACGGTAAGAAGATCTTAATTTGGAAACACAGATGGATCCAAGCTCTCTCGAATCCTCCTGTCCCAAAACAAGGCTGTACTTTACATCAGCAATACAAATATGTGCATCGACTGTTTAATCAGGATAACAGTTCATGGCATATTAATATATTGCAAGAGTTATTTCAACTCAGCACAGTCAGACTTATCTCTGGTATTCAGATTCACAACACTCAAGATGATAGGCTAGTCTGGTTACTTGAAAGAAATGGTGTTTTCTCCGTAAAATCATCATATAGGAAGATGTATGAAGAACAGAATGTCTCAGAATCTGTGGGGACAAGATTGATCAAAATCTATAAAACAATGTGGAAACTCCCTTTGCTTCCCAGGATCCAGCAATTCTTATGGAAAGCTGTCTCAATCCTTCTCCCTATAAGAGACATACTGAGCATAAAAATACCTGGAATTGAACTGCTTGTCCTTTATGTGAACAAGTGCAAGAAACTCCAGCTCATGTATTAATGGAGTGTAACTTAGCAAGGGCAGTTTGGTTCTCTATCTCTGGTTGGTCTTCAAATGGCTCTATCTCCTTCTCTGATTGGATAAGAAGTTGGTTTGATGATCTCCATGAAAGGAAGATTACGACAAATGAAATTTGCAAAAGGTCTATCATCGCGTGGTGCTTATGGACGGGCAGATGTGATAAAGTTTTTCAGAATGTTAACCCTTGCCCTGAAAGAACTATTTTAAGATGTCGTAGCTTCATCAATGAACATTTAGCTCAAAGAAGAATGACTCGTAATACTGGTAGTAGAGTCTGTCGAAGAAATGTGCACTGGTCACCTCCTCCTTTGGATGTTGTTAACATTAATATTGATGGCTCTTTCTTAAATTCTAATAAAACTTGTGGGATTGGTCTAATAATTCGAAATTTTGCAGGTGCTCAGCAAGCCGCAAGGTGCATCTACCTGAGGGGAATAAGAAATGCAGAGCAAGCGGAGTGCATGGGACTGTGGGAAGCTGTGAATTGGGATCAAAGGCTAAAGCTGGAGAGAGTGCATTTTGAACTTGATGCTAAGACAGTGGTGGAAGCAATTAACAACAATGCTTCAATAGATTGGCAATTACTCAATATGATTAAAGATATTCAAAGTATGTTTCGTAGTTTTAACTCTTGGAAATGTTCTTACATTCCTAAGGAGGGTAATAAAGTAGCAGACATTCTCTCTAAGTTAGCTAGAGAAAATGCTTTATCTATCTCTTGGTCTAGCTCTTCTCCTGTTGAGATTAGAGCACTGCTTTGTGAGGATAAAACTCATGTACTGAACTAATTTTCTTCAATACATTATCTTTCGTTTCAAAAAAAAAAAAAAAAAATTCAGAGTCGGCATGAGATTCGAATTTCACAAGGAAAGTATCATCATTGAATACAGATACGTAATATGCATGGTTGGTTTCCAAAAATTTATGTAAAATGTCTCTTACAATAGAAATTAATGGAGTTTTGGGATTAATGATTTTGAGAACAAGACAATTATTGTGATTTAGTTTGGAACCAGGAAACTGAGTGTTGATATTTATAGTAGAAGTTACTTTCTCCTTGGTTAGAAGATTAGCAAAATCTTGTAGAAGATCATTAGCATGATGCATGTTAAGATTATCAGAGTTTGAATTCAAAATAAATCAGAGATTACAGAGTGAACAAGATGAATAACCTTCAGAGGCTTATAAGATAGGTTTGAATAAAACCAATTAAAAAAAGTGGTTACTGGTTAGTTACTAGCAGTTACAGAACGAAAATTTTGAAAAACATTAATGGGAGAAAAGAAAAACGGACGGAAGATTCAGAGATGGATTCACATACTGATTCAATAATGAATCAGTAATGGATCAAGAAACAAGTAGGAATGACGGAAAGAGAAAAGGAAAAAGAAAAATTGAAGAAAACCCTAATGCATGATTATTAAGCCATTATTATTTTTTTCCTAATGATTAGAAAATAAATTGAAATTGATTAGCGAATGATTGAATAATTACATATACATATCTTTTTCAGAAACGCAAAAAATTGGCGTTAAGTGGTTGAATATTTACATTATTTGTTTACAAGAATATAAAACATAAATGAGAATAATTACTATACAAAATTATCCTAAAATACACGAGATTTGTTATGTAATATATTGCAATATATTTTCATCTTTTTGTGTATATCTTTTATATCTTTTGATCTTGATGTAAAATATATTGTAATATCTTCCAATCTTGGTATATATATCTTCGACTAGGTATCACCGGGGCCGGCTCAACCTCTCATTTTAGTCATAGGTGTACATACTTTATTTGTTTGTAAAAATACATTAAAAAAGACTACAACTTAGTTAATGTATCCAAATACTTTAAAAATGTTGCAACTTAGTCAATTATACGATAAATAATTTATATCATTTCAGGGTACCCATACTTCTATAGCATCAGTAAATACCTAATAACAGTAGTACTAATAAAATCAGTCTATATTTAGGCACACAGTTCCAGCAAAAATATATCTTGAAAGAAAATATCAATCACTTAATTTAATTTCATCAATATTTATCCCTGGTTAGTTTTAGAATCAATCATCGTTACTGAAAACCGAAATAGAGAAATCAAAAGAACAGGTGGATCCATGTTGGCAACTATAAATTAGTTTAGTTTAGTACGTAATGGTAATAACGATGAAAGATCAACAAATGAGGTTACCTCTTTCTCTACCAAACATATATATATATATATATATATATATATATGTTTGGCTTCTATGTTTCTTTGTCATTACTTAATGCATGTTTCCTACCCCTCTTAGATGTCTCATTGTCCTTATCTTTGGTAGTATGTGTAACATTTCTTTCACGACCTAGAGTCCGTAGAGAAGGAGAGCTTTACATGTAAATAGTGATTCATGTTTGAAAAAAAAAAAAACTCCCTAGTAACAATTGCTTGCAAAGCAACCTGGTATTATGTATCAGCATCTGAATCCTCTAATTCCCTTGTTGTTTTGAATGTGTGGTCCGTATTATCAATTTGAAAAAAAATGTATTGTACTCCTGGATTGTCAATTTGAAAAAAAATGTGTGGTCCTTGATTCGGTTGAACCACCCATGTGCCTTTTATCCCTTGTTAATTTGTTTTTGAAATAAATAATATGATGGGCATGCATTCACAAGACATCTATCTATAATCAAGTTAATTGTCCATACTAATATGTCGTTACCTGATTGCATTTTTCCAGATAAGCTACATGTTCTATGGCAGTGCATTCCATCAACTTTTCTATTGTCTTTCCCATCACTGTGAATACTGCAATATCTTTATTATCCTTTATAGCCAAATTCAATTTGTACCTATGTATATTCGAAGGCGTTAGTAAGTCTCGATGTATTGGTCATCCATTTTTTTTAAATGTCGTTCATTTGCACCATGGTATATCATCTTTATATTTTTTTTTGCACTTGCTACACCAAGGTTCATCGTCTTCGTCGTACTCAATCTTTTTATTACATCTGCTGCATGCCATGTACTACCATTCTATGTTTTTAGCAAAGGGTCTTTGGGTTGGTATATGTTCTGAGAAATCACTTTAAAATATCATTAAAATGTTTGTTATCCATGTATCCTCATTAACATACCCCAGTTTTTATTATCAAGGTATCCCCACTAATATTTTTAAGTTTTTGTTATCTGGGTACCCCTATTATTATACAATAGAACCCTTATAATTAATCCGCGATAAATTAATAAATTTTGCCGGTCCCGAGTCGGGACCAACGTGCTAAATTAATAATTCACTAAATTTATAAAATAATAACTTTTTTTAGCTTTCTATAGGTCCCTTCGAATATATAAATTAATAACTCTCCCATTTATATAAATTCAGTTTTACATTTATGCTAATTTGGTAAAGAATGATTCGATTGTGACTTGATTTTTCTTAAATTGATGTCACATTGAATTTCATCTTGGATTTTTCTTAACATTATAAGAGTTTTGGTGTTGTCGTTTCCTGATGCAATAAAAGCCTATTCAATATCTTTGCAGCTTTGATAGCTTCTTTACGTGACGGTGGCTCTGTAGCTACACTTTCATCTCCAACTTCCACATCATCGCTTTCTTTTTCCCCCATGACACTCTCAATTATTTATCCGTCAATCAATAAATCTGAAATAATAACTGTGATAATTCAATTCATTGATTAAATTTTGTAATTCTCTAATTCCTTTATTATCTAACGCTTCACTTTTCTTTGATACGATGTCATCCATTGAACGAATCTTACAATGACGATTTTTTTTTTTTTGCAAAGGAATAAGGTGTATTGGTTCATTTTGTTGATTATTACTTAAACAATATTTTGAGAAACTAATTAATATATAATTTAATAATTATTAATTTATGCGATTATTTAATATCGCGATAAATTGATAAATTTTGTCGGTCCTAACGCTATTATTTTATTGGGGTTATACTGTAGTTCAGGTTTTGTTATCACCACCATTGATGATATCATAAAACAGAAAATAAACAAATATTGGTGCTATTTTTATTTGATGATTCCATAATAATTGAATTGAATGGTGATCATTAATTGAAGGTGAACATCACTCACCCATTAGGTGAAAGTCAATGACAGTCAAAGTACAATGTGACTTACGTGGATGATGGTGAGCGTTTTTAACTAACTAATTAGAAAATATATGCAAGGCCCCTATGAGAATAACAACCTTGGAATCCCCAAATTAATCTTCGAAGAAATATTTTATAAGCAGCTCAGAACGATGTTGCGTTCCTAAACAACAACTATGTCCAATATATATGTATCTATCGATAATACAATTACGTGTTATTTGATATAATTCTTGACACTTGGTACATCTTACTATTGATATTTATAATATTTTTTTGACAACTCTCGAGGCTTGGCATATATTAAAGATGAAGATCCCCTCATCCATATTTCTATTTTAAACATCGAACAACTCTTGGGTTAATACTTGCGCACATCGTAAGTATATATAATTGGGTATGTATTATCATCAACATGTGACAATAAAAGGAATAACATGAAAGTTAATTAGGTCTTTACCATCATTATGCCAACGATAAATTGAATATCCAACTTCATCCGATTTGAAACTTAACTTTCATATCGAATCATTCGAATAAGAGAATGAACTACTTAAAATTTCACTCACTTGGAGAATAGTTGCAAAGACAGTCTTAGTAAAAAATTATACGCATTGAGTTCTTCTTCTCAATCGAATGATCGTATCCTCACTGCACAAATCCTACAAAATACCAGTATCAGTACATAACACAAATCCCAAGTGCAATTTTCACTATCGTGTATCACCGTCCATTTTAAATCTCAACGGTTGAAATAAAACCATACAAATCCTATAAAATACTACTATCAGTATACCAACTCTCCCCAAATTGTAAGATGGCCATTTTCTTTTACAAGAATATATAATTAGAAGCAAACTGACACTACAAGAAACTTAATATATTGCAGCACCCAATGGTTATGGCATAAACCCCTACTAGTGTCGCGATAACCTATGTAGCAAGAAGTCTATTGCTGCACCCAATCTTTATTACTGCAGCAAGAGATTATACTTTTTTGCCACACTCTTTTCATATTGTTGCTACAGTTGTGTGGCAAAAGTTTCATTTTGCAGCAGTTAATTATAGCTTTTAGTTGTAGCTAAAAAGTACTGTGACTAGAAATTTGCTTTTGCAACACCTATATTGAAGGTGTGGCTATATATGGTGTAGCAATAACTAGATTTTCTTATAGTGTGAAGGAAAAAAAATTATAACGCAAGAAAAAAGAAGGGCTTACATAGGGAAGAAATTCATTAAGGAAGAGGTTTGAGGAGTTCTAATCCATTCTTTGAGTTGATCTGAAGGTTTTGATCTCCATCTTTTTCTAATTCCAAGTTTTATTTTTATATCTATACACAGAAATTATATCTAGTTCATTAATTGAAGGGGGTTTGAGAAGTTCCTGAAAATTCGTTATCCACTGGTGATGAAGCCAGCCATCTTTGTCTAATTTTCCTTACTTCTTTTTGTTTTGTTTTTGCAACACAAATTAGATCTTTAAACTTTGATTTTCTACCTCAAAACTTATTCCATTTTAAAACCCTATAAAATTATATCAAAGATAAAACATCAAAGAGTATAGGGTTTTCTACTAGAGGTAATGATTATAAAACATGGGTATGTTGGTGGTTATTTTTTTGGGTTCTATGTTAAGCTTTTAGATCTAAACATTTGGGTGCAGAAATGGGTGTGTCTATTTTGCAGAGATGGTAAAACATAAAACAAATCTAATGTACCTAAAGTGTATGTGGATGGGACACATACTTGAAGTATATGTGTCTTACAAAGTAGAAAAAGAAATCCAAAACAGTTTTATTACCTAACTGTTTATCTTTATTTTTTAGTTAACTTCCTATTTTTTCCTCAAAAAGTAAAACATTTAACTGGATTTGGAGGGTTATATTGAATTCTCTCCATAATCAAAATTAAAAGTTTGGACGTTAAACACTTCTATATTTTTATATTCTCTTTCTCCATAAGATCATTCAAAAATAATAGTGGTGTACTAGGTATACTTTCCATGTCCATCTATACGATAATTATCCGACCGAGGTTAATATCACATTTGTATCCGTTTCAATTAGTTTATCGGGTAATATCTGATAATTATCTGAAATCCGGCATCAAAAGCTAATAAACACCTAATTAATTTGTTTGTGTTAATCACTTCTTCTTCAAATGAATTTATAATTGTAAACCAAATTAATTTCGATAGATTTTTCATTCCTCATTTTTTTTCCAATCAAAATCATTAACACGTGGATAAGTATCTTATATGATTTTGGCATTAAAAAATATGTTTCGATAATAAGAAAATATCTTTATATTTATGTTTTTTTGATATGAGAAATTTTTGATAATATGATAAATTTTTATATGGAGTCGAATATTCAGTTATCTATCAACATGCCTAAGCGTCATGAAAGATCATGGTTTAAACTATACAGGACCTTGGTGACCCATACTTTCCACAAATATCATAGATATACAAATACGACCCAAACTATGGCTATTAACTCAAACTTTTCTAAGTAACCAAAAGTATACCTCATTGGCATATAAATTGCTATCCCATTTGGAATATGTTCTTGTGACCCCAAGATCTTTTTCATGATGCAGTGTGTGCATCTTAATACAAAACATGACAATATGTTGTATCATGACAAAATATGACTAGTGATCCAAAATCTGCAAGATATATGATCCTCAATTAGCAACAAGCTATGTTAATCTTTTTCCAAGAGACCGAAAGTTATCTCGTACCCAAAGTCTACGCTTGTGGTGAATCATATGTTATATTTTATCCCAAATATGCGTCATTACTATATTGTAACTAAAATTTGACCATTTCCTCAAATTTGTCATTGATCTAAAATTTGCATGTATAGTAATTCTGAATTTGCCGTTGTGACGCAATTCTGAATTGTGACTAAAACTTTGTTTTATTAGCTAAAATTTATTTGAAGATAAGGAAACCACCACGTCAGCAAATAACTTACCTTGTGGATCTACGATAAAAAATCTACTTTAATTTTGAATATGCTTGGTGAGTGGTGACCCAAAGACCAAAAGCGTAACCGATAAAAGTTTGTTCGTAACACAAAAGTTATGGGTCCAAGATTTTTATGCTTTCTTAAATCCTTTAGATGCAAATAGACATGTTTTTGTCTCGGCTACTGCCAATTATGGAAGCGTGCTTCCTGTTACCATGTAATAAGAATATAGTCTTTAGTGTATCTGGTTCCTACTATTTGGTTCTTCCTTGGCCGGTGCATGAGAATACTTTGTTATAAAATAAAAACCTTAAACCCTAACAAAATTTACTTTCTCTAGTCTCCAGTCCACAACCTAAATTCTCATTTCTTCCAAACCCTAAGTTAGATTATTTATTCTCTCCGTAAAATCCTCATTTTTAATTAGGAATCTCAACAATCTCCCAACATACATTTTATTAAACATTACAACTCTCTTACTAACTGAATCCGTTCTGGATTGAAAATTGGTATACAAACTATTGAAAAATCTTGTTTCTCATGAAGTATATATTGTTGAGACCAAGTAAACTGTATCATAACAGGCAAACACGATAAGATCTAATAATCTGTGGTTATTGGTGCGGTTCAACCTATAAGACTTGAATCTAAATATGGTTATTGAAGAACCTAAGAATGATTTTGTTAACGTGCCACAAGAGAATCACCCATAAATGAAAGATTCCTCCACCAAGAGAATCACCCAGAAATGGGTTCCAAAAAACCTGTCATGACTTATGGTGAAAGAACTAAGATTTTTCATAAGGAAATCCTTAGAATGAGAAAACCTTACAAAAATGTAATTGACAAAATAAGAAAATATCATAAGGTTCTGTTATCTCTTATATCAGTTCATCTCTTACTGACGATCCTCTTCGTAGCATCTCAAGAAAAGACCAAAGTGGAAAAAGGAAAGATAATCGTGTTGGGATTAAATCCTTCAAGGGAAACATGAAAAAAGTTTATGATACTCGTTGTAAGATAAACAGGGATTACTCCAATGCAACCTAGTTGTATTATGAAAGTGCACCCTCATCTAATTTGTGCTCGGATAGAATAAGATGAGGAAGCACCAAATCTAGTGTCACTTGCCTATTGTGGTTGTGTGCCGAAGGAATTTCTTTTTTCCATCTTTCAAACAGTAAAATCTTCGAGAGTATACCTAATTTGTAAGCAAGGTTTGTCAAGGGAGAAAAAGATAGTTTATGGTGCAGCTGTAAGCAAGTTTATTTGAACGCTTTCTTATATACAAAGTCTAGAGATACATGCTGAAGCCCTACATGTATTCTTTCTTTGCCTCTTTATATGTTTTTATGTATTAAATGGTCAGTCAGACTCCTCAAAACTGATGTATATATATACTTACTGAAATTGAATGAGCAGACTTTCTCCATCGTGGATGACTTCGTAAACACCCTTCCTAAATTTCATTATTTGGAAGATTTGATCTTGCAAGCAGCAGCAACCACTGATAAATCACTATTTACATTGATCAAAGCAGTACCTAATTTGAGGTGGCTCATATTCGAAGAGGAAAGTGCACATATTTTAATTCTCAATACCTGTGGCATTCGAAAATTTACTCTTCTTGATGTTTGTACATTTCTTTATTTTCCAATCCCATCTCAGGGCTGCATGGACGACTATAATGAAGAAGAACACAGTTGGGCTGGTTATATGCTGACTGATGGATGCATTTTCAACACCTAGAGTCAGTTACCTTTGTGTGGTTTAATGGGAATGCGAGGGAGATGAGATGGGTGAAACTAATTTTGAAGAATGCAAAAGCTTTGAGAACAATTATACTATATAAAATTCGTGGAATACGCAAACAAGTAATTATGTCAGAGTTATTAAGTCTTCCTAGAGCCTCTGCAAGATGCGAGTTTAATATTGAAGAGTAATAAATTTGTACGAAACATACTGCGTAGTAGATCTGATGTTTCAGCACACTTTAATTCTTCTTTGCTCGTCGTCTATCATCAATATAATCGTAATGTCATTATCCCTAGACAAGAAAAAAATGCGTAGAGTCATAAATTAATTATGATCTTGTTCGAGTTTATCGAGTAGAATAACATGCACGCTTGATATTGCTTCTCCTCCCCTCCCCTTCCACTTTATTAATCAGCTTTAAATTCTTACAAGTGGAGTGCACGTGCGTTGCACGCCGGCAAACAATAATCTTTTTCATACACAGTTTTGGATATTCACTTTTGTTGGCCAGTTGTTCTTTAGTCATCACCTGCCTTGGAATAACATAGCGAGATCGTGTAGTTACCATCTCCAGTCAACCTGAAATGTAAAGTCATCGGTGATTGTAAGGATAAGCAAGAGTGCAAAATAGACAACAAAACTGGTAAGCAAGTCTATCAATAGTGAGACCATATAGTATAGGTGATGTATTGCTACTTGGACTAAAAAGAACAATCTAATACATGGGTTTATCTCGAGAAAAGATTTGGACTAACCCACATGAGTCATGGCAATGATTTTTTACTTTCTAAATCTTGAAACTTTGTGGACAGCTCACTCGCCAAGTATACGTATATATGACTCTGCCAAGTATAAGACTGTAACTTATGCCGTACTATTAGATATATTAGTTTCAGAGTCAACCATCAAGCCAGAGAACACTCTGCTATTAGAATAAAAAATCAACCGTGTGTTCTTGATAGAGTCCAAAAAATTTAAAAGGTTTAGCTGCATAACTACCCTAGGATGTGAACAAAATACAAATTACAAATTAAAAAGAAGTATGAAACAAAATCGAGGCCAAGCATAAATACCAATTGTGCTTATCCTACACACGCCATTTTAATTTCCCCTAGCTAATCAAACATTTGCTGACACAAAACATAGCAAATTCAACAGGCTTATGCGACCCAAATCAAAATTCATTCTAAAGAATCTAGTGTCAGCAGTTTCAAATGATCAATTTAATCTAGTTTTCGTCATTCCCATCTAATTTTCATTCACAATTTAAGCTCATTTTCGTCGAAATAATTCATTCTAATGCTACTAACATTTGAAGGAAAATGTACTAATATTTCTAAATGTAAACAATGGAAAGTTTATATTGAAAAGAAAGAATTTCATAACCAACCAGCTGTGGGAACGTCGTTTCTTCGGCTAAAACTCTGTGGTAAATCAGGGATTGTATATAATGGTATCAAAATAATTCGGTACCTTCTGTGTTCGTGAATGAGGTACCTAAAGTTTAATTCTAATGCTGACCTCGCAGGAATCCTTGCCTGCCTTTTAAGGACCTTGCCTGTCGGGGACCTTGAATTGACTATATATACCACTTTCTTTACCTTCTTGTATGGAATTGACTCTTACCGAAAGTAAGACTAAGGAGTGCGGGGAGGCAATGAAGTCTCACCATGTCCCTAATTTTAGGCCAAGGAAATGACATCTTATAACCTTTCGGAATTGGAATCGGAATCAAACATCTCCAATTAGGTTTTGGACACTATTATACAATTCAACCCTAGCATAATACATGCAATACACTTGTTCATATAAAATTGTCCCTAATTACAAATTTCTATTAATATAATCAAAAGATACACAATTGCATATATTTAATTAAACCCTAGAATCATATATGCATTCTACTTGTTCAAATCAATTTGCCCTAGTTTTAATTTTTATTCACAGAATCGAAAATTACCAAAAAAAATAAAAATTTCAATTATCACAGAAATCAATCAATATAGAATAAAATGAACAAACTAACCTATTGAATTCGAACTCTGCAAATCGATGTTTTTTCTCAGTTCAATCTCTTTTGGGTAGAGTTACTCAATTAGTAACTAAATTTGGAAATAAAATTAAGTTACTAATTAAGTAACTCTGGTTAACAGAGATGGAACTGAAATTGGCGAAGAAAAATTGAAATTGGGTAAGTGTTTAATTTGTTATAGCATCACCATCTCGATCGAATCTGAATTTCAATCATTTTTGGTCGGAGCCCTAATCGGTGGAAAAAAGAGAGGAGAAAAAAGAGAGAAAGAAAAGATCTTGATTTCTTTTGTTGTTTAGATTTATATACATATTTCAAATTTATGCCTTATAGTAGAGTGCATGTGCGTTAATATTGGAAGTTATTTGAAGTGCCGGATCTATTTGAAGTGATTAAGAAACAATAGTTAAGAAACTGTGAAACGGAATACGGGTTTTGATATTGGAAGACTAACGTGCATTTCTACTTTTGTTGCTGTGTGGAAAATGCTTATTGGTAAAGACTATTGTTTGCCAACGTGCAACACACGTGCACTCTACTAGTTGTTGTACAAGTTATGCGTTATAGTTTCATGTCATATTGTAACCATCAAATCATGTTCTTTGTTTCAGGGAGCTCAATCTGAGAAAGGTGCTTATTTGAAATTATCAACTTGAATTGTGTAAGCTCATCTTCTAAAACTGCAAATACTACACATCAAGTTCTTGATAAAAAGCCTGAAAGAAACAAAATGAGATAACTGTTCTCTATTGTTTTCTTTATATATTTCAGAATTATTAACTGCATTGTGTAACCTGGATGGTTTCAGTGGCATCTTCTTGTCTTGGTTCTTGGTTCCAAAACTAACTTGAATGGCTTGCAAACTTATACTAGTTTAGTAGCTTTGTTATGGGTAATTTAGTTATCATTTTGAAGTCTCGAATTATGTGCCAGCTTTATAGGTTTTGTGAATCCTTTTGGAATGTCTGTTACTAATACTCCGCGAAATAAATGGTTATATACATCATCTAGCATGAGACACTTTTTTTATTGTGATTCATAAATGGTGTAATTTATGAAATCCAATTGTAGTATATGTTTAGCAGTGCCGGATCTATTTGAAGTGATTAAGAAAGAATGTGATGAGATTATGAGTATTTTTCCTCAAGTAGTGTATTCTATCTAGAGAACCATAATTGATGGTTTGGTTAGAGGAGGCTCCAATTAATGATCTTTAATCCCTGTGGTATGCGAATTATCAATGACCAGCAGTGTAGATATCCTGGAATATGATACAGAACTGTATGTGGGGTATTTTTAATCTTTGGTGCTCTTTGTTCCATGTTGGACTTGTAGTCTTTTGACCCTTCCAGACATCTAGAACTGAGGATTTAATTTTTCTGTAACTTTCCAACTTAAGTGCCAACTGAGTCCATTTTTTGTGTAACTTTCTTTGCTGCAGGTGTACCATTACGAAGTGTTGGGTTCTTTCGTTTCACCGCATGTGTATCAAGTGTGTGGGGTTAGTTGAACACCAGGCAGTTTATCATTTTACTGAATTCTTTTCTTGTATGATTTTGAATCCAAGTGTAAACTGAATTCAGTTATAAATTGTGTAATGAAAACAACTAATGATTAATGAAAAGGTCATTTTGAATCTGAGAGTACAGGTTTCGTTTCAGTTTCATTGAATTTGGTTTTGATTTGAGATTCAGTCATATTTAGTCAGATTCAGTCAGGCCAGACAGCCAATCTGAATCTTTTTTTTTTATATTAAGATTTATATCTATGACTGATTGGGGTCAGTCATAACTTATTGACAGTTAACACCGGTCGTTGATATAAGATACACAACGACCCGCACAACCATGTCATAGATGAAAAAGACGCTCAAACAACGACCTTTTCCCAAACCACCAAAGCAAGTCATTTAACTCGTATCTATGACTTGCTTTGACGGTCGCGAAACTGTTATTTTCCACTAGTGACCACATGGATACATCAACCCAACAAGAGGCATTAGGAAAGGAGACCCTCTTTCATCCTATATTTATATCATCTGTGCAGAAATCCTATCTACTAACCTGGGAAACCTTCAAAACCAAAAACTGGTAAAAAGTCTAAACATATCAAATAAAGCACCACCCATCATCCACTTAATGTATGCCGACGACCTTCTAATCACTTTCAAATCCAATACCCAAAGTAACAACCAACTAAAGAATCTTATTCACTCTTACGTATCTTCGGCGGGACAGGTGATAAATACCTCCAAATCTGTGACTATTCATCACCCCGAAACTAATCCTAATCAATGTGACTGAGCTGCGGCAATTTTTCGACATGCCAACCACATCAAACCCTCCTACCTATTTAGGGGTTCAATTCAAACAAGGAAGAGCCTATATACAAATCTTTGCTCCTCTACTTTAAAGAATGGCACGGAAAGCAAAGGGTTGGATGACAAAATGTCTAAACCAAGCAGGAAGAATGATGCTCATTAAAACATCCCTAACCCCCACAGCAAACCATCTTATGCAAACACAAACTCTACCCACCGAAGTACATAAACAGATTGACCGCAGGAATTTTCTTTGGGGACATGACTCTTCAGTAGAAAAGCTTCACCTTATTGGTTCGGATAAAGTAACAAAACCAATATCCGAGGAAGGACTAGGCATAAGGAAATGTAGAGAACATAATAAAACTCTTCTCTTGAAACAAATATGGAATTTGCATGAACAACTTGACTCCATATACAAGAGACTATGCAATGAGAAATACCTCAACCAGCAACCAATCCTATAGGGCATTGATACCATTTCATCTTCTGCAAGCCCTCAATGGAGGAAACTAGATGCCGTAATACCCACCATGCAACAGTTGGTTTTCCATCGTATTGTAAATGGTCTAACAACACCTATCGATGCAAACTGGCCTCATCCAAACGGTTGCAGATATCATCGATTTGATCTCGCATAACTGGATTCAAGAAAAAATAAACACCCTTCCCCATCTCGCAGCCCAAAAAATCATAAACATCCACCTACCCCAAGAAAAAAAATCATATGACCCCATTCAAAATCTGGTAAGTACACTACATCTCCGGGATACAAATGTCTAACCCATCAAGTTGATCAACAACCTCAAAACCCCGCCCAAGATACCAAATTCTTGTGGACATTACCGTGTCCACCAAAAGTTCAGCTTTTCTTGTGGAAAGAAATAAACGAAGGCATACCAACCTTCTCTATCATACATCGCATCCATATAACCAACTCTGACATTTGCCCAAGTTGCAACACTAATCAAGAAACGACAAACAATATGCTCCTTCACTGCTCAATAGCGGCTGGAGCTTGGAACACCTTACTCACTCAAATCTCAAACACAGCTTCTTCCAACCATACCACCACAATCGCCATAACTCCTCAAACAACCATTCACAAACTCTTACAATAATCTGCATCAACACCGTACATATCCTCACTCTACTATCTACTCTAGACCTTATGGTTGGCTAGAAATGAGCTGGTTTACCAAAAAAAACAATCATCTTCAGATGAGATTATAGCTTGAGCCACAAAACAATAACAAGAGTACTCCGGGGCCTTAAAATCTTCACCTCTGGTATTACCAGGTGACTCTCTATTACCTAATCACTCAAGAAACATCAGACAGATAACAACAATCTCCGTGGGATGGTATAAATCAAACCTAAACTGGATAAATATCAACACCGATGGGGTGGCATGGGGTGCCTAGAGGTCACCCGGGTTTTGCAGGGGGAGGCTTCATCTGCAGAGATTCAGAAGTACGAGTTGTGATGGCGCTGGCTCAACCTCTTGGAATTACAACTGCCTTAATAGTGGAAACTTGGGCTCTGCTCTTAGCATCCAGAACGCCAATGAGAAGGAATTGGCAAAAGCTTCTGTTTGATACGGACTCGAAAAATATTCTTTGGTTCATCACATCACCTACTGCTCCACCGTGGTACATCGCGAGTATGATTAACAAAATTAAAAATAGGATGCAACAAATTCCGCGAGCAGCCATCCGACACAATTACAGAGAAGGAAACCAGGCTGCAAATGGGTACTACATACCCACGGCTTTCCATGACTTTGGGACCGAACAATCCCAATGTTTATTAGTTAAATTATTTTCCATGACTTTGTGGGTACTACATACCCACGCGAAATTGTAACCTAATCCTCTTTATATATAAATGCATGCTTCAAAAAAAAATTATGAATTGACATCAGTCCATAAACCTAATCTGACCTTGTTCATCTGCATTGATAATACGGAAATGCTATTCCACACTCTATTCTCAGCTCTATTCTGAGCTCGTCTGACGTGGAGTGGTGAGACGTACAAAATGCCAAAACCCGTTGACCTATCTTTTCTTCTTTGTCTTCCTTATTTTCCGGAAATGCTATTCCGCACTCTCAATAGCACACTACTCTCAGCACTATCTGACGTGGTTAGTAGTTATGGAAGCCCACGTGACACCTAAAGCCTAAAATTAAACGTGTACACTTTCTCACTCTTCGGTCTTCATTCTCTGCAACATATAAAAATAATTCATCTCTCTACCTTTGTCTTGATTTTTAATCTCCATTCAAAATACCATAAAATGAAATTAATGTCTGCAAATTTAATCACTTACTGCTCATGGTTAAATCATTCATCTTCTCTGATTTGATCATCTCCAAGAAGAAACTAAGCAAAAAAACCGAGAAAAACCCTGATTTACATTACCTATGAAATTCATCAATAAACTTGTAACGGAGTAATCCCTTTTTTCTTTTTTTCTTTTTCTGATGGGATGAAGATCTAGAAATGGGGAAATGAGGGATGGGCTAGAAGAAGGGAGGATGGTGTGCAAAAATTAATTTAGGTTTTGGATAATAAAGTAATGAGGCAAGTAATAATCATCTAATTTTACCGTATGAACAATCAATTTTTGCTGTGAAGAATTGAAATTTAGGGATCTCTTTAAGAATTTTTACCACTGTATGTCGATCATTTTTAACCTCCATTAATGGTGGCAGGAAAAAATAGCCGAGTATTTTTTTTGTTCAAGATTCTATGTTTTTGAAAGATGGGTTCATGTCATTTCTTTGATATTTTTCATCTCTGTATTGATTATCTAGATCTCTCATCTAGGTAATAACCTTTTGTTACCCTGTTATTGAAATTGAACATGATTTCTATCCATGGGTTTCTTTAGATCTCGAATTTCAACTCTATTACAGGGTATGAGTACTACTTTCATGTGTTTCTTATGATTTTCGACATTGCTTCTTTCATTTTGAATTTGCAGGTTCTTCACAAATTTAAGCACAAATGTTTTTTCTTCTTTTTTTTCCTAGATTTTCAGTTCCGAGGAAGAACAAAAAAATAATATAAAAAAGTAAGGAAAATAAGCAGAAATGCTATTCCACACTCTATTCTGAACTCGTCTGACGTGGAGTGGTGAGACGTACAAAATGCCAAAACCCGTGGACCTATCTTTTCTTCTTTGTCTTCCTTATTTTCCTTACTTTTTTATATATTTTTTTTGTTCTTCCTCGGAACTGAAAATCTAGAAAAAAAAACATTTGTGCTTAAATTTGTGAAGAACCTGCAAATTCAAAATGAAAGAAGCAATGTCGAAAATCATAAGAAACACATAAAAGTAGTACTCATACTCTGTAATAGAGTAGAAATTCGAGATCTAAAGAAACCCATGGATAGAAATCATGTTCAATTTCAATAACATACACTACATTTAATCACCAATGACAAACACAAATTTGTTAACTGTGCGCGAGAATATCTAAAGATATTGATGGAAATATAACTTTGATCCTCAATGTTCTACGTCTTTCATTATTTTGTCAACGTTTTCCTAGCAGGTTAAAATACAAGTTGAAAAAGGATTTCATACCTCCAAGTGTTCTGCAATTTTCTGTATAGTAGGCACGATGATTTTGCACAACAAGAAACAAATACAACAACACAACATAGCCAGCAAATAACGCGGATGCTCTCAAAGCCCAAGTTAAATTGTCTTTTCGGCTGGCAGGGGTCACCTGATATATTGTAAAGAATAGTGCCGTCTGAACTACTTGCATTCCAGAAGTAACATTCAACAGAACCATTAAGGTAGTACACTTGCTGAATACTTCCTAATGCACCTGTTACCAAGCTCCCACTGTAATTCTGCACACCCTGTCCTTGTTGTGAATTGTTCAGAACGCTGGACACCCAAGGAGACGAACTTGAACCCGCCAAACGCTTCTCGTTAAATCCCAAGGAGACATATGAAAGTGCAGTGTGGATGCCATGGCCTAGAGGTACATATTCGCCATGAAAAGACAATGGAAAGTTTTGATATCTTTCAATCGTGTATATATAAGAAGACGAAGATGGAATTATGGCGTAAACACGGCTGCTTGCATCTATCATCTGATTCACTATTTCTGAACTTCCATGCAATGTCATTATGTTAGTGAAACTGAAGTCCTGAAATGAATTAGTAGTGATATTACCATGAGAGGAATTAACCCAACCAGACATAGAAATCGACCTGATTGCTCTAGTAATGTAAGAACCCTTTTTCTTGGAAACCAAAGAGATTTAATAGGGTGGATTTTCATTTCTAACCAACTTTCCTGTAGTTGTGTCACTCTTATGATCCAACCAAATATGTAAATTTGCATCTACATACCATTCATTCAAAGCATTTGTAACACCAAATCCAAACTCATGTTGTTTCCCATCCAACATCTTCCCTAAAAAAGGCGTAATTTCGATGTCATAAGAAGGGAGATCAAATGACCCAATGCCAGTAATGGGACTCCAAATCGAAGGATTAAACCCACCAGTGAACACCACAATAAAAGGCCAAACTGCACCAATTTCATCACCATTTAATCTAACAACAACTTCTCTAAAAGGTCCATTTGCAGGCATACCAGTAAGATTATATGCCTTTATGTACTCATTTGGAGGATGCGCATACCAAAACTCATCATTAGAATGAAATGACACATACACTTCAAGCACCGCCCTATAAGAATTCCGAGGTATTGTGAATTTTTTGGACTGAATATCTGTGGAATTCTGAACCAAGAACCATAACCCATCATTCAGAGGAAGATTTATTGAAATGGGCATGATCAAATCGGCTGGATTATCAACAGATGAGGGTGATTTATGATGAAGAGGGTAAAAATGAAATGTTAAATTGGCATGGTAAACAGCAGTATAAGTAGAATCAACAATATTACCAAGATAAACGGCTAAACTCTGGGGCTTTATAAGGAGTGAAGTATACCTTGTAATATCTTTCTGGACAGTCCAAATGATACCTGATGGTGTTGGTTCAGCTGTACAACTTCTAAATATTTCTACACCACTTAACCAAATACCAAAGATTCTATCAAATTGAGTTCCTTTAGCAGCTGATTCCCATTCAAGGATAATTCTGGAGAAATGTAATGATGGGCAATTTCTAGGAGGTTTGTAATTGACAAGTGCTGGTGATTTCCCATATGTATAACCAAAACCATGTTGAAGAACAAGAAGAGAAGCACATGGTTTTGCTTTAGGAGGTATTTTTATGGGTTTCGTTACTTCGAAGTATTTTGTTAATGGGGTTTCAGATTTCCATGGGAAGAAGAGAAAGAATTGGTGAGCAGACACAGGATGAAAAGAACGGCAGCTGCAGCAGAAGAAGAAACCATGATGCTAATAAGAGCTGCATATGTTAAACAGTGTTTCAGACTTGTTACTGGAAACTCAATTTTCTACTCATCTGCTTTAATGATTTCCAATGTGTAATCCTCACTTTAGTTTCTTTCTTTCTACTAAAATTGTTCATGGCATTAACAGGGGCACTTTACTTACTTTATCTACTTTGGCAAATTTGGATCCTTATTCTGTCAGTATAGAGCATTATTATTTAAAAGCAATCCAATTATGGTAACCATGATAAATAATCTAGTTGGGAGGATGGATTTTCAAAGTAAAAATATTTATCTAACCAGACAAGGAATGCACATGCTCAAAATGAATAACACGGCTATTTGGAGCTTTATTCCAAGACAATAAATGTCGTAGGAAGTAAACAGGTTGCCTCATCTAGGTCTGTGTTGGGTAATAAACGTCATTCATGTAAGACACAAACAATAGTGGGACTGCCAATTCTTCTCCTGAGCAGTTATTTAACTTGGTATCACACTAATATTCGGGATATGTGGATGCCAGAACCAAAGAATTTAATTGCACTCTCAAGATCAAATTCAGGAAAGATGTTTCAGTTAAGGATTGTATTTAAGAGTTAAGACAAACGAACAACAGTGTCCTATTGTAACACCTTTGAACCTCCCAAACAATATCTACGGTGACGACAATGAATGACTCAGTTACTTCTAGGGATGCTGAACATTCCGGAGAAAGATAACAAGGATCAATTTTGAAGTGTTACAGGAGTTAGATATTTGAAACATAATCATCAAAAACTTACATGCTTAGTTCACATCCTTGTGGCGTAGAAACATTGATTGATCCCTCTCTTTCAAGCGAGTTCCCAGTAATCATCCAAGTAGATGCTCTCCAAGCATGTAACGGAACATTTTGCCATTTTTAAAGCCTGAGTTAAACCGTCTTTTCTGCTGGCAGGGGTCACCTGATATGTTGTAAAGAATGGTGTAGTTTGAACTGTTGGGATCTTGCAACAATGAACATCACGTTAGATGTATCAAAAATAATATATAAAGAACTAATTCGAGACAACTCTACCGAACAACTTGACGAGGGCAGAATCAGAGGTTCAACAAGTTGTCCTTAACATATTAGTTCGCGGGTATACTCGAGTTGAGTAATGCTAAACCCCTCACAACGAAGATGTGTCCAGGATAAGACTGCCCGATATAACTTGAGTTATCACAACGCAAGTTACCCACTCTTGAACTCAGCAACGGGGATGGAAGTAAAACGCCGCACAAACAAAAGCAAGAAGATGAAGAAAAGAAGACAGAAAGATGGTTGCGTCTTGTGTGTTTTCAAAACAGAATTTCGAGTTAAATTTATAGGATGAAATACTTGTAATCAAGTTAGGTTTTGGTTTTCTTCAAAAACAAGAAATTAACTCGCCAAAAATAAATCAGTGTAGAAGAGGGACTTGGTGCATGGTATACGCGCATATGCATGGGTCGAAACATGTATTTTCCGCCCCACCCTCGTTTGTCAATACATCCATAAGACTATGGTTATATAGTGGAGCTCTTCTTTAGTTTTCCACAATGTAGGACTAAAGGCTCTATTTCATTCACCCAAAAAATGAGTGAGTATCCTTAGACCCTTAGGTCATTAGATCAAACTACACCAAGACCAAAATCATTTTATTAAAGACTCATTTTTCTCCAACATGAACTACTTACATTCCAGAAATAACATTCGGCAGAACCATCTAGGTGGTATACTTGTTGAGCACTTCCTAATCCACCTGTTACCAAGTTCCCACTGAAATTCAGCACACCCTGTCCTTGTTGTGAATTTTTTAGAACGCTGGACACCCAAGGAAACGAACTTGAACCCGCCAAACGCTTCTCGTTAAATCCCAATGAGACATATGAAAGTGAAGTGCGGTTGCCATGGCCTAAAGTGACCTCTTCAGTATGAAAATACAATGCAAAGTTTTGGTATCTTTCAGCCGTGTATATATAAGAAAATGAAGATGGAATGATGGCATAAAGCCATAAACCCGGCTACTTGCATCTATTGTCTGATTCACTATTTGTGAACTTCTAGACAATGTCATTATGTTAATGAAGCTGAAGTCCTGAAATGAATTAGTAGTGATATTCCCATGAGAGGATTTAACCCAACCAGACACAGAAAAAGACCTGATTGCGCTAGTAATGTAAGAACCCTTTTTCTTCGAAACCAAAGAGATTTTAGAAGGTGGATTTTCATTTCTAACCAACTCTCCTGTAGTTGTGTCACTCTCATGATCCAACCAAATATGTAAATTTGCATCTATATACCATTCATTCAAAGCATTTGTAACACCAAACCCAAACTCATGTTGTTTCCCATCCAAAATCTTCCCCCCAAAAGGCGTAATTTCAATATCATAAGAAGGGAGATCAAATGACCCAATGCCAGTAATGGGTCTCCAAGTGAGTGGATTAAACCCACCAGTGAAAACCACAGTAAAAGGCCAAACTGCACCAATTTCATCGCCATTTAATCTAGAACGATGTACCCCAAAACAGTGGGGACTACTCTTCCAATTTGGGGGTGGATATTTGAAGTAATTTTGGGTCACCCCTTATCTAAATTTTTTTAAATACCAAATTTACCCTTGGTAATTAAATTAGTTAGATTAGTTAGTGTTAGTGTAATGATTAATTAGTGATTAGTTAGTGATTAGTGAGTTATTAATAGGATAGTTTTGTTAGAATGAGATGAAGAAGAAGAAGAAGGAGAAGAAGAAGAAGAAAAGATGAAGAAAAAGAGGGAAGAACCCAAAAAAAATATATTTTGAGTTTAGTAAATATGATATGAGTGATTCATGTGATGATACCTCCTCCTCAGAATCAGAACCTCCTTCATCTCCTAAACTATTTGTCAATACTTCTAACGATCCGGGTATGAGTTATTTCTTAGATGATGAATGTTTTTTCCCCCAAACTCAAGCTAACGACCCAAATGATGAATTTTATCAGCCACAACCAGAATATGAAGTTATGGTTACTCAGGTATGTCTCAAATTTAGTTAATGTAGCTTGAATTGTGCAAAAAATAGGCCAAATCGAAAATTTCAGGAAGAAATTTCGGCTAGGTGATAGTAGTTCGGTTAGTAATTCTGCCAAAAAGGTAGCCGAACTCTCCTGTATGTGCAGTTCGGTTACTCATTTAAGCATACGCAGGTAACCGAACTCTGTTTTAATGGAGGTTTTTGAGAGTTCGGTTATCTTTTTCCAGAAAACATTGCCGAACTAATTTTATAGAGTATACAGTTAATGGTTCGGTTCAGTCAAGTTTATTCCTTTTGTTACCGAACTTTATGTTCGGCAAGCTCGCAAATCACCTTAATTGAATAAATAACCGAACTCTGTAGTTCGGTTTAGTCGATTGTATTAATTATGTTGCCGAACTATAGTTTTGAAATTTCCAAAGAACAAGTTCGGAAAGATCGCAATTTTTTTTTCATAACCGAACTTATTGTTCGGCAGGATCGCATATTATGTTTACATTGCCGAAAATATAAGTATTTCTTATTTTTAGTTGGTATTGACGTTGTGCTATTACTCGTAGGTTGCATCTGATCCAATAGAACCAATGGAAAATCAACCTACCCCTATTGATATTTTGTACGATGACACATCCCATCACTACATGAATGACTTGGTATTCAAAAGTCCTTTAGAGTGTAAGAGTTGGGCTAGACAACATGCACTAAAAGACATGTGCGTATTAGTATTGAATGGGAGAGAAAGCAAAACCCGTTTTGAAATGGTGTGTGAGAGAAGTGGTGATCCCGATAAAAGCCACAAGAGGAAGGGTTATGTTTATAAAGGAAAGACAAATAGGAAGAACAAAACTTTCTCAAAGAAGATTAAATGCCCATTCAAGCTTGCATTTAATTACAACAAAGAATTGGGTGGATGGGTTCTCTACAAGGTTATGGAAGGTTGTCATAACCACCCTCGTCCAGAGCATCTTGAAGGACATTTCATGGCGTCCAAGCTAACTCCTGAAGAGATGGACAAGGTAGCTAAAATGAGGAAAATGGATCTTTCACCGATTCAAATGCTCCAAATACTAAAGGAGGATAACAAGGATAACCACTCATCTTTGTCCACCATTTATAATGCAATAGTGACAATTAGAAAGAAGGAATGGAGAGATAGACAAGTGATGCAACAATTGTTTTTTTTGGCCAAAGAGAAAGACTACGCGGTTCAAAAGGATGTGGATTCGGACGGAGAGATAACACAACTCTTCATTGCGCATCCAACGAGTGTTCAATTGGCTCAATGCTTTCATGAAGTTCTCATAATGGATTGTACTTATAAGACGAACAAGTACGAGATGCCATTGTTGAATATTGTTGGGCGTACTTCGACGCAGTCACCATTTACCATGGCGTTTTGTTTTTTAAGAGACCAGCAAGAACCTAGTTACATTTGGGCACTACAACAAGTTAAGGCAATCTTCCGAGGTGATTATATTCCCGGGGTTATAGTGACCGACAATGAAGTCGCATTGATGAATGCAATAGAAATAGTGTTTCCATTAGCACACAATATGCTTTGTACATTCCATATATGGTGTAATTTGATAAATAGGTGCAAGCCAATAATTTGTCCACCCAAGAAAAAAGGATATGAAGAGATTAAGATGCTGCCGGAACATGAACGAGCGGATGCAAAAGAGGAAGTTGAAAAACAATACGCCCTAAATTACGCTAAATGGGTTGCTTTCAACGGTGAATGGGAATCATTGTGTTGGTCTCTTACCGAGGAAGAGTATCATCTAAATCTTGCGGAGTTTATCGCCCATTGGGATACTCCCGATTCTCCCGGTGTTGTATCGTATGTTCTTCGCCAATGGTTGGAACCACACAAAGAGAGGTTCGTTAATGCCTATACCAACCAATATAAACACTTGGGAAATCAAGCGACAAGTTTAGTAGAGTCGGCTCACCATCGGTTGAAGAAGAATCTCTTTGGATGTGTTGATAATTTCGTAACCGTGTGGAATGCTATGGAAAATTACTTCAAGCGCGACATTGATAGAATTAAAGAGAAGTTCCAAAAAAAGCCGTATATTCAAAATGAACGGAAAATACGCCGACCACCCATTGTTCAAGGGAATCCATTAAAACGTATCTCGGCAATGTATGAAGTTGCTGATTATAGAAGTCGAGTTGATTGATAAGTGGGAAACCAAGAGGGATGAGGTGTGTGTATGTAACATGAAGAAGTCTATGGACTCCCTTGTCGCCATATGATAATCAACTACGAGCATGGCGTAATCCCTTTAAGCGACATTGATCCATATTGGAAGCATCTAAGTTTCATCCCTCCTCCAAAGGGAGAAGAAGCCGGAGAGGAGTTTGGTGATAACGACATGGGTAGAACCGTACTAGAGATGTATCGTGGCATGAACAAGCTCCAAAAACAAATATTTTGGGATGACATGAGGAAATCATATATCCACAAACTTCGGAGAATGTTTATGAACCGTCAAAAGGCAAACGCAAAGGTAAGCCAAGCCAAAAAGAAACTAAAAAACAACTAAGAGAATATGCAAAGGTGTTACGTAAGAAGAAAAGTGAGCAAACCCCATTTACTAGAGATCCTTCGGCCCATGAGTATACCGCGGAAATGTACTTGGAGCAAACCAAGAAAAGGGGCAGGAGTATTGAGGAGAAAGGCGAAACAAGTGAGCGAGATTTGAATAAAAAAGGTACGATGTGTCCATCACAACCAAGCCAACCATCTTCCGGCGACGTGAAGCTTAAGTCTCCAATTTGCCCTATCCAACCATCTTCCCTAGACGTGAAGCTTGATGCTCCAAATAAAGACTATTTGAATGATCTACCTCTATACATTAGAGAATATGTTATATCCACCGACGACGTTCCCCGGATGGTAATTGTGGTTTTCATGTTGTCAATCAGCAACTTGGGCCTTTCATCGAAGGTGCAAAGCTAAATAATGGGTGTGCAATCACTCATATAAGGAAAAGGTTGTTGTCCAAACTAAAGGAGAATCCGGCATTTTACAAGACAATGTTGTGCGATGGGGTGGGTAGTCTCAATGAGCAATTTGTTAAGTATCAACGTCGTCTTCATGGGGTCCATCCGATCACAAGGGATTATTGGATGAGCATACCGATATGTGGACACTTAATCGCCGAGGCTTTTAATTGTGTGGTTCATTATTTCTCAAAGTATGCTAGTTTCACCTTCACCCCGAAAACAACCGTATGTGTCGAGCAACTCAAACGAAGGAGATGTGTGATGGCATTGACTAACAACAACCACTTTATAGGCCTTCGTTTAAAACCCGATTGTCCACTGCCTCCAATATCCGGAAACTCTTTTGGCCTGCCTTTAACTACAATATAATGTTGGGTTGGTGTATTATGTATGAGCATAACATGGAGATGTGGAAAGCTTTGTCGAAATCTGACGAAATTGTACATGAAGGTCGAATTTCACTTGATGATGATTAAATGACACATGCAATGGAACTAATTATGCTTATAAATTTAATACTATGTTTTTTGAAGTGTCGTATTCATTATCGAGTTAATGCTAGTATTCTATTGAGTTGACAGATAATAGTTCGGCAACCTATATTTTTGTGCAGGTAACCGAACTAAAGTTCGGTTACCTGGTGAAAAAATACAGTTTTCCGAACTCATGTTTTATATGAGTCTTCAGAGAAAGTTTCGGCAACCATTGATATTATACTTTCCTAACCGAACTTTCTAGTTCGGTTACAAGCTAGAAATTTAGGTAACCGAACTTTTTACCTGAAGCCTCAGGGGAGATTTCGGCAACCAGTTTAAATGTTGCGAGGTAACCGAACTCTGTCTTCGGAAACCTTGTAGTATTTAGCTGTTCGCTGAAAATTCAGTTCGGTGACCATTAATTAGTTACAGGTTACCGAAATTAAAGTTCGGTAACCTGTGTTTAAATTTCAGGTTGCCGAAAAACATCCTGTATTCAAAATTTCTTCCATATAAAATTGAAAACACAAACCCAATTAAAATAAAAAACAAAAACAAGGTTCTAAAACAAATATAAAAGTTGTTATACATACCAAACTACGAAATCCTTAACTAATTGTTTAAAACACACAAACATACGAAATTAAACCATACGAAATCCATAACTAAGAAGTTTTTTGAAACTAAAACCATACGAAATCACTAACGACCACCACGACGAACCCTTTTACCACTTCCTTGTTTACCACGAGTTTTAGGTTGAATTTCCTCATCACTTGGGGTTTCATCTACTCGTCCGGTTTCCTCCATGGCGTGACTTGAACATTCTCCTTGTTGTCGACCCCTCTTCAATTGCTTAGACCTACTTGTCTCCATCATTCTTTTAGTTATAAGACCCTCCCACTCGCCGTAGTAGTAGGTTTGTT
Organism: Papaver atlanticum; assembly: GCA_023531105.1. Taxonomy (NCBI): domain Eukaryota; kingdom Viridiplantae; phylum Streptophyta; class Magnoliopsida; order Ranunculales; family Papaveraceae; genus Papaver; species Papaver atlanticum. Next base: position 747,177 of record JAJJMB010012966.1, read on the forward strand.
CCTTAGTCGACATCGGCTCTCCACTGCGGATTTTAGCCATCAATTTCTTCAATAATTTCGTACCCTTCTTCACCTGATTCCAATTTTAAGCATAAGTAAATATATTTTCAATACTTTCAAACAACAAGGAAGTATAAGAGAAGACATTTTCTTACCACATTATCCCATAACATTTTTGCTTCTTCTCCACAAATAGGCATCTCCTTCTGAGCTCTCTTAGCCTCCCTCTCCTTTGCCTTCCCCTTCGCCTTATCAGTCTTAGCTTGTTGTTCTCTATTTATCACAAAAGGATGACTAATTTCTTGATAAAACACCGTATAATCTTCATCACATGCATTTACATCTCCACCACAAGGTACACAATCACCTAAAGGTAAGTAGTAGTTACGAAGTGCATTCCAATGTCCTACCGTAGGAGTTGGTTCATGTTTTGGAACAAAATATTTCTCGGTGTTCTTTGTTCCTTGAACCACCAAATTGAAATTTTCATTCTCCACCTCGGGATCCATTTGGACACAACAAATTTGTCTTAGTATTCTCCTTGGATTATATATTGCGTATCCATTAGGATACCAAATTGGTCCATAGTAAGCCGTGACGGTAGAGAAACTATTCAGATCTTCTTCATCTGCAGAGACATCATCGGGTACGGCGTATGGGTGAAATACCACATCGTTCACCGTAAGTTTATCCAATTTCTCCCTCAACGAAGTCAACTGCTCTTCTTTAGACTTCTTTTGTGCGTCCAAAAACAACCATTTTCCCGCTGTAGGTTCGTCATAGGGATAAGCTGTCTTTTCCCTAGCCAATCCCAATGAAGGGAAGTGGTCATAAATCCAAACCTATGCGAAAATACGAAAATATTAATCCATATACATGAAAATTGATTTGGAAGCATAAAATTTAGGCGAATAATTTGCTAACTAACAATGTAAAAGGTCACCTGAATAAGAGTTAAGTAACCTCCAATTTGATTTGTCTTAATCCTCGACCCTTTGCTCATCTCTCCTAGAACAAAAGAAAGCACCCCAGTGGCCCAAGAGTATTTGTTAATCTCATCAAGAGTCTCCAAAAGCTGTAGATAATGTGCATCCACTCTATTTCCAGAAGTGTCGGGGAAAATGACGGTTCCTAGCTGATATAACCAATAAGCGGTGACATTATGCCTAAGGGTCTCCTGGTCCATCACCAACTTTCCTTTCTCCACCTTCTTTCTTGTCCCTCCAAATGCTTCCTTCAACTTTACCAACTTGAATTTCTTCAACCTCTTCTTAAAGGCTCCATTTGTCTCTCTTGGATTATACTCATCGCCACGTTTAGGGGACCTCACAGAACGTCTAAACTCACATTGAGCGTTTCTTGCATCCCATCCTAGACATTTTAGAGCCAATTCTTCAAGAGCTTCATAATGCATCGAGGGGTTGTAGCCTTCTCGAAGACATTTACCTTCCACTGGTAAGCCGGTTATTCTCGAGCAATCATCGGGAGTAATTCCCATCTCGCCAAATGGAAGATGCATAGTATATGTCTCGGGATAGTACCTCTCGAGAAATGCGGATACGGCAACAACGTCAAAATCCGCATGTGCATACTCTATAGCTCTCCATAACACACATTGTTTCACCTTTGCTTGAAATTCGTCACACTCCAAAGATAGATCCCATTTGGACGCCTTTTGACGCCGAATAAGACGAACTGCATCATTATGATCCTACGAAAAAACATAACACTATTAATACTTGTCGAAACATGTCCCAAAAAAAAAACGTTTTGTTGGGTAAAAATGAACTTAAAGAATACCTTTGTCGCATAGATCTTCGCAGCCCATGAGTGTTTGTAGCCAAACAATGTGGCCCCTCCATCATTTGGAGTACCATAAGTTGGGTTCACTGGTGGCAAACACAAATTATCAGGGGGAATGTGTGAGTATATATCACAAGGCGGCTTCCGCTTCTTTTTCTCTTTAACAGGAACTATTTCTTGCTCTTCTTCCTCTTCCTCCAGTTCATCCTCTTCTTCCTCTTCATCCTCTCCCTCCCCTTCCTCCTCTTCTTCCTCTCCTTCCTCATCCTTCTCTTCCTCTTGTCCTTCTCCTTCTTTGCCCTGTCCTTGTTCTTCATCTTCTACATTTTCAACGTGTTCTCTTTGTTGTTCAACCTCTTCATTTCCTTGGTCTTCATTTCCTTGCTCTTCTTCATCATCATTCTCTTCTTCAATAACATTAGCAATTGTATTCTCCATCACCTCTTGATTGACTTCCTGTAATGATCCCCCTACATGTTTTGCATTTTTAGTACCACGGTTTCGGAAATCCAGGTATATCCTACCGCGAGGGGTTGGAGTTCTCAAATCTTCGGCTACGTGGGGATTAGATTTTTTCCCTTTGTTCCTAACGAATGAAAACCACATTATTAGCTAAACAGAATATTGTCTTATCAAATAAAGATGAACATGGGATTACATCAAAAACACAAAATGTTAACAGACTAAAGTTCGGTTATCTGGTATAAGTTGCGAGGTAACCGAACTACAAGTTTGTATGTAACAAATCAAAGTTCGGTTACCAAATAGAAAGTGCGAGGTAACTGAACCATATTTTATCAAAGTTCGGTTACCTATATAAATTTATCGACGTAACCGAACTCATATTTTTCATATAAAGAAGGAGTTTGGTTACGTTATTTTTAAGCGAGCTTACCGAACTTCATAGTTCGGTTACCTTAAAATTACTAATTGGCCGAACTGTTCTTCATATTGAAAGTTCGGTTACCTATATAAATTTATCGAGGTAACCGAACTCAAAATTTTCATATAAAGAAGGAGTTCGGTTACTTTTTTTTTTTTTGCGAGATTACCGAACTATGAAGTTCGGTTACCTTAAAATTACTAATTCGCCGAACTGTTCTTCATATTTAAAGTTCGGTTACCAAATTTTAGGGTTTTAAAAAAAATTCCTAGCCGAAATCTCTACTGTAACTTTCATTTTCAGTGGTTTTTGATGATTTCTTCAACAAAAAACGATTCAAAGGAATGGGTATGAAGGAAATTACCTGCGGATTTTCATTTTGATAGAATCAGACTCCTTGGTTGATGTTGGATGCTTCAATTCGTCTCCCAACTTTGCTTGAAGTTGTTTATCAACTTCAAATTGATTTGGGAGATTCGCTATGCTAGCCAGTCCCGGACTCAATCCTGGAATTCTTGGTGTCTTCTTAGAACGCATTGTTTAAAAAGATTGATTAATCGACGATGAATTTTTTTCGAATCGACGATTAACGTCGATGACTACGAAGAAGAAGAAAAGAAGAGAAGAAAAAGAAGATGAAGAAGAAGAAAAGAAAAGAGGGGTTTTCAACTGGTTTTTAGTGGGTTAGATTAGTGGGTATTGGTTATATTAGTGGGTTATTAGGATTAGTTATAACCTTAATTAGGATAAGGGCAGATTAGTCTTCCCTAATCTTTTAGGACACCCCTTAAAATTTTGGGTGGACATTTGAATAACAAAGTAGTCCCCCACTGTTTTGGGGTAGTCCCCAAAACATCGTTCTTAATCTAACAAGAACTTCTCTAAAGGGTCCATTTCCAGGTGTATCAGTAACATTATATGCCTTTATATACTCATTTGGACTTCGGAGGATTCCCATACCAATTTTCATCATTAGAATGAAATGACACATACACTTCAAGCACCGCCCTATAAGAATTCTGAGGTATTGTGAATTTTTTGGACTGAATATTTGTGGGATTCTGAACCAAGAATCATAACCCATCATTCAAAGGAAGGGTTCTTGAAATGGGTATGATCAAATCAGCTGGATTTTCACCAATTGATGGTGATTTATGATGAATAGGGTAAAAATGAATTGTTAAATTGACATGGTAAATGGCAGTATAAGTAGAATCAACAATATTACCTAGATAAACAGCTAAAACTTGGGGTTTTATAAGGAGACAAGTATACCTTGTAATATCTTTCTGGACAGTCCAAATAATCGTGGCTAAATTGGGGCCTACTCCAATTAATTTGGGCCTATACTACAAGACAAAAAAGGTCATTGAAAGGTAAAAAAAAACACCCCTTATCCAATTATTTTAAAAATGGCTAATTTACCCCTTGGTTAATTAGCGTTAATCGGGTGATTAATTGATGTTTAAACAAATTAAACTAGAAATTAATCAATCTTGATTCTTCATCAAAACGTGATTATTATTTTTTTGAAAAAACTCGTCCAGAATCGGTGGATGTTCATGCTCACATAAACCGATTGTAAGAATCGGTTTATAATACTTAAAACATAGTCCGATTGTAAAATTCATAAGATTTTCTGTGATTTTTTTTCGCCAGAATCGGTTTATGTTAATGCCCACATAAACCGATTGTTAATCTGTGCATTTCTTCGACTGTTTTGCTCATAACTTCTTCGTCCGATGTCGGAATGACGTCATTCATTTTGCGTTCAATTCCAAATTTCATGCTCTATAATATAAAGATAAAAAAAAAAAAAAAAATTGTGCAAAAATTCAAACATGGTTAATGAATCGGTTGTTGTGTTCATCAGCATTAGCCGATTGTGGTTGATGTTCATCACATCAACCCAGAATCGGTTTATGTAGGTGTACCATATCTACCGATTTTGGGGAACATCAATAACAATCGGTTTATGTGGACCCTTAAATAACCGATTGTGGGCATACCAGTTAAGAAATCAAAGGTTGTACAATCGGGTTATGTGGACGTACATGTAATCCGATTCTAATCAAAAAAATATACAGAAAAAAACGGTTATCTCTTCCATACAAGAATCGGCCTATGTTGACATTAACATAAACAGATTCTGGTTCAATTTTCTCGAACCAGAAAACACATGCAGCACAATCGGTGTTTGTGACCAAGAACATCAACCGTTTCTAAACACAATCTGTTCATAAGTATATTAACATCATCCGATTCTGGGAAACCCGAAAAATTTTGATTTCAAAAAAATTGAATTTTGAGTGATTGCATGTTGCTAAAAGCTAATTTAGGGGATCGGGTTGCTAGAAAAGTACTTAATTCATGCCATTTCATCTACTTCTATAGCACTCAAAAATGGTTCGTCTTAGGGGTAAAGAAGAGAAGAATAATCGGTTAGAGATGGAAATGAATTTGATTTTGATTTTGATTTTGATTTTGATTTAAGTTTTTAGTTTTATATTTTGATTTTAGTTTTGATTTTGATTTTAGTTTTTAGTTTTTAAGTTTTTAGTTTTATTATTAGGATTTAATACGGACACATTTGTAATGTTAGTATTCCATAGAGGGTAAGTTGGTAGTTTTATCTCTTAATAAAAGAATTTTATCTTGTAGTGGAGGCCCAAATTAATTGAGGTAGGCCCAATTTAGCTGGTTAAATAATACCCGATGGTGTTGGTTCAGCAGTACAACTTCTAAATATTTCAACACCACTTAACCAAATACCAAAGATTCTATCTAACTGTCTTCCTTTAGCAGTTGATTCCCATTCAAGTACAATTCTTGAGAAACCCTTTTGTGATGATGGGCAATTTGATGGTGGTTTGTAATTGACAAGTACTGGTGATTTCCCATATGTATTACCAAAATCATGTTGAAGAACTAGAAGAGAAGCACATGGTTTTATAGAGGGTAGTTTTATGGGTTTTGTTACTTGAAAATAACTTGTTATTTGGGACTGAGATGATGCTAATTGTGATGAACTGAATAGTAAGTGATTGGTTTTTTGGAGATTTGTTTGGGAAGATGAGACAGAATTTGTTAGTAGACAGAAGATGAAAAGAACAGCAGCAGCAGTAGAAGAAGAATCCATGATGCTAATGAGAGCTGCCTAGATTAAAGAGTCTCAAATTTCTTTCTAAATCTAATCATCTGCTTGAATCATATCCAATCTGCAACTAACTTTAGTTTCGATCTTGAATGTTGAAAGTAGTTCTTTTTTTCTTCTTAAAATGTCTTAACATCCATTCTTCTCTGAGCTCAACTATTTCTCCAGTTAAAGTCAACAAGAACTAAAAGCATATTGATTTTTTATGTTTCTTTCTACTGAAGTGGTCGACACAAGTGTAAGGAAGTTGGACCATGCAGCTGACTTTTTTTTTTTTTTTTGGCGCTGCTGCTGAAAATATCTAGTGAAGAACCTGTAATCAAGCATTTGCTGTAGAAGCAATCATTATTGTAACCAGTGATACTCTTGCAAGAATGGATTTTGTTAGTAAAAGTAGTATCCATATCATGATGCAATCAACAAAGGTGGCGTAGAATAGTCTCTTCCAAATAAACTTCCTTGGATGATTTGTTGTTCATTTACATGTTGTAACCTTAAATATTGATTGATAATCAACCAGGATACAAAATTTCATGCTCAAAATGAACAACTCGGCTATTTGAGCTCCATTCCAAGACGATAAATGTCTGTGTTTGGGCATTTCATTCATGTATCATGCTTAATATTGTAAATAAAATGACAAGGGAATTGAAGTAACAAGCCTAAAGATTGAAGCTCTTGAAATTGAAGGATTAATATGAATTAACATCAGTCCAGAAACCTAATCTGACCTTGTTTCTCTGCATTAATAATAACATACACTACATTTAATTAACAATGATATATTATATTATAACAGTTCTAAGACAAACAATAGTGAGACTGTCAATTCTATAAGGAGAGAAAATGAACCCTAGCAAGTGTGTATTCTTTTCTTGCTATCCAAACACCGGTCTGGGACCATTGCACATCCTCCCAGTCAAGACTCTCCTCCAATACCTGCACAAGGATAGTCCCTATCAGAAGCCTAGACAGCAGAACTAATTAGTAGTAACATCACATTGTTAATCCGCAATCTAGTATATACCTATCAAACTAGAAACCAGAAAAGAAAATCTAAGCAGACAAGTCGTTTCCCTTATATCCGGGTTAAAGACTTGTTGCCACTCAATTTTATGTATATACAGTTTAGATTTGTCGACCATGAGCGAGAAGATCTGAAAATTTTGAATCGAAACATTATTGTGATCCTCGATATTCTACGTTTTTCATTATTTTGTCAACACTATTCCTAGCAGGTTAAAATACAAGTTGAAAACACATACCTCCAAGTGTTCAATGGGCAACGGGATCCCAATTGAACGCATAACCCTCTGGGGCAGGATCTTCTTACAACGAGACCATCGGAATCCATCAATAACTACGGTTTCACGTTCAGCTACATTTCTCTCACCATTTGAAGCGTGAGAATTATGGTGACCTTGATGTTTTTCCTTGTCACTTTCTGGTATATGAGAGATTGCGCTGACTGTTTTCTCTCCGTTGAAACAGAGCTCGTACCTACCGAGATATACAAAGATATATAAGTACCACCATAAATGAAGATGGCAGCTACTTGAATGGCTGCAAAACTTTTAACTTATCCAAAGTCACCTAAACACACAACTACAACAATGCAAATATATAGACTACATGGTAGTTCATGGCTATACACACATATATATTCCGATAAGGATGATTATACCTCTCCGCAGCTGTTTCCAAATATAAGACTTCTCCCTTCTTCAAACGAGCAGATGTATAAAGAGGCTTCTTCAGTCCCTTGTCAGCAACTATGCTTATGCTATATTTAATCCTGAAGTAATTGTCAAGCAAGGGAAAGATTAGTTCATGAAATTCTAAAAGCGGAAAAAAGACATCAAAGTTCAAACCCATTGGGAATGCAAATGCAGTTATTATGCTAGTCTCCAATTTAGTGTTTTATTTTTCCCGAATAACTTAGAAGTCGAACTTCATAAACACTGTACACTACCTACATATTCCATCAATTATAGTTAAAGTTGGATTGATAAAGAAATAGTACAGAGGTTATACCAAGGTTCATTGCAGTGATTGTACTGAATTGTGACTTCTCGAACGAATCTTTGTTGCCGCATTGCATTCTATGAGAGATTAAATGATCACAGTTAATATTCAATGAAAAAGGCTCGACAACAATAGTATAATAATAATAATAATTGGAAGATGAAAACTATGGGACTCCAAACCGTTGATTGGCAACTGCTAATTACATCCTATATATTAGCAAAATACTAAGCTTATTCACACCAATCTCACAAAAAAAATAAAGTGGGAATCCAGAACAACTCTCCAGAACATAATAATACTGCAGTAAAAAAGACAACTATTGAAGAGAGGATTGTGAGGAGGTGTGTTGGTTAGAAAGGATTGACAGTGACAATTATTGAAGAGACAACTCAAGGTAGGTGATAGGAAAACTTGAGTGGGGTTAGAAAGGGCTACACACCATGTTAACCATGCCCATTTACGTCAATACTCGTCATAACTAAATTGCTTAGATCAAGATACTTTTAGCAAAGACAATAAAGAAGACTCCGAGTATCCAAGTGTTAACACTTCAATAAGAACCTTCAGTCTTTTGACTGCCTAAAAGCTAAGGCTCTCTTCGTTCTTCCTTTCACCTGGATATCTACCAAGTCCATTTCCACAGTTCCTTGGGTGTGTATATCCTCTTTTTTCTTATTCATCTACTAGGTGTATCCATTTAAACATAACCACCGGGTCTATATTTGTGATTAATCTCAAACTTCCAACGTTAATTACCAACTATTTATTATATAGAAAAGAGGAATTGATAGTATGAACCCCTATTCAGCATAATTTGGTCAAACAAGAGAATAACAACATTCACACACCAGGTAGATTTTGTATATCTCCTTGTATATATTCTCTTTTTCTTATTCATCTAAGAGGTGTATCCATTAACCGTATTCAACAGGTCTATTCTTATTCTTAAGATTATTATCAAACTTTGACATCAATTTACCGACTACTTATTTATAATATAGAATAGGGGAATGGAAAGTATGAACCCCTATTCAGCATAATTTGGACAAACAGAAAAATAACAACATTTACACAATAGGTAGATTTTGTTTAGCAAGTGCACAACAAAAAGTAACTGCAACAACACAACATAGTCAGGAAACAAAGCAGAAAAATATGTTACCGAAGCTGCTGATCTGGTAGTTATCGAGCGTTCAACTGCCACTGGAGCAAGAGTAGGCTCAACAGTTGATGTATGTGTCAGACAAGGGTCAAGATCAATGCTTCCGCCACCCTTCTGCATTTAATTTTGACATTTGGAGAAAACGGAGTGAGAAACTAAGGGTAAGTATTGATGAAATTTCAAGTACAAACTTCTACCTCCAATGAAAAGCAGGCAGATGAGTAACTATTTTATATCCCAGGCAATTGGATACTAAAGGAAAACTTAACGAAAACAAAATTAGTAACCTTTACAATGGAGCATCTTTCAACACGATAACTACAACCAGTAGCAGCTCCCCAAGCACGGGAACGGACATTATTTCTCAACGTCGACAGGTAACCTAAAAAAAATGTAAAATGGTTACCATAAATAAAGATGAGAGATATAAACCACAACATAAAACACCTAGACTTCCACCATAAAGCATAACATCGGTGCACCAAAACTATTAACAAAATTTTCTTCAGTAAAAGTACACTTTAGAAATAGAAGAAGGTAAATACATAAGTAAATAACTAACGAAGAAAGTAGAAACTCATTGCAGTAGAAGTTAAAGACTATTCATAATAGAGAAATATATTAAGGTTCAAAGTTTAATATGTGAGCTTACAAGATTGTGGAGGCAACACTCGAATGGTTGCGCATAGTTCTTGGATAGCAGGTGGAGGAGGAGATGCTGTTAGGCGGCAGTAACCAGTGTGCATGAGAACTGCCAAACAAAATTCATTATAAACACTGGCCCCAGAAGTAAAATAGTACATTATGTAAATAAATATTTGACCCAGTTCACCTGGCTAACAACAAACAAGTTACATACCAGCAACAAGGTCGGAATCATCAGTGTAGATATCTGTCCCCCATAACTGGCCACTTTTGACCTGCCCATGAAATTTGAATTAAGAGATATCTTGGAAAGAAAATGTTCAGATTATATACAGAAGGTACTATACGGCAAGATATGTAGGTAATTATCCATAGATAGATGGTATTGCTTATCCAATTATAACCACGAAAAAAATGGTAAACTAATATGCCACCTGCCCTATTCACATATACAGGATCAAAGTATTTTCATCTTTTGGGGTCAGTAACACAAAGCAGAATATGTTATTTTTCTCCTTTCACTACCCTTCAAGATTACTCAAGGGCTGACTTGTTAGCCAAGAAAAGGTAGAATCTGTAGATCAACACCAAACATTTCAAAAACGGTATTCAAGGGTCTGCCTACCAATCACAAAGTCTCCTAAAAAAGGATCTCATAAAGCCAAATTATATTATCTTGCTCAACCTTCTTTATTACGTTATGTTTTGGAACCACTTATAAAGCTATAGTATACTCTTAATCCACAATTACGGTTGGCAAACCAAAAAAATAAAAAGAACTAAATTAAGGAAGGCTGATACTAATGACAACAATGAAGTCTAATTACTTTTAGGCAGCAATACAATGAAACATCCAAGTGTTTAACGTAAAAATGAAAACAGGTTAAGAATTTTTTTTTTTAAATATGAAATAATATGCTCATTGCTTACTTGACGATTTGTAGCAGTAACACAGTCTGTAGGTATCCGAATCTCCAGAGTTGGGCCGTTAAGAGAGGAGTCATCTTTACTATTCTCTTGAGTGGATTCAAATTCCTTCCACAATTTTATCAACTCTTGCATGCAATCACCAATTTTATAAACCACACTAGTTACTTCTGGTTTTCCTGAAACAGAGAATATAACAACCAACATGCAGGGTAATTCAGAAAACGATATAAGCAGGTACAGTAAAGTTTGGAAAAATTAAACGGACTCCTGAATGAAAGATGCAGCTTTTTCTCTGTGGTTCTAACTTGCAAAACATATATCAGCCTCAATTAAATTTCATAAGATGATTGCTAACCTTGAGATCTGCCAAAGAAAACAGACAAAAAAAACTTTAGTACGCATTCCAGAGATAACTAAAGAATGGTAACCAGAACATAAACGCGTCTCATTTTTATATATATAAAGTAAACCTTACCCTTCGATATCCCGGGAGCGAGATCGAAACCGAGGCTCCCTGTTACCCACTTGAGGAGATCCCCTAGGTCGAAGCATCCTCCTACGCTGCTGATTGCTATATCCAAAAACTTCTCTTTCTCTTTCTGAACCTCCATCACCCTCTGTGCAGCCATCATCTGACTCCTTATCAAAACACCTACGTTTTCCTTGTCTATCTCCTTCAATATCAGCATCCTTTTCTTGCCTCTTTTCCTTAGCATCTTTGTCCTGGTTTCTCATGTTCTCACAATCTTTGAGCCTGTTTTGCTCCAAAGCTTGATTTTCCTGGTCTGCCATTTTAGTAGATCCATCCACCAATTCTTTCTCATCATTAAGAACCTCCTTCTCAGTCCCGCTAACTGCCTCCCTCTTTATATGATCATTTTCTCTCTCCTTCAGTCGCTCTTCTTTATGAAGGTCCTTTCTCTCCTTCTCCCATTTCTCCGATTTTCTTTCTTCCTTTGCTGAGTCCCTGCGTTCAATATTGTTATAACCTGGTTGTGTGATATTTCGACGGTCATTTCTGTCCTTTTCCTTGTCTCCCCAATCCTTCGGTTTCTCTTCTTTCTTTTTCCTGTCCTTCTCTTTCATTCTATCATCCCCTCTTGTACCGGCCTTATTGTCGCCCAAAGATTCATGTGTACCTAAGCAACTTGGATCTTCAATTACTAAAGATTTATTTCCACTCTCAGTCGCACCTTGGAAATTAGCTTGCGCTGATGACCAAGGACCCAAACTCGCGCTTGAGGTTTCTGGATGTCTACCTCCTCTGTGATGTTCCTTAGGCTCTTTTCGGCTCAATTGGGTATTTCCTGCAGCATGACCATCCCTCTCACTCTTCAACTCTTTATCATCACTGCCTCTACTTTCTTTATCAATATGTACATCTTTCTCACCACGAGTAAATTGAGAACTTATCCTTGTTTCAGTTGTTGACTGTTCGTTCCCAGTCTCATTTCCTCCTTGAACGTTATTTTGAGGCAAGATCCTTGCAGTTGAACTTCCATCTGGTGTATCAGAATATCTATTTCCTCTGTGGTGTTCTTTTGATTCTTTCTGGTTTGAAACAGTACTATTACCTGAGTTGAAAATACTCTTTTCTGTCCTAGCACCGCTCTTCAAATCTATATTAGACTCCCTGTCGTGTTTTATTTCATTTTTATTCTCATCCACCTTATTTTCTTTCCTCATATCATTCTCAACTCTAGGACAAACTACATCCATCCTTTGAGTTGGTTCAGCGTCCAACCTGGTTTCTGAAGAATGTGTGACATTGCGATCTCTGTTGTTCTTCGCATCTTTCAAGTTCAACTCCAACCTGCCTTCTGAAGGAACCGGGTGATATGTTGAAAGCAAAGGTGATCTTTTGTCAGCATCACGAGATTCAATCCGAGGAACCTTAGCCAACCGACCATCTGGCCCCTGCTGTTCAGGAGGAAGAGGGTGGTATTCGTTAGAAACTGGATGAGAAGCTTTTCCTGAACCCTTACTGGTATCTTCAAGTGTCTGTTTGGAAGTCAAAGGATGGCTTCCCTCTTCATGTGGTCTTTTCGGAGCACCACTCATGATCAAGTCTCACAGAAGTAACTGAAAACAACAACTATATTCTTGTATCTTCACTAGCGAAAACATCTGCTAAACGTCACCTGTGAATCAAAGTCCATACGCCAAAATTTAGCAACCGAAAGAATTTAACAATGAGAACAACACTATACTGTAAGAAATAGCGTAACCATATGATAAACAAACACATCCATCTATCAGGTCAATCTTTGACCTCAACATTGCAGTGCAAGAGAAAAACCCAATGATAGAAGAACAAAACCTAAACAATCTTCATCAAACATTTTTTTTTTGTAAATCACAAAAAAAAAAAAAAAAACGAAACTTTTCTTCTCTCGTATCCCAAAAAACATCAAAGTAAGATGAAAAAACAAGCCCAATATCACCCTAATGCAAATTCCCTAACATTCCAGATCTTCACAAGAATAGCAAAACCCACACCAAATTTCTTCCCAAATACTTTCTCAATAACAAAAAAAGAGAGACACTGTCAAATACTTAATAATATGTAACCCCATATTCAACCTATCTAACTATCTCTTTCAAAAATACCATCTCAATCAAACCTAAAAGAAAAAACAAGAAAGATACTTCCTTTTCCCATTCTTCTACCATTATAATCTCAATAACAACACAAATTTCATCCTCTCTTCAAAGAATCCAATAACTTAAAAAACCACTCAACTCAACCATGAAAAACACAAAATTTCATCAAAATTAACAAATTCTACCATGTATTACAAAGATGAAACACAAATTAAGCAATTACCGTTATGATAATCTTGTTTTTGGATCTATTTGTGGTTGAAATTAGGGTTCACTGAATCCAAGAAAAACAAATGTAGACATTAGAAATTAAAAATAAGCCTTAAAATGGGGATTAACAAGAAGAGTGTGAAGAGAAAACCACATACACTTTTACCTGCGGCTCTCCGAACTGAAGCTCCGTTAAAAAAAAGAAAAGACCCGATAAAATTTATCAAACCTGGCTTCTTGTAAAATTTTCCATTTGCTTCTTTTATTTCATGTACTGAGTTTTATATATGACTGAAATGCCCTTGAGCTGTTCTAAAGAAAGGTTTTTGATGTTGACACCATTGGTATTCCATGGGGCCGTCTACTTGATACGGGTCCATGTGGGGGCTTTTAGTTGATCCTGGTGCTAGCCCTTCTTAGTATGAACCACACGAGCACCAGTTCGTTTTGGATGTATTATACTGTGTTGGATTGGATTATAGAGAACACATAATCGGACTAAGTTATGTTGTTCTTTAACGGGGGTGTATTCGATTAGGATACATGGATATTTAACAATCCTAAACACTCCTAGGTATTCAATTAGGATATGTGAGGAATCATAAAATATCCGTGGTATTTAAATAGGATTTATTTAGATTTCACAAATAGCCTAGGTATTCAATTCGTTTAAGATTTCTTATGATAGTTAAGGGCCAGGATATGTATGGATTCTTATGGATATTTGTAGTTAAAATATGTGTTTTATTATCTCATATCAATCTCAACCTAAACCACAAGAGTTTCATGGATTCTTATGGACAAATTATTTAATTTTTGGTTTTAATTTTTTTTCCACAACATGTTATGTTTTTCCACCACTGCCACCCACCACCGCCACCTACCACCACCACTACCGACCACTACCACCACCACAAACTGCGAACCAGCACCACCACCAACAACCACCAACAACCACCACCGCCCACCACCACCAACACACACCACCAACCATCACCACCCAACAAAAACCACCACTGACCGCGAACACCCACCACAAACAACCACCACCGCCACCACCAACCAGCACCACCTCCAACGATCACCACCGCCACCACCCACCACCAACAGTAACAACCACCATTATCGCCACCACCAACACCACCACCACCACATACACCAACCACCACCCACCACCATCACCAACACTTATTGATGGATTTTTTTTTAAAGGGAAGCATAATAATCTTTGTTTTTCGATTATATTAAGATTTGGTAGTCCACTTTAATTTTTTATTAATCAAAATTAATCCTAATTCAATCCATTATAATCCAAATTATATATCTTTAAGAATCTTTCTGATTCTTTTAAGAAACATTATAAATCCACTAGATTCAGGTAAACTAATATCCATTTTTATCCATATAAATCTTGATCCAATACACCCCTGTAAGTTCAACATCAAGTTTGTAAAGCATTGCCAAAGGTCTAAAATTAAGTTGTGAATCAAGCAAGTAGTCGAATGCAAAATAGAACAAGGTTTTTTGTATCGAGCCATTTGGCGCAGAGAAACTACGTTATTAGCTCAATCATTGAACACAAAGAAACCAGAGCCATCATATTATTGGTGGTCCAACGACTCCACTCTTTGAGCCAAATCAATAGGCCCAATGTGCTTTAATCAAGAAAAACCATAAAACTTGTACAAACTCTTATCGTCATTCAAGTTTCAAGATTCAAACTTAAAATTGTGGTCAAATCCTGTGATTCAAGGAGTGGGTCAAGCTATCGCTTGAACGTGATACTGGGTCAACTTGGAGGCGTCAAATGGTTTGGCTCTTTGGTGCAACAAATCTAATCCATTAAATTTGATTTTGAAGTTAAAATATACCGATTATGCAACTTTCGCACAACCATTGAGCACATCTATTCTCAGCCATCATATCTTTCTTCAAATGTTAAAATCCAACGACTCAATTTTTTTGAGCCAAACCATTAGTCGCTTTCTAAGATTTACCGTTGAATCACGATAAAACTTAACCCTTGAATGAAGTTGATGTGGCATTGCTTGAATCTTGAATTGTGAATCAAGATAAAAGTTAATTTTAGTCTTCAATTCAAGTTGACGTGTATTCAAGTTTCTTCCTTAACTTGGAAAACCATAAGACTTAGATTCAGAAATGGGCACATATGTGCAGAAATCACGAAAACAATGCAAACATATTAGATGATTTCGCCAAAACTATGCACCTTTTTTAAGTCATCATATTTGATTATTTTTGTATAAAGAAGGGTTATATTAAATGGACAAATATATTATCATTTCAAGAATCAAAACCTAATTCAGCTTATTCAAACCTCTTTGATCCTACATCTCAAAAGGTTTAATCTCCAAGCTTCAAAATGTTGCAAAACAGAAATTGGGCAAGTCCAATATATCATCAAAGCATTAGTGAAATATGACCAAACTTCAAAAGCATATTTATAAGCAGAAAAAGATGATATGCATTTTCCTCCTCCTCTAACGAAGAAAATTAACTTTTTGGACGTTAATACATTTATTTCTTAACATACAGTACTTATTGTTGGTAAGGAATTATGAAAAATTGTCTATAACATGAAGCTGCTTTTGCAGGTACACCTATTTGCCAAGGAAACTTCTCAAACCAACAAACCTTGTTGTCTTAGACTTGCATATTATAACACTCGTTAACATTGAAACCTCATTTTCTCCTTTTTGCTCTTTCACAAGTCCTAACCATTGCATAACATGTTTCATTCACACTGATCTAAGTTAAACAACTTCCTCGTACAACAAATAAAAAGACTTTTACCATCAATCATTGAAGAAATTTTGTGGTTATATGCTTTATAAATTTCACGATACTTTAACTGTCCATGTAGAGTTGTACTTATCTTCCCAGAAATAGATAACCTTGTCATTCTTTACCTGAAACACATTATTGTTCTTTCATAATATGATAAGATTTTAGAATAGTTTTCCATAAGCCTTTACCTTATAGGTTTCAATCATTAGAAGGCATCAATTGCACTGCATCATTCTTATACTTTGGTTGCACAACTCTCCTTCTTAATTCATATTTCTCCCTAGAATACCTTCAAATCCATTTTCACTTCAAAAGTTTACTTATACACTTTAATTGTTTTACATAGAGACCACCTAGTTTTTTAGTTTTCCAAATCTTGATCCCAGATACCCAACACACATTGCTCTTGCTTTCACTGGAATTTCACAAAAAAATCCACATTATTCTTGTTAATTGATCTTTACATCAGCTGGCATACGAATAAGGGACGTAAAATATATTGGACAAGCAATTTTTAATAAGAACTAACCTAGCTACCTGCTTTATTAAGAACTTTTTTCTTCCAAGTAGCAAACATAACCTGCATTCTTTTGCATAATGTCATCCCAAACAATAGTGGTCCTTGAAGTAGCACCCACAAGCAAACCTAAGTACTTAACTGATAATTTTTTTACTCGACAACCTAATTCCATAGCCAGTAAATCAATGACAGAATCAAACTTATCATTGAGCACTTCTCTAAATTCAACTTCGTACATGTTAACAACTCAGATGTGATAAAAATGAGCAAAAGAGGCAACGACTCCCCCTACCTTAACCCTTAATAGGGTTTGAGACCATGTTTCTCCAGAATGCATCACAAAGTCTTCCACTTTACATTATCAAAAGCCTATTCCATGTCTATTTTGCATAAAATACGTAATTTACCTACCTCATCTAAGTCATTTTGTAGGTGTATTAATGTCTTATTATAAAAGGAATAAGATAAAAGTCATCCTATAACTAATTCAAAATTACTTTAATTACAATTGTTTAACGGTTGTCATAAATGGAAGAGCCGAAAAAATAAAGAGTGTTAAAAGGTCTTATAAAGTTCTCCTCGTATTGTTATCCCCTTATCAAATTCAAAACCAAAAGTTTTTAATGTCAACAACAATTATGATGTTGGAGCGGTTGTTAAAAAAGTGATGTTTATAGATTCCATAAATATATTTTTCGGCGTTGGTTTTAATTTCTTTGTATTGGTAGTTATGATTTTTATTTTTATTTTCTAACCATAACACAATTTTTCAGGAGAATTAGCATGCATAAAATGGCTTGCACATTGAGAGTGATTACAATTGTTTATTCGCAAACCTTATCCATAGAGTTTAGTTCATATGACTATGTCCTTTTAAAAAATACGTTCACATGGTGAGAGGCTCTATTATTCCCGGAGTCGGACCTGGACGCAACAAAATATCGGGTGAATTTAATTTGAGTAAATTATTCTAATAACCTTGAAAATTATGGGTCTTACTCTCATAGCCTTCGGATTATTTGCTAAAATTTGCAAATTATTCCCATAACCATAGTATGTTCAAAAAAGATTATGAAATTAACAAGACAAAAAAATATTTGTTACACCTCTTCTTCTTTTTTCACAAATCATAAAAATTTAAAAAATTCTCTCGCTTTCTCTTTCCCACGTACATCATAATCTCTTTCACAATTCTAAAACCAAAAACAGTGAGATCAGTTCATCCTCTCATGACTCCATTAAAACACCTCCAAAGAATCCATTATTTTTCCTTCGAAACCCTAAAACCAATAATCAGTGAAAATGACACCTCTATCCCAACTCCAGTAAAACACTTTTGAAGAATATTTTTTTTTGAAATAGATGATCTATAAGAAGAAAATGATGGAACCAAGTCAAAATCATCTACTACATGAACAAGAAATAAAATTAGAAAGTGATCAAGAGGTTTTGAAATAGTAGGTGAAGAAAAAACTGAATCAGGTGTTGAAGAAACAACTAAGATTTACAAGTAGCAAACAACGAAAGGCATTGATTTTCTTATATTATTATTATTTTCATTATTGATTTGTATATATTTATGTGCATGTTATATTTTGTGTTTCTTATGATTATATTTGTGTTGTTTAATGTTTCGCGGTTGTTGATTTGTGCAATATTTATGCAAAATTAGTTTGTTGATATTGTGTTTGTGCATATTTTCTACATAATTCATTTTTATAACTATTAAACAATCCTAAATGATTTCCATGAGTGCGTAACTACCGCAAACTGCAACATGATTTCCGTTTGTGTATAATTGTTGCACATATAGTCTTTTTAGTTGTAGTTACCTAAAATCGGTGAGAGGATAAAAGTGGAATTCTAGGGTTTTGAAAGTGAGTTATGGGAGGTTGAGCATGAACAATCATCGCCTAAACCACGCACAGTGGCCATTCAAAGGCTGCTTCAGTTATATGAGAGATTAGGGCTGGTCTTAGGGAAGGAAGCAGATGAAGAGAGAGACCAGAGAATTCTAGGGTTTGAAGAAGAATTGCTCTGAGAGTTTATGAGAAAGTTGTGTGTTAGCTTGGAGAAATAGATGACCTATTTATAGCTGAATTCTCTACTCTCATGTCGGTGAAGATAGGGATTGCTTGTCGTGCAGAGCACTTTTCCCGTCTCTTCAGGAAAAGATTGAGATAAACTAGGATGAGTTTATCTCGTTATTCCACTGCTTTTACTCTCTTCTGCGGTGGGCAATAGACTGGGTATTTCTTACACGTGTCATAGACCGCCAGACCAAAATCCTAATTGATATCCCCCCATTTGTGTGAAGCTGAGTCATCCTTTGTGATGATGTATTGAGAGAGAGAAATATTCTCTTTAGCCGAGCTAGCCAAGATAGAGAGATATTATCTCTTTTGTGAGAATGACTAGGATGAGTCATGTGAAAAGACATGAACTGCCTCAGAAATCGTGTGCATAGTGTGAGAGAGAAGCTGAGGTTGAGCTCCCTCTCTCCATGGACGGTCACATATGTCACATGGAGACCGTATTATTGCTTGTGGGTCCCTTTGTTGATCATGCGGAGCTCAAGGGAGCTTATCTACGTTTTTGGATAAACATGTACAGTTCATGCCCAATTTACTAGCCTTGAGTGTGTTTGAGACACTGAGAAATAGGATTGAGCCCTAAGTGAGGTTTGTGCATGAGTCTTACGCTTGTATAAGACTCTTCAGACGAGCTGGCTCAACTCGGATAAGGTCATCTGAGGCTTGGTTGATGCGACTGAGGTTGACTGAGATTTATTCGACGTGACTGAGGCTATCTGAGACTTGGATGACGCGGCTAAGGCCGTCTGAGATTTGGATGTCGAGACTGGGGCCGTCTGAGATTTGGCTGACGTGATTGAGTCTCTCTGAATTCAACTAGGACATGTTTGGGAGAGTAAGGAAAGCTTTCATGCCTAATAATGTATGTGCGAGGCTTTGGCTCACTTGTCTTTGACCAGCGTATATATCTTGCGGAGATGTGCTAGGAGTCAATTGTTTTCGTATTGTGGGACCGACATGACCTGTATCTCGAAAAAATGTTCTAGGAGTCTGTCGAAAGGGCCCAGAGGCAGAATAACCAGTGTATCTCGCGAAGATGTCATAGGAATTATTCGGAAGCCTCGATAAGTCGAGTCAAAGCCTAGAATAGACATGACCAGTGTATGAGTCGTGCTTACAGAAGACATTTATGTCTCCGCTCTGGGTAATATGTCCACCAGGGACGTTTTTACGTATCTACAGAGCCTACATGACCAGCAGTATCTAATCGAGGATGTATACTAGGAATCATTGCATCACAACCAGCTGCGTCTCGCGAAGACATGCTGGAATTATGGTTGTTTTGGTTCATAAGTCCGTTGGGGACGTTTTACGCTCTACAGAACCTACGTGACAAGAACTATCTCGCCGAGGATGTGTGCTAGGAGTCACGGCATCATGACCAGCAGTGTCTCGCAGGGACATATACTAGAAATCGTGGTTGTGGGTGCCTTGAGGGACAAGGGCTTAATCTCTCCCATAAGAGTTAAGTTTTGTCCCAAGGTCTTTAAATGGCAATTTTTCCCCTTATCCAAATTTCACCATCTACATCGGTAGTATTATAGCTTTAAAATTTTGTAGTTTTACAAGTGCATGCAGGTATTATCCACACTGATACTTTTTTGTGCAACCATTATGTATAGTTCTTTATGGTGTTTTTCTGCAGAGAAATTTCGTGTGAAACATGGCATAGATGCATTCGAGAATTGTGCAAATTGGTTATGGTTTTTAGAGAATTTTGAATGTGAGGAGGCACTAAGAATCAAGATGCCAAAGAAGAAAGTAAATTTAGTATACAAGTTGCTTACATCGATTAACCATTCCTAAAGAAAGATGGAAACCGTCATAGCAACCAATTTAGTATACAAGTTGCTTACATCGATTAACCATTCCTAGAGAAAGCTGGAAACCCTCACAGCAACCAATTTTACTTAATGCATAAGATACTACAAAAAAATGATACAGGATTACACTGGGGAATATTTTACCCCTAGAATCATTCAGTACAAAATGTTTTAAAAAATTCGGCATAACATACTCCAAAAAGATTGGTTGAAATACTCTTTGTTGACTTTTGTCTGTCGCTTGATTTGCAAGTACATTCGCTGCCTGATTGATCTCCTTACAGTTGTATTGCAGTTTATGGCATGGGATTGATCGTAGTCTTCTTTTAATTTCCTCGATCATTTCACCTAGGTACCATGGTGTTTCCGTCTGATTGTTGATAAAATGTACTAAAGTATGCGAGTCTGTTTCCTAATAGACTTGTAGGCTATTGATGTATGAATATTATTCTGATTGCCATGAGCATGGCCCAACTTTTTCTTAGGCAATCTATATGGACAAGATCAACACAATTACGAGAGTTCAACTCAATCAAGGAATAATGTCTAGAGTTATATATATCTCTCTCTCGCAATTAGAACGTTTACAGAACCAAGTCCGTGAACCTAATTACAAAGAGATAACTTGGACGGTACCAAAGACCAATGTCCAAGAATCAATCAAGTCGTATCCAACAAACAAGGTTGGATGTATCTACTATGATTGATTAACGCGCAACCTATGATATTTCAATTATAAAGATGAACAATATAATGCGGAAAAAGAAATAACACAAACACCAGAAGTTTTGTTAACGAGGAAACCGCAAATTAAATAAATAAATAATAAGTCGCTACATACACTAGCCTACGACCAATTAACTTCGGATTGGAATGTAGTTGAGCCTTAATCGAGTCTCACACTGATTAAGGTACAACCGTGCTCTTTACGCCTCTTGAATCCCATCAGGACTCTGCGCAATTGATTCCCTTAGTTGACGTCACACCAACTAAGAGTTGCTTCAACTCAATTGAAGACTTTAAACCAACCTGCTGATAGACGCATTTATGTGTCTATTTTCATCTCTTTTGTGTATAGTGTTAGTACCCATTTTTGTACTAATTTTGGTATTTTATCCCTTTGTAGGTGTTTTTGGAAAAATGGGCTTTTGCGGCGAATTTGGCTCGAAAAGTGGTTTTTTCGCTCATGGGAGAAAATTACTAAGAGGCACCCAAATTACTAAAGGGTATCCACTTGCTATTCGCACCCCTGGTCCGGATAAGGGGAGGTCATCCCCTTCGTTTGAACTTAACTTTTGGTAGGAAAAAATTCTTCACCCTGCGCAACTCTTTGGCGAGACTTTGGGTGAGATTTTCTCGGTGATTTCTTAGCTTTTGGATCTGCATGAAGTTGTGGGATTAAAACAGAGCCGGTAG
Source organism: Papaver atlanticum (assembly GCA_023531105.1). Classification (NCBI taxonomy): domain Eukaryota; kingdom Viridiplantae; phylum Streptophyta; class Magnoliopsida; order Ranunculales; family Papaveraceae; genus Papaver; species Papaver atlanticum. Next base: position 769,256 of record JAJJMB010012966.1, read on the forward strand.
ATGAGTTCTTAACGTGAGAAAAGAAAGTTTCCATTTTTATTTTTCTCAAAACAGGAAAAAAATATTACGGTGAAGTTTGGTTCTATATTTGGATTGGAGAAGATATTCTCACAGGTTTTTGTTACCAAGCTTGAAGAGATATCAATTTAGAGAAGTTTTGAGTTGAAAAAGGAAGAAGAATACGCGTGAAGATTAAACAGGGAAGAAAAAATCCCGTATCTTGCTGTGGAGGAAAAAAAAGATTTTTCGGACGGATTTAGAGAGCCTGTGGTGTATATATAGGGTGGTGAGAGTCGTAAGAAGGGTTATGAACACTTTGGGGGAAGTTTAGAGCCTTAGAGAAAGCCAGAAAATCAGAGACGGAATTGTTTTCTGCTGCTGTTGTGAAGAAGGAACGAAGAACATAAGACGCACAAGCAACAGTCGCAGGAGCAGACTTATTTCAGTGACAATAAACGCCTATCGTTCCTGTCTGCAGTGACCGAAACCCTTCAACAACGATTCAGTCTTCTGTTTTAGACTTTCAGCGACTACAGTGTATTCTTTTACTCTTTTAATCAATTTTTGAGCTATAAACATGTATTTTGAGAACATGATTAATATGAGGAGCTAAACCCCTTAGCCGAGGCGACGGAGGAATCCATTGTTCCATGAAAAGTGGTATAATTCTATTTTAATTATTTTTTGCAATATTTTTATATGATTATTTGCATAGAACTAATATAGGAAAATTGATTTTTATTGAGTAATTGTGAGTTGTTTTGATGGAACATGCTAGGTTTTAAAACTTTTGATGTTTCATGCTTTGTGTTTACAACTATTACTTCAAAAATCTATTAGAGGCAAAATATTAGAATCACTTTAAAAGAAAAAATGCATGAATATTGATTAGAGTTTATCACTTAATTGGTCAATGGTGGAATCCATAGTCTCGGTGTTTTCTTTATATTTTTGATATAACTTATTTGAATTGTTGAGTTTAATTTAAGTCTAAAAAAATCCTTCACAAGTTCGAGCAACGAATCTTTTTACCACTACAACTACAAAACACATCACCTGCCTCCCACAGATTAAGCCTATATGTTATTTCCTTTACGATCAACAAGTCTGATCAAGGTGATGGAAATCGAGCAATACACAGAGTCTAGCTAACCTCAAAATCCAGACTTATGCAACCCTAAGTGTAGCCTAGATTATTATTCACCTCACAAGTATAAAACTTGTGGAATCAACAAAGTTTGAGACGAAGAGAACTTTGATGATTTTTATCTATCTTGATCAAGTGAGCATCTCAACAATCGATCAAGATCAGGATACTCGAGTTATCAAAAAAAGAAAACTGGACCTGGCTTCACGAATCCCTATGAAGTCTTTGTAGTCGTTAAACCCTAAAAAGGGTTAGGAAGAGGACGACTCTAGTTACAACTAGGACACACAAAAAAGTTGTGTCGGGATTCAAAGATCCAAATTGCTTGAAGTTCCCCTTTTATAGACATACAAAGCATATGTTGCTTTAGCTTTAAGCTAAGTTAGCTTTGGAACCAAGCAATCAATATCCACCGTTAGATTAATATTTGATTTACATAAACAAAATATACACTCTGGTTAGGTGAAACCGTAACCGAACCGTGTATAAAGACTATGTTCAAGGTGGTTAGCCGAAACTAGCCGATTTAAACTTATAAGCTTAATATTTATTTTCATGAACACTTAAGGAAATATATTTGAGTCACAATCATGTGATAAAATAAGTCTAGTGTTTCTAGAGATCTGATCAAATGCTAATTATATCATAGAAATAATTTTACCACACTTGAAAATTATCGACATGGTTAGTGAAAAAGCGGGGGTCTAACAACCACACCCAATATTTCGTTTAGCAATCTGTATGGACAAACTCTAATATACTTTCAAGAGAATCAACTAGACAGTCATACTCAATCTTAATAAAAGTATATCAAAAAGTTATATCTCAATTTCTCAATTCAATCCGCAATTAAACAAATGGGAATTTGCGAGCCCGATTGAATATAAGAAATAACTTGAACGGAACCAAAGACCAATGTTCAAGTGTCAATCAATTTATATAAACAACCAAAGGTTGGATTATCTAATTGATTGATCTTACGCACAACCTATGATATTTCAATTATATAAACAAATATAATGCGGAAAAGAAATAACACATACACCAGAAATTTTGTAAACGAGGAAACCGCAAATGCAGAAAAACCCCGGGACCTAGTCCAGATTTGAACACCACGCTGTATTAAGCTGCTATAGACACTAGCCTACTCCAAGTTAACTTCGTACTGGAATGTAGTTGAGCCCTAACAATTCTCACACTGATCAAGGTACAGTCGCGTTCCTTACGCCTCTAGAACCACGCCGGATTCTGCGCACTTGATTTACTTAGCTGATCTCACCCACAACTAAGAGTTGCTACGACCCAAAGTCGAAGACTTGATAAACAAATCTGTCTCACACAGAAAAGTCTATTGTATAGATAAATCTGTCTCCCACAGATAAACCTATGAGTTTTGTTCCGTCTTTTGATAAATCAAGGTGAACAGGAACCAATTGATATACCGGATTTATACTCCCGAAGAACAACCTAGAAATATCAATCACCTCACAATAATCTTAATCGAATGGTAGCGAAACAAGATATTGTGGAATCACAAACGATGAGACGAAGATGTTTGTGACTACTTTTTATCATGCCTATCGGAGATTAAATCTCGAGCAAATCTTAGAGAAGATAATACTCAATCACGATTGAAAACAACAAGATCAGAACACGCAACTACAGAGAAAATAGTTGGGTCTGGCTTCACAATCCCAATGAAGTCTTCAAGTCGTTAACACACAGGGTTTCGTAAAAAAACCTAAGGTTAAAGGAGAATCGACTCTAGTCGCAACTAGTATCACACAGGAGGTGTGGGGATTAGGCTTCCCAGTTGCTAAAGTTCTCCTTTATATAGTTTTCAAATCAGGGTTTGATAGCTTTGAAATAAATCAATCAATATTCACCGTTAGATGAAACCTGATCTAAGAGCCAAGCTAAGTTTGCTTGAAACCAAAGCAATATCTCTCAATCGTTAGATGGTCTTAGCTTGTTACACACAAATGAAATGTACCTTCATTTAGATATGAGTAACCGTACCTAAACGTGTACACCTTGTTGGCTCAACAATAGTTAACCGAAGTTAGCCATATGAATACTTTCTTATCAACCATATTCATCTTATCAACAACTAGTTCAAATGACTCAAATGAAACTAGTTATAGAGTTGTTCGATTTTTTATATTCTCATAGAAGTATACAAGACACAATTGAAGCAAAATCGATTTTGATTCACTCGAATCAAGTCATGAACATTATAGCCACGGTTTGCAAAAGATTGCATTCCTTATTATATAAATGTATTAGTTCATGAACAAACCGATTCTAGAACTTAACCCACTCAAGTATGCAAACGGGTACGCATACTTAAGTAGCCAGACTTGGAATGTGTCCGACAGTATGCGAAATGGTACGCATACTATCACACATCCAAAACAACAGTTGAATTAGTACGCATACGGATACGCATACAAAAGTTCCCGGACTTCAACTGAGTTCGCCAGTATGCGTACGGGTACGCATACCAAGGCTCCCAGACTTTACCTGACCTTCCCAGTAAGCATACGGGTATGCATACTATACCGATCTTGGATCAACATATATGCAAGTACGCATACTATGTCTATAATCCAATTATGGTTAAGTGTTCTAAACTCTATTTCAATCATTGAAAAATTCTTAGAGGATGAAAATAGTTGTTTTCACTAAATATTAGAATCAAAGCGATTTTAAAGTTATTGAAATAATCAATACGAAACATTCTAAGTCTACATCAAATGACTGTATCACACAAATCATGTAAGATGTTACTTGGCGATTTTCACATGATCATCTTTTGACTTTCTTCAAGAATATAAAATGAACTTGGTTGAAGCAAAAGCTTACCAACACATATTTCGAGAAATATGTAAGCGAGTTAAACTCAGCTCGAAATATCAAATGTGTATAATCGAATACTATATAGTAATACGACTTTTTTCTCAAGAAGGAGATAGAGTAGAAATAGACTTTCTGAGTGATAGATGAGTTTCAGTCTCCACATACCTTTTGTCGATGAAGTTCCACAAGCACTCCTTAGTAGTTCTTCGTCTTCAATTGATGAACGTTGTGAAATCTAAAGCTCAACTACACAATCTATCATAGTCCGAGACATTACTATAAGTAGACTAGAAATCAAGACTTATAGTTTTGATCACTAAACTTGAAAAACAAGCTTGAGATAGCAACGCTTGCGAGTTCGACTGAGCAGTGCTCTAACAATCTCCCCCTTTGTCAATTTTAGTGACAAAACTATCAATACAAATGGATTACAAAATAAATAAACTTTGTAGCTTCTCATCCAAATGCTTGATCTCCTTAGTTCTTCAACATTACTCGAAATCTTCGTTACTTCCAAGTACTCCAGTGATTCTTAACGTGTTCAACTCAGCATCGTAGTTGTTGAAGATTCGTAGCTATAACAATGAGAAAACAGTTGCTCTCAATTATTGTTATACAGTGTCATAGTATTATTACACAACATCAAAGTTTAATTGTATCACAACTTTGACAACAATACTATGGTGATATGTATCACTCCCCCTTAGTCAATACTTCATCTCACATGAAAACCACTCCCCCTTACATAATGATCCGTAAACCATATGTATTTGTAGTTTGAACTACACATTAATTCTCCCCCTTTTTGTCAATATAAATTGGCAAAGGTACGAAAACTAGTGGGATCCTAATGAAATTTTCATAGAGATACTTCATGACCAAAAGAAAACATATCAACTTGTTTCAATGATTTCACATAGCCGGAACTAGTGTATTCATCAAGGAGTTTATAAATATACAAGAAAACTCCTACAATATTCCACAGCCGCACTCCCCACAAAGATTTGGCAATTAAGCACAAGTTCAAAAAGAACTCTCCCCCATAAAATGTCATTTCTGAAAGAACAACAAGAGTGACCTTAATTTCACAAGAAAATAAGGATTTCTTTGGACATTAACAAATCACGTGAAACATGAATTTGTAATCCAAAATACGCAATTAAATTAACCACAAGAGAACCCATGATTAATTTAATCGGAAATGCTCAACATAAGAGAACTTACGGATCCACACAATATATTCACAAGAAATGGATCTGGGAAAGATCAATACTGCGGAATATTCAAAGATTCATTTTATTTTTCATCAATATTTGCATAGAGACGTATAATAGACTTAATCTTTGTAGACAAAAGTTCATCCTATCTTCCATCAATATTTGCATAATGACATAATAGACTTAACTTTTGTTGTCAAAAGTTCATTCTATCTTTTATCAATAAAGACGTATGATAGACTTAACTTTTGAGCAAGTATGGGACAATCATAGTTCACGGACGCAAACACACATATCCCATAACAAGTTGCAATATATAAAACCATAAAGATTAATACTGCAAAATCATCTTCCAAATAAACTTTAGAATTTAAATAAATAAATCTAAAAACATTGCTAGATGAAAATCGTTGGAAATAGCTAAGTGTACTCACAATAATTGTTATTCCAATCCCTAGTTATCCTTCTTAAAATACAAGAATAAATTCTCATAACAAGTTTCCTAGACAAAATAAAGACAATCAATCAAGAATCAAAAGACATCTAAACCAGCAAAAACGATCACGAATCAGCAATCAAGGATCACATTCGGAACCTCCACGAGTCTTGAGACCTTCGATCTTGTGATTAACAGCATTCACTGCTTCTTCAGAGAAGATATCCTCATTGAGAAGATCTTTAACATGTGTCTTCATGAGAACAAGGTCTGAATTAACCTTTTTCAACTCAGTTCTTAACACATCAAGACCCTTCATAGTATCAACGAGTTGCAGTTTTGCTTCCTCAAAGTATTTAAGAAAATCATGAACCACTTCAACAGAGACCATATCCTCATTCTCAACATCCTGATGTGTATAGGCATAGTAGCATGAGGCATCAAGATTTTGATTATCATCTTCTACTAGGGTGCTTTTCTTCCTCTATTTAGACTCGAAACCAATACCTTTATCAAGAAAACCTCTTGAAAAATCACCAGTGCTAGAAGGTGAAGACATTCTTGACAAACAATAACATAGAGTATGTGTACATAACTCAATAGGTTTGGTATATAAATGGTTTCTTAGGGACGGTAAATTTTAGGGTTTCCATAGTTGGTTCGTGACAAGTAACACGGGTACTCTTACGCACACAAGCTTGACCCATAAGAAAAACAAACCAATACAGAAAAAACTTTAAGACTCAACAGTATAATTTTGCTATGTGAAGATTTTCTTTCACAAAATTTGGTTCAATAAATTTTATATCTCCATAGAGAAACAATTCAGAGCACAAGAGTAGCAGGCAACTTGATTGCAACAAAAAAAAAAAAAAAATCTTCGAAACAAAAACAAATGACGAAGAGAAACTAGAGACATAAACAATACTTAGGCAGTGCTGTCCGCAGACAATAGTTTAGCTATGGACGATAAGAAAATAACTTAACTATCCAGAAAGCATTTTTCCAAAAGTATACCCGATTATTAACAAATCTTACTCAACATGATTTTTATGAGTAAGCATTCAACCCTTGTGATTAATTAGCACAAGTATGAGCTCTAAGCTCATTGAACGAATGTTGTTCATGATTGAGTTTTTTCTTTCTTCCAATTCTAGAAGTAAACCCCTTTTGATGTGAAAAATCATCATAAAACTTGTTGTCATCAAAATATGAGACAAAGTTAGAATCCTTACCAGAAAGGGTTTGTGTGGAGGATTTTAACAACCTGTTGATAAGATCCTTGTATCCTTCAATTATTAGATTAAGGTTGTCCTTCATATCTCCACCGTTGTTTCCATCTAAAAGACCCTTTTTCACATCTCGAACATCATTTTTCTCATTAGGTTGAGAGGAACCTTTCTGAAATCTCCTTGACCAAATTGTATTAGAATTACAATTTGTCTGAACAATCGATGAGCAAATTGAACTGAATTTCCTGGAGGAATCTACAGGGTGAGTACTAAAACCAATAGGTTTAGACATCCGAATTTCAGTTACACCTTTGAGTATTAGATCTAAGGTGTGTTGAAGATGAACAATAGAATTGTCATTCAACCTAGATTTGCTTTTCCGTTCAAGATGTCCTTTTGAATCACAAAAGAGACACACTTTCTGATCACCTGAGTGATTAGGGTGAACAGGGTTAACAATGTTATTAGGAGATTTCTTCCTTCCGAGATATGTGAAGTTTCCTTGATTAGAGGAAGATACAGGCACATCTTTTCCAATCGGAAGAGATTGCGATTTAGCTTCTGGAACTGAATTTTTAGTTGAGACAGAAGCGATTGGTATAGTGAACTCTTGAATGGAGAGTTTACTCAAAAGATGTTCAATTTCCAAGGAATCCTTTTTGAGTTTTGCCTCGAGAGAGAAGCAAACTTTGTTGTTTTCCTCACTAAGAGCCTTTAAATTAGAGTCACGAACTTTTACTATACCAATAAGTGCATTGACATTGTTTTTCAACCGATTGATTCTATCAGCCTGGATTCTAACAAGATTTAGAATCAGTTTACTCTCTTCGGCTGCATCCCTTTCTTCGACAGAGTCAGACTCATTTGAAAGGTAATCGGGAAAACACTTATCAGTGTAATCCTGTTTCGTCGGAAAATAATGTTCATCTATATTTGAGATAGGCGAATCTTTCTCCTTAATATATTTTATCGAAACATAACTTTTGTCTCTGGTGATGCGTTTATCATAGATAACACTTCTGTCCATATAGTCATATTGCTAGAAACACAGACTTATAAGGTATTAAACGTGTTTTCCTACTCTGATACCAATTGAAAAAGTGTGGGTCTAACAACCACACCCAATATTTCGCTTAGAAATCTGTATGGACAAACTCTAATATACTTTCAAGAGAATCAACTAGACAGTCAGACTCAATCTTAAGAAAAGTATATCAAAGAGTTATATCTCAATTTCTCAATTCAATCCACAATCAAACAAATAGGAATTTGCGAGCACGATTGAATATAAGAAATAACTTGAACGGTACAAAAGACCAATGTTCAAGTGTCAATCAATTTATATCAACAACCAAAGTTTGGATTATCTAATTGATTGATATTACGCACAACCTGTTATATTTCAATTATATAAACAAATATAATACGAAAAAAAAATAACACAGATACCAGAAATTTTGTTAATGAGGAAACCGAAAATACAGAAAAACCCCGGGACCTAGTCCAGATTTGAATACCACGCTGTATTAAGCCGCTACAGACACTAGCCTACTCCAAGTTAACTTCAGACTGGAATGTAGTTGAGCCCTAACCAATCTCACACTGATACAGGTGCAGTCGTGTTCCTTACGCCTCTAGAACCACGCCGGATTCTGCGCACTTAATTCCCTTAGCTGATCTCACCCACAACTAAGAGTTGCCACGACCCAAAGTCGAAGACTTGATAAACCAATCTGTCTCACACAGAAAAGTCTATTGTATAGATAAATCTATCTCCAACAGATAAACCTATGAGTTTTGTTCTGTCTTTTGATAAATCAAGGTGAACAGGAACCAATTGATATACCGGATTTATATTCCCGAAGAACAGCCTAGAAATATCAATCACCTCACAATAATCTTAATCATATGGTAGCTAAACAAGATATTGTGGAATCACAAACGATGAGACGGAGATGTTTGTGACTACTTTTTATCTTGCCTATCGGAGATTAATTCTCGATCAAATCTTAGAGAAGATAATACTCAATCACGATAGAAAACATCAAGATCAGAACACACAACTACATAGAAAATATTTGGGTCTGGCTTCACAATCCCAATGAAGTCTTCAAGTCGTTAACCTACAGGGTTTCGTGAAAAACCTAAGGTTAAAGGAGAATCGACTCTAGTCGCAACTAGTATCACACATGAGGTGTGGGGATTAGGTTTCCCAGTTGCTAGAGTTCTCCTTTATATAGTTTAAAAATCAGATTTTGATAGATTTGAAACAAAGCAATCAATATTCACCGTTAGATGAAACCTGATCTAAGAGCCAAGATAAGTTTTCTTGAAACCAAAGCAATATCTCTCCATCGTTAGATGGTCTTAGCTTGTTACACACAAATGAATGTACCTTCATTTAGATATGAGTAACCGTACCTAAATGTGTACACCTTGATTGGCTCAACAATAGTTAACCGAAGTTAGCCATATGAATACTTTCTTATCAACCATATTCATCTTATCAACAACTAGTTCAAATGACTCAAATGAAACTAGTTATAGAGTTGTTCAATTTTTTATATTCTCATAGAAGTATACAAGATACAATTGAAGCAAAATCGATTTTGATTCACTCGAATCAAGTCATGAACATTATAGCCACGGTTTGCAACAGATTGCATTCCTTATTATATAAATGTATTAGTTCATGAAAAAACCGATTCTAGAACTTAACCCACTCAAGTATGCAAACGGGTACGCATACTTAAGCAGCCGGACTTGGACTGTGTCCGATAGTATGCGAACGGGTACGCATACTATCACACATCCAAAACAACAGTTGAATTAGTACGCGTACGGGTACGCATACAAAAGTTCCCGTAATTCAACTGAGTTTGCCAGTACGCGTACGGGTACGCATACCAAGGCTCTCGGACTTTACCTGACCTTCCCAGTACGCATACGGATATGCATACTATACCGGTCTTGGATCAACATATATGCAAGTACGCATACTATGTCTATAATCCAATTATGGTTAAGTGTTCTAAACTCTATTTCAATCATTGAAACATTCTTAGAGGATGACAATAGTTGTTTTCACTAACTATTATCATCAAAGCGATTTTCAAGTTATTGAAATTATCAATATGAAACAATCCGAGTCTACATCAAATGACTGTATCGCACAAATCATGTAAGATGTTACTTGGCGATTTTCACATGATCATCTTTTGACTTTTGTCAAGAATATAAGATGAACTTGGTTGAAGCAAAATCTTACCAACACATATTTCGAGAAATATGTAAGCAAGTTAAACTCAGCTCGAAATATCAAATGTGTATAATCGAATACTATATAGTAATACGACTTTTTTCTCAAGAAGGAGATAGAGTATAAATAGACTTTCTGAGTGATAGATGAGTTTCAGTCTCCACATACCTTTTGTCGATGAAGTTCCACAAGCTCTCCTTAGTAATTCTTCATCTTTAATTGATGAACACCGTGAAGTCTAAAGCTCAACTACACAATCTATCCTAGTCCGAGAGATTACTATAAGTAGACAAGAAATCAAGACTTATAGTTTTGATCACTAAACTTGAAAAACAAGCTTGAGATAGCAACGCTTGCGAGTTCGACTGAGCAGTGCTCTAACAGTTAGTAGATGTAAGTACAAATACCAAAGACGTTCGTGAGTCAGGTCAGTCACAATACGTGTACCGGTTTGTAAACTATTAAGCCAAACCAAGTTCCAGAATCCACTAACTATTGAGGTATGTGTACCTTAAGACTATGACCGGTTTTGGAGTCCACAGAACTATTTTGGTATGCGTACCGGTATGTGTACCTTAAGATTATGACCGGTTCTGGAGTCCACAGAACTATTTTGGTATCCGTGACTGATAGACGCATTATTGTGTCTAATATGTCTCAATTGTATATATTGTTAGTGTTCGATTTTGTATTTATTTTGTTATTTTATGTCTTTGTAGGTATTTTTAGAGAAATAAGCTCTTGCGGCGAAATTGGCTCGAAAAGTGGTGTTTTACACCCCAGGATAGAGTACTAAAGGCACCCCAGAAATGCACCGGAAGCACCCCAGAAATGTGTTGGAGGAACCCCGGAAAAATTACTATCTACGCCCAAAAATTACTATTTGCACCCCATAAGACAAGTGCTAAAGGGACACCCGTGCAGGATTAGGGGGAGGACATGTTCTTCTCAAATTCAAAAAATGAATTTTGGCGGGAAAATGTTTTCATTAACAGCAGAATTTCGATCGGATGTTTGGACGTGATTTAGTGAGATTCAATCCCTGAAACTTAGTGGGTAGACGTGATATGACTATAGAAAGCTAGTATGGGTGATTTTATCGATCAAATTTGGCTGGATAACTTGGTTTAATCCAAACAGGGAGTTGGAGGAAAAACATGAGCTTGCATGAGTTGTGAGAAATTTAAACGTGTACTGCACGTGTTTGGAAGATTTAATCGATATTATAGAGCGTGAAGAAGGTATAGAAGGAAATAAATACAGCTGCAGATGCGTGAAAATCAAAATCAATGAAAAAAATGGAAAAAAATATACCAGAGTAAAAGAAGATTATTTGTAGTTAATGGAGGAGATTCAATGTCGCAATTATGTATAAATAGGTTCCTAGGATCACATAGAAGGGGTGTCGAGAGTTTGGGGTCGAGAGGAGAGCTCAGAAGGCGTGAATCAAGAGTTTTCAGAACTCTGTTGTTGCTGCTGCTGCTGCTCGTGAAGAACAGGGAAACAGCGACGGTTTCTTCAACTGGTTGTAACAGTTTCTTCAACTGGTTTGCAACATTTATCTTCGTTGTAACAGTTTCTTCAACTGGTTTGCAACATTTATCTTCATTGTAACAGTTTCTTCATCCTCTTCTGCAACATTTATCTTCAGATTTGTAACGATTATCTTCATCATAACAGTTGAGAGTTGAAACAGTCGGTTTGTAACGCACCTGTGCTGTTGCAGATTTCCTGTTTCATTATTTTCTCTTCTTGTAAACACTTTTTGAGCCATGAATACATATTTTGAGTGTGTTTTCGACATGATGAGTTAAACCCCAACACTGGGACGACGGAGGAGGCCGAACTTCATACATGGGTAAATTTATTTTTATTCTTTTTATGACTTTTGCATTAAAATTAATTGAAATATGATTTGATTAAATTGGTTGTCATTTGATTAGATGGGTCATGCTTAGCTTAGGTGATTTGATGTCCCATGCTTAACATTTACAATCAATGTTTTGAGAATCTACCTTGGCAAAAATAGAGTCCATGTTTATATTTCTTTAGCTAAAATTGTTGAGAATAAATAAGTGAACCTTATGTTATAAAGATTGGCTAAATCCTTAGTCCCAGTACCTCTTGCCCATTGTTAATAGTATTTGTATATATTTATTTAGTATTTTTTATTAAACTTTAATCTCTACAAATCCGAGTGAACGACAACCTCATTTCTTACCACTATCTAAAATTCAATCAATTTTTGGCGCCGCCGACGCGGATTTGTTTTTAGATTTAGATTTTTTTTTTTTTCTAGATTTTTATTCTTTTGTTCTTTTTTACGTTTCTTGGGTATTTTTCTTTTTGTTGCAGGTTTTGAATCAAAGAGGAATTGGAGACGAAAGACCTGGGGGATTAAAAGCTAGACAAAGCGAAAAGAATGGAGAAAAGACGAAGATACTTTATTTTATTTTTTATTTTTATTTTTAATTAGATTTTATTTTTATTTTTAGATTTTATTTTAGATTTTTTATTATTTTATTTTTAATTAGATTTTTATTTTTAGATTTTATTTTTTTAGAAATTGTAAATAGGACTTTATTTTTGTAAATTTTTATTTTTGAACCTTTTTTTTTTTGGGAACATTAAACGTTGGACTTTAATTATTATTTTTAAACCCTACGGAAGGGTAAAATTTTAAATATAAACTGTTTGCAGGGAAGGACGACGATTACGATATCGTCTCGGCCCCTCGGGTTCGTACATGACATAGGAGTCGTGGCCCGAGTCGACTACAACTGTTTCATCGCCGGTCTGGTACGGGAGGTAAGCTTCTAAACACCCGTTAATCCCCTGTCAGCGGGTTTACTGTCTTCCTTAAGGTGCATATATGTTGAGGTTTTGAATACGGACTTTAATTTCCTAGTAAAGGGCAAGGCCAGGCCATACAAGATAAGGGTTCGGATTTCATCACCGTTCTCTTCTTGCCCGCCTTAGGAACACATAACCTACGCGAACCCAAGCTTAAAATACTGATTAGAACGAGATCGATAGGGTAACGAGCTTGTAGGAAAGTCATTCAAAGGGAAGTATTGGGTATCTTATTAGCTTAACTCAAAAGTTCAAGAAGATTACTGTGAGTCGACTAGAGCCGCCCTAACGGGAAACGTTGCCAAAGAGGTGGGGGTATCAAAGCTCCTCTGAGCTTCCCCTACTTCTCTTCGACTCACTTTATTCGGATCGATCTAGAGAGGTTTGCTAAAACGATACCTAGTTGCCTTTTGGAGGAATAGAAGCTGGTCTAGAAACAATCTAAGGGAGCCATCATGCTTTTTGTTTGCTAGATTCAATAGGTTTGATTTGCTCGAGTCAGCCTTGTTTGTGATTGTGTAGAATTCCTCTGTAGTTTGTATTTTCGGGGTGATGAATCCTTTTCAGGAGACGCCACCTGAGATGACGTTACGAGAGTATATGAGTAGAAATTCTCATTATCAGGAGACGCCGCCTGAGATGACGTTACGAGAGTATATGAGTAGAAATTGTCATTATCAGGAGACGCCGCCTGAGATGACGTTATGAGACTATAAGCGTAGAAATTCTCATTATCAGGAGACGTCATCTAAAATAACTCTTGGTGAATATATGCAAGGGAAACGACATTGGGATGTTCCAACGGTAAGCGAGGAATCACATCTAATGATCTACGAGCAGTATTATAAACACAGACCGCCTAGTTTGGAACAAAGATTAAGAATTCTTGAATGTCAGAAATTATATTATGATGATGAGGAGGAGGATAGTACTGACGAAGAATCTGAAATATGTAGGCATAGTGATCAGGAAACTATTAATCCAATTGAGCTTTCTAATGATGATATTATTTCTAGTTCAAATCCAAATAATTTTTATGATTATTCACCTGTTCAAAAGGACGAGGATTTGATTAGGGATACCACCGTTTTAGACGATGTAGTTTTTCCTTTTGATTACGAAGCCTATAGTGGTTTAGAGGAATGGGTTTATTATGAAAATGATGTTTTAGAGTCTAGCGACTTAGAAACAATAGTCTTAGACGAAGAAGATAGACCCGTAGAGATGACTAAAGATGCACTACCTGATAATAACTTAGAAAAATCAATTGACCATTTCCAAGAATCTGATGATCTAGAAATTAGGGAGATTGTGACTAGTCAATCTAGAGACACTGAAAACTTTAAGTTTGGGGGTGATTATAAATTTCCTAGTGCCTTACCTTTAACTCTCAGAAAGTCCCCTCACATAGGACTTGATATCTGTGCCTCGACCATTTTACAAGATTACCTTCATACTCGTTTTCCCGAACCTAATGATGTCTAGGAAGAAGTTCAGTTGTTAAAAACCCATCCTATGGTTGATGTGGTTTGCCCAGGCTATGATACCCAAATTGACTTTGTTTTCCCACCAAATAGTTTTCTTCCTACTGTGGGAATGTTTATATTTCAAATGTGTCACTTATCAAGTTCTGAGACTAAGCCTAAGTACTTTAGGTTAATAGAATCGACACATTTACTAAAGAATGACCACTACTCTCATTGTGGTCAATTATGTAAGTCAAATCTGATTGACTTAGAGGATCCTCAGTTATTTAGGTTACTATTGCGTGCTTCTAAGTTCCTATTTGAGTTTTTCCAGACTTTAGGACCTAATAATTCGGATCCCACCTATGAAGAAATGCAGCCAATGAAAATATTTTATCTAGACCCTTTCATAGAACCTGAACCTGAACCGCAGTTAGCGATAGTTATCAGGAAACTAGGTAAGGTCATGCGATACTTGTTCACTTTCTTGGCTTATTGTTGTTTCCTATGGTCAGCTAGATTTGGTTTTGAAGACCCACAGTTATTCCGACTACTGTTATACGATTCGAGGTGACTAATCCTTTCCAATGTTTGGCTGAAGACTTTAAACTTAGCACTTCTTGGGAGGTAACCCATTCTCATGCAACACGGTAATATCTTTCCTTAACTCTTTTGCTTCAAATGGTAACAGTTTCTCCTTGTTCATGCTTTTAATTTCATCTTTAGAACATTGAGGACAATGTTAGATTTAAGTTTGGGGGTATGGGAAAAACTTTTTAGTCGCTAATGTATGGCTTCCTGAGTATTTTTCCTATGCTATGTTCCCCAGCTGAACTCTTAATATTAACATGATATGATCACAACTGAGTAGCATGAATTTCCCGAAGTGTCAGAATTAAGAGCTGCATGAAAGTACTTAATCGGAAGAACGCTGCGCTGCTCTCTGAGAATAAAATTAGTAATTTTGTGCCAATGCACAGAATTCATCAAATTTGATTAATTTTGTGACAGCCCGTAAAATTCATAATTTTAACCTAATTTTACCAATTTACAAAAATTAGGTTTTTGCGTCCTGCGCAATATCTCGAACCCTATTGGTCGAGACCAAGCCTATGCAAACTAGGAAGTTGATCCACCATGGAACTAGTAGGAGCAAATCCTACCAAAACTCGAAAAACAAGAGATAAAGAGGAATTGGGGCACATGAAGGCAACAACAAAAGGGGTGTGGCCGCGCCACTTCGTCGGCCGGTTCGCCCAAGCGTGCGACGCCGTACCATTGGCCGGCCATGCCCATAATGTTGCTCGCCGGCCCCTCTTTCCCATCGACCAAAACGATCGCAGCCACACGTTTTGGCCAGCCAATTCGACGAGCCTGGCCTTCTCTCGGCGCAGCCAGACGAGCTCCATGATACTCACTGGCGGGCCCACTGTTATTCCAACCAA
Organism: Papaver atlanticum; assembly: GCA_023531105.1. Taxonomy (NCBI): domain Eukaryota; kingdom Viridiplantae; phylum Streptophyta; class Magnoliopsida; order Ranunculales; family Papaveraceae; genus Papaver; species Papaver atlanticum. Next base: position 785,170 of record JAJJMB010012966.1, read on the forward strand.
TTGGAATTCTTATAGCACGCCGGCAACAACCCTAACCGCTAGCCTAAAGTAGGCCAACCGCGTGGATGAAAAGGTTTCAATGGAACTAAGACCGCATATGGCAGTCTTAAATCAATCGTGGCCGTCCAACTTCGCCAGCCGAATCGACCGGCCTAGATTTAATTCTAATCAACGGGCAAGGTACGGATATGCTCACCAGCGGCCCGACTATATTCCTAGCCAATAGAATTGCTCCCAGCTCGCAACTAAAACCTGAAACCGTTAGCTCAAAATGGGTTAGCCACATGGCCATAACAGCCTTATTATGGCCAGCGGCAGCGCATTACTGTCGCAAAACGATTTCGGCCGTCCAACTTCGCTAGCCGAATCGACCGGCCTAGATCTAATTTTAGGAAACCAATAAGATGTCGCCATGATCACCGGCCGTCCCTCTTCCATGAGGACCGATCGGCCAAGACGCGACCTACCCGTACGGCTCCTGAATGGCTGGCCAAAAGTGGCTAGTCGCGCTGCCTACAAGGGTCTTAAATGAATTCAACGGAAACCAATAACTGCCGTAAATCATCTCAGCCACTCAATTTGGCTATCGAAATTTAGACGGTCTAGATCTAACTTGGGCCGACCAATAGGATGTCAAAATGGCTACCGACCATCACTCTCCTATAAGGAACGATCAGCTCACCTTTGGCGTACATGAATAGCCTCTGGAAACTTCCTGAACATGGTCGGTCATGTTCCTTTTAAAACATTAATCTCCTCAACCAATTTAAACAAGCTTTATACAACGATGCTTCATGAGCATCGATTATTTTGAGTTGCTTGCTTAAAAGCGATGCTTTATATGCATCGATTACAAACGATGTTTTATAAATATTGATTTCACAAATAATTTAATTATTTGACCTAAAAGCATCATATGCTATTTTTTGCAGTAAGTCTCACAACTTGACTTGTCACATATGACTGCCCGCCGCCTAGCTTGCGCGTGATTGGTCAGAATAATTAGGTCTCACAGACAAGACCCACTCAGCAGCCTGCTGCATATTTTTCTAAAAATACTCAAGACATCGAACATGTCACAAACTGGGGGATGTTCATCAGGGTATTGTTCTGGCGGTTTACAACATACGGCGTGCAACACGCCCATTATGAGAAAGTGTCAGGAAAGGAGGACAGTTAGTGGCAGCAGAGAAGTAGTGGGTGTAAACCGACCAGTTTCCCCTCATATATAGTAGGGACGTGGTTTTCAACATTTTACACGATCCCCACTTCTCCACCACTCAACTACTTCCACTTCCTATGAGATCAGGGTGCGTTCAACTATGACTTGTATAAATAGGTTTTCAACCTATTTCAACAAACAACAAGTGTTATCAACACAAGTATCCAGAAAACATCAAGAACTTATAGCTTACATTCCGCAAGAAAGTTCCACATTCGGATACAAGTCATAAAACAACCACACCTTCAGAGTTAACCATCCTGATCTCAACACCTTATTCGCTTCCCTCCCTAAGATCAACCCTTCTCCTTCATTTTGTGACCGAAGCAAGACTGGAACGACCATTTCTTAGTTTAGGCTAGAATTGTACAGATAGATCTCTCGAATCTAAAGTACTCATGTGCAGTACATTTGTTTAGGGTTTAGATTCGTTTCTCGGCGGCACACTCAAATTTACCATTTCCAGCAAAATCAGTTTTTACCCCAAAACAATTGGCGACCACAGTGGGAGATTAATCACTCGGTTGAAAAATCAATTTCACAATTTTCATTTCAATTCTGTCAATTCCAAAAGGGTGGATCTTAGATCTTGTTCAATCATTAAACTCAACTTAGGTCCAACAACCAATTTCAATTCCGGTGTTTATTCGCTAAGAAGCTTCACAAAAATTCCTTTTCAAGCAATGCTACTGGAAATACCTTGGATAGCTGAGCACCAGTAAATCTCCCAGATGAAAGGACCAAAAAGCCTCGTTGAGACACAAGAAGACGTGACTACTACTTAGAAGGGTACAATGGCGTCTCTCGAGATCCGGATGGAGCAACCGCCTTTTCCACAACACCATAAGTGTTATATGGAGCAAGCCGGAAATTCCTCAAAGTTATCACTGATATTAATGTCGCCAGGGTCCGCACCCAGAGAGATAAAGAGAAGATTCGCATAGCCTTTGTTCCAATATGGAGGTAGTCGACAATAAATCTCAACATCAGTGGAATCCTAGAAAGGCACCTGCAGAGATCACGAAAGCAAAGGTCTATCTCTATTCCACCACTGCTACCATTTTATGGTCAGGAGTATCCGCTATCACTTCATCAGCAAAACGTGTAGATCCAGACCATGGCATAATTTCGGGAATTCGTACATCTGCAATAACAAAGGAGGCTTGACACATCTTCAAATCATCATAAAGGGGTTCGCCTATTATGCCAACCCAAGAAAAAGCAAGCCCGTGAAATCTTCTGATCTACTGGAGCCGACACGTCAAGAGAGCAACATCAAGAAGATAACGATGCCCACGTCATCATGTCAGGAAAGAATCCGCAGCCGAGATAACCTCACGCAAAGGAGATACGAGAAGTTGTTGCACCAAAAGGACCCACGTTTTCCATATTTCCTTTGCCCAAGGAAACGTGTAATGCTGAAGAACATATCTCCCATCTTTGGAATACTTAGGAGGAATACGAGTATCACCAGATGTTATGACTCGAAGAGTTCTCCAAATTTCCTACCAGAAGAACCTACACTGGGTACAACAACAATGCGCCGAACAACACCTCCGATTGGTTCCGGATGATGATGCTCCCTACCATAAATATCTCTTCATTCCCAAGCCGATCACTCTTAAGACTTGGACATGATGTTCAAGCAAAATAACAGGCATCTCGATGACTACGTCAAGAGATCCAGAATTGAATCCCTCGACTTCCAAGTCTACTGCTGGTGCTAACACATCAAGAGATAACTCACAAAGAGAGACACCTCATCAGCAACGCCACCCACGGTAATATCCAAGACTCCCTCCTCAGGTCCTTTTCAATTTAGGTCGTACCCCCGCTGAAAAATCATAAAGGCGTCATAATTAGCAAAAAATGGTTCAAGCATGGGGATTTAAGTACAAACCATTGAGCAACCTAAACATTTATTAAGAAGTGTTTTAGGACATGGCATGTAGTTCAGCAAGGTTACGGGTCATTTTGCAAAAACTCTGTCAGAAACGTTTTTACACTTCCCTCTGGAAGAACTGAAGCTGGCACTAATTGGTGAAGAATCTGGGGGTGAGCTATATACCGAACGATTCTCATTGAAGTCTTTTACAACATACTAATAGGGCACGTTAATCCAATGAATGATCTATAAATGGCAGCCGAAACTCTCGACTATGTGACAACTGGAAATATGTATCGGATAAAGAATTTGTGGCCGTTCTGGCAAGAAGACACAAATCTGAAATTTTTATCAAGTAAATACACCAAGGCCGCACTTACAATCAGGTAAGCAACATTAGGATATCTTACACACGCATGGAATCAGGGAGGAGTTGCTTCACCAAAAATAAAGAGAGGAAAGAAAAGAAGGAATAAACTCACATAGGTGAGTTATATGAAAGGAATAAACACTTCCTTTGGGCCATAACTATCGATCATCCCGTTAATGTTCATGGCCGTGGTCGTCCAAGGTTCGTGCTCGTAGCTGCCGCTCCTTCCTGCCAAGATCCATGGCCGTAGTCACCGCTCCTCCCTGTCAAGGATTGTGACCGTAGCAACCCAAGCTCCAGCCAACCTGTTTTGTTTCCACGAAAACGCAGTCTCTTCTTATCACAGTTGCTGCTCGTTTGTTGATACCAGCCAGAGCTTCATCATAACAACAACCACTACGGACAAAGTCAAGGACCTTTTCAAATCAAAAGAGACGGTCAACCAAGAAGCCATAACCGTGACAAGGTCGCCGCTTTTCAAAGATGCAGCATAAGGATATCATCACCTCCATGTCTGGAAGGCACCTGACCAACAAGCAGTATTTGGTTCAACCATTCATAAGCATTGTTATCAATGAAGAATCAAAGAGGAAAGTCGCGCCTCATCAAGCCACACAGACCAACCAAATGATATCTTCCACATCACCTACTCAAAACTCAGTACCGCCTACCTAAGGTCTGCACGAAGCCACGTCTCAACAACCACATCAGTCGACAAAGTCGGATTTGGTGTTTTCTAGATTTCCAATTTCCTATGGAAGGGGTGCATGGGCTGCCAGATGTTTGGATACAATACAGGTCTATCAAGTGCGACTCCCGCCAATTGATCAACAAATGATGGATCCAAAAGATTGCCACTTTCGTTAATTCGTCAACCACCTTACCATCAAATACAATGGAAGTGCATCTTCCAGGAGAAAATAGGCTCAGGATAATTACACCTGGGGACTACCAGCACGGGATGCCTTCACGACCCTCAACCAGGTTATTTCTGATTTCAGCATCATCACTGTCAAAGCTTCACGAGCCGTAGGAATTTTTCAATATGAAGCCATACACGTGCATCAAACCCAAATCCAATACGACGCACCTCAGCTGCAGAAGTTACTATCAAGGGACCCGCTTGATGATCAACAGTAAAATAGAACTACAGTTCCTGTGAACGTTTTGAGACTCTTCAACAAACAAGAAAATACGCATTGACTGTTGCATGAAGCACAACTGCATATGAAGAATCACGTGAATCATACTTAAGGGATTGAAGGTTTGCATAACATCCTCGCACTGTCGAAAATCTCTCTAGCTCATAGAAGATAGACAACCAGAGATACGCAAATTTGATGAGGATTCCTTGCCCTCTAAAAATACACCGCAGAGATATCTTCACGTATCCGACCACGCCATCGGATCTGCTCTAGTAACTAAACAGAAGTGTAACTGGGGACTACTCATCGCATCCCATTCCATATAACAATCTAAGACTCAGAAGGTAATTCAAAGGATGTAGCTTGGAACGAAGTCCTTGAAGACTTGATAGCAGCACGTCGGCAACGGAACGCCTCTCAGCTCATCTACTTCACCTAATGGCTCCGGAAGATTTTGCCCATACAAGCATCCCCATCATATCATCATCGTAATCAGAAGGGCAAGAACAAGCCTATGAGATAAACAGACAGAATAAACACAATTTCATTCCGGTCAATGCTCAGGAGTTTAAAGAACGTTTTAATTACGGCTCAGCAGACCAGACACCAAATAACTTAAAGTCAAGGACGGATCAACAACGCAGCTATACTCTCCAAGATTAGCCCTGACATGATCATTGTCGAACAGATATCTCATCCATCCATCCCAGGATCACAATGGAGATTGGAAAATTTTGAAATCCACTAGAGAGGCTGGATACTCCTTCTTCTGGAGACAGAACCTTATTACACATTCCGGAGAAGATCGATGGTACAGCTTCTACACCCTATAGTCCAGGAAGAAGAATCGTCAAGTGATTAAGATGAGTCCTAACAGTCGTATAGGACACTTCAAAGAAGTCATCATCAATATTTGGCATGTCATTGGAATAATTAATGCCTCTTGGCTTAGCAGAGGAAATATCTCCAGCTAAAATACGAAGACGAGATGAACTTACCTTGCTGCTGGTTGGCCTACACGAATATGAGGTTGGTCCTGCTGTTCATGCAAAACAAGAAAGAGCATAAGCTCCCTTTATACCCGACGAATTTCTAAATCCGGAAAGGGGTTCTTTATCTCGCTAGCAGCTTCGCCGGTACGACTGCCAAAGAAGTTCAAACCAACTGATATCTCACCGGTAACATCTACCTACTTCATCTTATTAATTCTATTTTTTGGCTGTCACCATCTAGTGCTTACCCCGCAACAATGTCACTATTACGTGCTAAGCAGGGGCTTAATGTTGATGGTGGTTTTTAGTTTAGGGTGAAAACTGTAAAAGTCTGTCTAACTGACCCGGTGTCAGAAATAGTAGACCTTGATATGTCTATATTCCGCAAGGAGTCTGAAGAATATATTAAAATCTGATGAGTGCCTATGCCGCTCTTAATATTGTATTGAAACTCAAGCTCCTAGATGAATTTTTCACTAGTATAGAGCCTAATTAGTATTTAATCTCTCGCCTACATTATTCACTAATGTATGGCTTGCTGAGTATTTTTCCTATGCTATGTTCCCCAGCTGAACACTTAATATTGACATGACATGATCACAACTGAGTAGCATGAATTTCCCAAAGTGTAAGAATTAAGATCTGCATGAAAGTACTTAATCGGAAGCACGTTGCGCTGCTCTCTGAGAATAAAATTAGTGATTTTGTGCCAACGCACAGAATTCATCAAATTTGATTAATTTTGTGACAACCCGCAAAATTCAATTTTTTAACCTAATTTTACCAATTTACTAAAATTAGGTTTTTGCGGCCTGCACAATATCTCGAACCCTATTGGTCGAGACCAAACCTATGCAAACTAGGAAGTTGATCCACCATGGAACTTGTAGGAGCAAATCCTACCAAAAGTCGAAAAACAAGAGATAAAGAGGAATTGAGGCACATGAAGGCAGCAACAAAATGGGCGCGGCCGCGCCACTTCGTCGGCCGGTTCGCCCAAGCGTGCGTCGCCGTACCATCGGCCGGCCATGCCCATAATGTTTCTCGCCGGCCCCTCTTTCCCATCGACCAATCAAATCGCTCTAAATGTGCATCCTACACTTTTAGTTAAAGGTGGAAGTTGGGACACACTTAAATTCCTTAAGAAATTGAATTTAGGCTGCCCATGCCAGTCTCAAAACGATCGCATCCGCACGTTTTGGCCAGCCAATTCAACGAGCCTGGCCTTCTCTCGGCGCAGCCAGACGAGCTCCATGATACTCACTGGCGGGCCCACTGTTATTCCAACCAATTGGAATTCTTATAGCACGCCGGCAACAACCCTAACCGCTAGCCAAAAGTAGGCCAACCGCGCGGATGAAAAGGTTTCAATGGAACTAAGACCGCATATGGCAGTCTTAAATCAATCGTGGCCGTCCAACTTCGCCAGCCGAATCGACCAGCCTAGATTTAATTCTAATCAACGGGCAAGGTACGGATATGCTCACCAGCGGCCCGACTATATTCCTAGCCAATAGAATTGCTCCCAGCTCGCAACTAAAACCTGAAACCGTTAGCTCAAAATAGGTTGGCCACATGGCCATAACAGCCTTATTATGGCCAGCGGCAGCGCATTACTGTCGCAAAACGATTTCGGCCGTCCAACTTCGCTAGCCGAATCGACCGGCCTAGATCTAATTTTAGGAAACCAATAAGATGTCGCCATGATCACCGGCCGTCCCTCTTCCATGAGGACCGATCGGCCAAGCCGCGACCTACCCGTACGGCTCCTGAATGGCTGGCCAAAAGTGGCTAGTCGCGCTGCCTACAAGGGTCTTAAATGAATTCAACGGCAAACAATAACTGCCGTAAATCATCTCAACCACTCAATTTGGCTATCGAAATTTAGACAGTCTAGATCTAACTTGGGCCGACCAATAGGATGTCAAAATGGCTACCGACCATCACTCTCCTATAAGGAACGATCAGCTCACCTTTGGCGTACATGAATAGCCTCTGGAAACTTCCTGAACATGGTCGGTCATGTTCCTTTTAAGACATTAAGCTCCTCAACTAATTTAAACAAGCTTTATACAACGATGCTTCATGAGCATCGATTATTTTGAGTTGCTTGCTTAAAAGCGATGCTTTATATGCATCGATTACAAACGATGTTTTATAAATATTGATTTCACAAATAATTTAATTATTTGACCTAAAAGCATCATATGTTATTTTTCGCAGTAAGTCTCACAACTTGACTTGTCATATATGACTGCCCGCCGCCTAGCTTGCACGTGATTGGTCAGAATAATTAGGTCTCACAGACAAGACCCACTCAGCTGCCTGCTGCATATTTTTCTACAAAATACTCGAGACATCGAACATGTCACAAACTGGGGGATGTTCATCAGGGTATTGGTATGGCGGTTTATATCGTACGGCGTGCAACACGCCCATTATGAGAAAGTGTCAGGAAAAGCGGACAATTAGTGGCAGCAGAGAAGTAGTGGGTGTAAACCGACCATTCTCCCCTCATATATAGTAGGGACGTGGTTGTCAACATTTTACACGATCCCCACTTCTCTATCACTCAACTACTTCCACTTCCTATGAGATCAGGGTGCGTTCAACTATGACTTGTATAAATAGGTTTTCAACCTATTTCAACAAACAACAAGTGTTATCAACACAAGTGTCCAGAAAACACCAAGAACTTATAGCTTACATTCCGCAAGCAAGTTCTACATTCTGATACAAGTCATAAAACAACCACACCTTCATAGTTAACCATCCTGATCTCAACACCTTCTTCGCTTCCCTCCCTAAGATCAACCCTTCTCCTTCATTTTGTGACCGAAGCAAGACTGGAATGGCCATTTCTTGGTTTAGGCCAGAATTGTACAAATTGATCTCTCGAATCTAAAGTACTCATGTGCAGAACATTTGTTTAGGGTTTAGATTTGTTTCTCGGCAGCGCACCCGAAATTACCATTTCCAGCAGAATCAGTTTTTACCCCAAAACAGTTTGCATATGGGTATGCGTACCGATCCGGTTCACGAATTAAACAACTTTTACAGGATATGCATAAGGATATGTGTACCAAAAATCTGCATATAATACGACTTTAGACTTATAACAACTTTCCCAGTTTGTAAGACTGATAACACTGTCTTGTATCCGAATCTATAGTAGTTCAATATTTCCATTTAAATCGATTCGAAACATTCCCGAATAACATCAATGACACATATCACTGTTCCAGGCTATTTTCGAATGATAAAACTCGAATCATGATTTTGATTGCGACTAATAAATTGTCCATAACCGAAATTCATCAAGTATTTACAAATGTTCATTAAACTTAGTCATTATATTGCGAGAACTAATTACCAAGATCAACTTGACTCGAATTTTTTGTAAATGCATGATAGTTTAATTAGTTATGCGACAACGTCTCAATGATAGAAAAGTGAATATAACTTGAGAAATAGGTGGTTCAGTCTTCACTTACCTATTGTTGAGGAAGTTCTCTAAAAGCTTCGGTTGATTTTCTCCTTCAAACGGTAGAACGCAATGATGACTGCCGTGACCCAATGTTTCTGAACTACATTTATATCCTAGTCCGAGACTTAACTAATTGTAGACTAGAAATCAAGATACAATTTTGACAACAAGTTTGACATAGAAACACTTGTGAGTTCGACTGAGCAATGCTCTAACAAACTCCCCCTTTGTTAATTTTAGTGACAAAACTATCAATACATATGGTTAAAAAAAATAAAGCTTTGAAAACTCCTCGAATCCATCATGCTTGATTTCTTTGGTTTCTTCAACTCCTTGAATTCTTCGTTACTTCAAGTTGCAATGATTCTGAACGTGTTTAACTCAACATCGTTGTTGTTGAAGATCCATAGCGATAACAACATTGAAAACAAATATTCTCAATCGTCGTTATACATAAACATAATATTATTAACTTCTCCAAAGTTCAATTGTATCCCAACTCTGAAGTAATATTATGGTGATATGTTTCTCCCCCTTAATCAATACTTACATCTTTTGCATAATAGGTGAAACCTATAGATTATTGATTCACTCCCCCTAACATAATGATCTATAAACCATATGTATGTAGTACGAAACTACTAAATAATTCTCCCCCTTTTTGTCAACAAAATTGGCAAAGGTACGAAAATCATGGGATCGTAATGAATACAACCAAAACATATGTCAAGTTTTGAGGAAGTTAGAGATACTACATTATAACATAGTTAAAACGTAACTCCTCATATCAACTTTATTTAGATGATATCGCATAGTAAGAAAATACTTAGCGCCCATCCAGGGGATTTAAGATACAAGCATCCCCTTTAAATTCCACAGCCACACTCCCCACAATTTAAGAACTCTCCCCCATTTGATGTCATTCCCAAGAGAACAACATGAGTGACCTTGCTTTATGAAAAAGAAATATTTTGTTGGACATTAACAAATCATACGTATTTGTATCCGGAAGATCGACTTAAAATAATCTCAATGCCAGTTACGGACAAAAAGATAATTTTAATCGGTATGACTCAACATAAGAAAATCTTACGGAGTGTATCAAGCAGTAAAAACACAGAAGTGTGATCACGAGTAGATCAATACTGCGAGAAAATTCTCAAAGAGTTTGTTATATTTTCCGTCTATAAAAAACATTATAGATTTAACTTCTGAGCATATATGAAATATCAGCTTGATTCACGAAAAACGTAAAGGCACATATATTTCATAAGACTTTTGCGATAATTAAACCAATAATGATTACATACTGCAAGTTCATCTTCCAACAACTCTAGAATTTAAATAAATAAATCTAAAAACATACAAGATGAAAAGTGTTGGAAATAACTTGTGTAATCACAATTTTTGTTATACCAAACCCTAGTTATCCTTCTCAAAAGTAAGAATAAATTCTCACAAGAAGTTTTCTAGTATTTAAAATCTTTTAAAAAATTCTTTATCATCTCCAAACTCCTTATCAACGACTGGTATATAACATACGGTTCATGAATGAAAGAGTTAGTTCCTGCAAACCTGGTAGGTTGTTGGTTGAAAAGTGCTTCTTGTAGTTTGAGATATTTCTGTAGAATCTTCTTCAGTACCTGCACCTCCTTCTTGGTTTTTTTAAGTTCTTCAAGAAGATTTTCAATCCTTTTCTGATTGGAGTGATCCGCTCTAGGTTACTTCTGATTCTTCATTTTCTTCTTAAGAGATGAGACAAAAATAAAAGACATCTGTTGTTCCTTTTTAGTTGGATGAGTATCAGCAACCATCCGGAGCATAGGTTTCACGAGAAGATGTTGTGCATGGAGCCTCCATGATTCGTAAGAATATAATGGATTTGTGAAACTTAAATATATGGCTCAACATGCAAAACTTCTTGTGAAAGAGATATGAGTCTTGAAGTATAAGATATTTACCATGCAGGATTTCGGAACCATAAAGGTTCATGTACTAGAATACACAAAACCTAAAAAGGAATGAAAGAGTCACTTTTATCCTTCTTTAAGTTTCGTAGATCAAAATTTTCAATACCATTACTTGGGACATAGATTAATATGAACAGACAAGAGATGGAGATCCAAGTAATAATATTCAATTTTGATCCAAATCCCTGATGTGCACAGTTCTTATCTCTTTAAAGGGCACATGAGACAAGATGCACATTTCAACACTATTAGATTATGTTGAGGTGACCATTAGATTGCTCACCACCAAATTCCTGCACGGAATTGATAATAATACAGAACATTTAGCCCAGACTCTTCTCTTCATTTGAGATTTTACCTTATCCTTAGAATCAATCAATCTTTTATAAGAAGAAGAGTTAACTTTGTGTACCTTAGGATTGGACTTTTGAACAAGTTTAAGCACATTTGCCAAACGACTAGCCCTCCATTGCAGTTTGTTGACATACATTAGCTATAGTTTATGTTTGAACTTGAAACATTGTGTGAGTCCGTGACCCTCACTGGAAAAATAAGGACATGTTGGTTTGGAGATTGATTCATGAACAACGTCAGCAATTAAGCACAGGGTACCTGAAACATTAAGAGAATTTCCATTAATATACGAAAAATCCATAACAATATAACATCCTCCAATGATTTTGATGAAGAGTCATTAATTAAGTTATCAAGATTGATATGAGTATTGCTATATTCATCAAAATTGATGATTTCTCCCAAGAGTGCTACACTTGAACCAACACCCTCTTCGGAATCATAATGATCAGATGTTTCATCAAGTGTCGCAACAAGACTCTTGTTGTCAATGTATTTCTTACAGTTTGGGCATTCATTAGAAAAGTAACCGAATCCTTTACACTTGAAGCACTGTGGCATATCTTCATCATCAGTATCGTTAGAATATATGTTTTTGACAGAAATACTATTATGTGGCTTAGCTGACGTTGGAGGTTTTTCTCTGGAGAACCGTATATTTCTCTTCCTAAGAAGTTCTCTAAACTGTCTTATGATCAATGATACTGAGTTATCATGATCTTCATCTGAAAAATCAGGATCAAAAAGATCATCTCCAGAGTTGTCAACACTTTCATTTTTAAGAGTTTCAGTATTTTTCAGTGCCTTGAACGTAATATCCTTTCCGGCTTTGGATTGCAGTTCATGATCAAAGATCTTCAAGTTTCCATTAAGAGTATTTCTGGAAAGAGTTTCAAGGTATGTTAAACTAGCAATGCTCTAACAGTAGTACCTAGCACAAATCTCGCAAGTGCAATTCAATTAACAGGTATATTTTTACACTGTGGATATTAGATAGTGATGCAACACATCATGTTTGTAATCCTTTTAACTTATTTTTGTCGTATCAAAAGGTTTCAAATCTTATATATGTTATTTTGCTTGATGGTAAAAAATACAAAGTAGGAAAAATTGGTAACCTAATTATTTTTTAAAAAACAATCTTAGAGAATATTTATTATATTCCAAAATTAAAATTAACATCATCTCAGTAAATTAGCTAATTAAATCAATTAAATGCTATTATGTTTCTCGCACTCTTTTGTACCTTTCTGGACCGATTCTCGATGAAAATAATTGGTAATGGTGTTTTAGTTGGAGTCTTTATTATTTGTGGAGAGGGTTTAGTTCTTTTGATTTTGTAGTTTATCTAGGCTAGCTTCTAGTCTATTTGTTTCAAAAAATAAGCCATATGATGTTCGACATTGGCATTGGGGCATCCTAGTTTAACAAAATGAAGTTTATTGTTAATAATTTTTCTTATGTTGAGTCTAATTTTGACTATTTATGTGATGTTTTTCCGCAAATTTTTTTTTATAAATTATTATAGTTTAAGTTCTTATTTGTCTCGCCCATTTCAATCAAATTTATAATAATATATGGTGACCATTTCTGTGGCGGAGCAGAAAACCACACCTGTGACACGCATCGCGCATGCCATAACTCCCCGGTGTGCCACTCTGATGCTAGTGACTATGCCTTAAACTTCAAGGCTCACTAGGAAAATGCACGTCCATTTTCTATTGCAAACATGCTCTGCAAGCATGATGACTTAGACTTAGCTTCCAAAATATTCTAACTCGCCCTTGTTCTGCAAAGGGTGCAATGTCGTAAAAGGCTAATGCCAATACATTCTGGTATGCATCATTGACTTCCGAGTCCTGTCCAGGCATAAAACATGCCTTGGAATTGAACATAGGTCATTGCAAGCCTATTTACGCCTCTTATTTCGCTTGGGCATTGAGATAAATACATGTGCTTATCTTTCTTTTTCTAAGGGTACATCATCCATACTTCTGTCATACTTGTCTTGCATCATCCTTGTGATGTCAATGGCTTATGCAAGATCCCTTGACTTCAACACCAATTTAGCTTACTTTCATGGCTATGCCTAATGCGCAATTGGTGCATTCCTATGAAGAACGACTTGAGCATCCAAGGAACGAATTGCAACTTTTTACATCAAGTATGGTAACAATCATCTCTTGAATCGCATTGCCGATCCAGATGATATGAGATACCATTATGTTGCAATCACCTCATAATTAGATGATATGAGCGACAAGGTGCTGGACCACTAATGCTACAACTCATTGCATCTTCCTACGTACACTCCTCCGTACTTTTAAGAGATCAAGCACTGACCGTAGTTCATCAACGTCGAGACTATGATGTATTTGTTGAAGTGATAAAGAAACTATCTTTTAGTCGAACTTATTAAGATTCATTTGAGACCTAATTCTAATTTAAGCTAGAAATATGTAAAGGATGATAACAATATTGGGAGAAACTGGAACTTAATATTCTACCATTGAGCATATTCAATTGGTGCATATATGATTCTTAACATTTCTAGCTCTTTTATGGACTCTATTTCTTTGCCAAGGGTAGATTTCCAAAATATTAATTATAAATTATAAGCATGGAGCATCAAAAACTCTAAGTCTAAGCATAAACCATCAAACAAAATCACAACTATTTAGTGAAAATCATCAATCAATAAAAATAAGTGCAAAAAATCATAAAGAATCAATTATAGTTACCAATCAATTGTGAAATATGGATTCCTCCATTGTCCCACTGATTAGGTTTAGCTCGTCATGCTCAAAACCTTCTCAAAAGAATCATACATGGCTCTTATAGTGTTTCAAAGATGAAAAATATAAGAAAAGGAATAAAACAGATTAACTGCAACTTTTATAAGTGTTGCAGATTGACAGTTACAAATGAAACAGAAAAATAAGACTGCTGAAAGAACAACGGTCTTCTGCAGCAGTGGATTCAACCACGGTTCTATGACAGTATTTGGGCGTCAAATGTTCTTCGTTTCTCCAGTTGTTGCACCAGCAGAAAACTTTTCTGTAGCTTCTGTTTCTTTGATTCTGAGTTCTCCGTTGGCTCCCCAAACTCCCAATCCCTTAGGTGACTCCCACAACCCTATATATGCACAACATGGTCCATATAACTCGATAAAATCTTTGTTTACCTCTCTTTTCCTTTCCCACAATTTTGGGATTTTCCACTCTCCTATTTCTTCTCTACACGTCTTCTGGATTAATACAAACACTCAAAGATAGAATAAAATCCAGCAAAAAATATCCTCTTATTCTGAAATAAGGAAACATGCTAGAGGTTTGGGTATAGTTTGATGGATGATATTTGGGTTTTTTGGTTTGAGTCTAGTTTAGAATTGTGAGAGATGTCGGGTGATGATATATCAGTTTAACATCCAGAGAGGAGTTATCAGGCAGAAGAGTACAATTTTGAAATTTGAGTATGCAGGGGGTTGTTGAGGGTTTTGAGTTGGTTTGGGTATCAGGATGATGATTTCTGTGAGATATTTGTTTAGTGATTTTTTTGGTCTTGCAAACTTTGGTGATATAGTTATTCTTTTGGGTGATTTTGGTGATTTTGAGGATTGATTTACAAAAAAAAAAGGGGGAAAGAAAAATAATTATGGATAATAGTGAATAATAGCTGCGGTCTAAAATGAATAAAGAAAATATAAAAAAAATCGTTTGTACAATGAAAAAAAAATAGAGAATGAAAACTTTGTATACGTGTTTATGCTCGTTTTATAGACGTTTTCAAAAGGTTATCTTAATGTCTAAAGTTTGTCAAATTATGACGTATGAGTTGTGAGATATATTATATTTAAGTTTTCTTGACAACTATACCTTTCAAAGATAAGAGTTTCTACGCACAAGGGTAATCCTATCATTTAAATCTCTTATTTGATGGCATCATCAAACATCTTTATTCAGATGACTCTCCTATTTTTTGAAATAAACTGGGTTAAAGATTATTTATTTTAGTGAATTTTAAGTCCAATGCCAAACAAGTAAAATAGAGTGGGATGAGAGTCACATACTTAATTCCCAAATTTAATATCTTTGTTTCTCTAACGCACAATAAATACTAGTAATGAGATAAAAATCTAAAAAGTTTTTTTTTTGCAAAATTTGTAGAGGTCATTTAGAAAAAGCATTCTATAAGTATTGGAAGAAGCATTCCATAGCTGGAAGAGAAAAGTGCAATAAATACTAGTAATGGCGATGAAGAGCTGAAAAAAGTTTCTTTTGAAATTTTTTGCAGGAATCATTTAGAAAGGCATTCCATAAATATTGGAAAAAACTTCATGTAGAATCTAAATTTGACTTTGGTTCCGAGCGAAAACAAAAATGAATTAGAAAAAGAAAGAATTTAACCTTAGCTTTGGCTCAAACACTCTGGACTGGAATACTAGTGTTATTTAGAAAAGCATTCTATAAGTACAGGAAGAAGCATTCCATAACTGGAAAAGAAAAATATAATAAATGCTAGTAATGGTGATGAAAAATTGAAAAAAGTGTTTATTTATTTATTTTTGCAAGAGTAGTTAGAAAAGCATTCCATAAGTATTGGAAAAAGCTTCGTGTAGAAGCTAAATTTGGCTCAAATACTCTGGAACACTAGTGCTATTTCAGGCTTACTGTGAAGGCAATAATAAACTAAGCTGGCGGAGATATATAACGGAGCTTTGTCAACCGGTGGAGATCCAAAGTGGCTCTTATTACCAGCTCCGGAATTCAAATTGATTCCTCACCGGGCAGCACTAAGAACCTAACCTTGATCTGGCCGGCCGGACTTGGCAAGTTGATTTGGCGTTTGCCAGATTACTTTTTGCCGATCCGATATCCGAAGCCCTTTTTCCAGTAGTAAGTACCAGGTAGGGCAGAGATAATATCTCGTAAAGATCTTATCTCCAAAATATGGCTAAGTTTCTACCCCGGCTCGCCAACCAAAGCAACCTGTACAAAGACAGTACTAAATCCTTGGCACATTCCGTGCCGCAGGTGGAACAGGGAGTGGGCACACTATTTTAGTAGGGTTTACGCATTTGCGACCGTTAAAATAGCATACCCACTATATCCCTGCCGAGGGCTTGCAGGGCTACAGGGAGGAGTCCCCCTTTCACGATCCTGCTGCCTGCATAGCTACAGGAGGGAGACCCTCCCTTCACAATATGCTAGGATGATTTCACATGTTCACCTTTTCAAGGGGCAATAATCGATACCTTTTCGGCAGATAGGCACAGGGGCCAATCGAGTGTTTCCCTAATACGACTCAAGGAAGACGCTGAAGAGGTAGTCGGGCTTGTTGTCGCCGCGTGGAACGGGGAGTCAACCAGCACCGAAGACCAAACACCACTCATACGCCAACACATATTTTCCATCAAGAAATGGCCGTCTCCAGTAGAACAAGCCAGCATACTGGAGACGGTCGTTTCTGGATGGACGCTCCTGGTCGTTTCTTGCCCGATTACTTTGTGCCATCGTGTTTAAAATAGTAACAGGCTATTATATTCCACCGAGTGGACGCTCTATTTGCCATTCGATTTCCAGTTTTATCATTTCAAAACTACTCAATTGAGTTTCAAGGCCATATGACTATGTTGTTATTCTGCCGTTAAGACACTACGAGAGAGTCAGACTAGTATGTATTCCATGTCCTAGACTCCTAGTCCTAGTACACTGACCATTGTTACCCTTATCAGACATTAGTCACCTTATGACACAAGCAAATTTTGCATGATTCCCACAAATCTTCTTTTTGACTTTGACTTCACATCCACTTTGCGCAGTGATTTGTACACTAAAAAGCCGAAATAATTCAACAGGCCCGTGCCACAAAATCATTTCAGCCTGATCTTTCTTAAAACCCTCAGATCATGGTGCCCAAATTTCACTCATTCCCTTTTACCTTTTACGTTACACAGTTGAGCTTAATTTACAGGAACGTAAATAGTTGGCTAATTGAGTCAGCATGAATTGATTGAGTCTAAAACAAATAAAAATTAAAATAACAACATAACTTATGATGGATTATAAATTACTGGAATCCCTCCCTCAAATCCCATCCATTCATCCCATTCATCAAACTCGTCATAATCCTCCACGGACTCCGGCGTCTCATCTTCCACTTCAAATCTATCCATAAGGGTCTGAACATCATAAAAGAAATAAAAACAAGAATTAGCACATCTCTAGCCAAAAAAAAAAGGGAAAAAGAAAAAGAATACAGAAGGGCTGGACATGTTCATTTCTGGTTATACAGCAGTAGACCTACCGATCAGACGTTATACAGCTGAAAATTTAATTCATCTGTCTAGTAGAGTTTTTCTCCCTTTATAAAAACCCTATGACTCTGGGAGGTGTAGTTGCTCTAACATTTCTTAGTGGAGTTTAAGTAGAAATCCGCCTTTATGTAGTAGCGTGTGTGCTAAGTGCTGTACATTTTCGTGTACCGGAGCAACTACGAGTCTACGACCTTCTAAGCAGCCAGGCAACACTCCTCCGATCGGTAGTACATTTTTCTTTCATTTTTATATGCATTACCCATATACTTTCTCTACATATCCGGGGGAATTCCTCTGGTGAAAAGTTGTATTTATGTTCTTTTCCCTACAAATAACTATGTTTGTATGCATGCGAATGCGATGCGGCCAATTTAAAACCAAATGCTAATGGATAACATATAATCGTGGATGTGAACGATCCACATCATGACAGCAAGTGATCATCAATAGCCATTCACACAAACGATTGATACTCACGTAAAGCGATAGTTTTTTCAAGTTTGTTACGTGATGCGAACAAGTACAAAAAAAAATAATCGAGTTATCAGTTTTCTCAACCTAATCTTAAAGGTTCCAAGTGTCAGTTCATCATTAAAACCTTAAAACTTGTGCCGTACTGCAAATTGGTCGGTTGCAGTTTCACATCGAGTGCGTAATCTTTTTTGGCACCCCACCTTTAACGGGAAGTAGGGTGCGTGGTAGTTTTCTTTCTTTTCTTTTGTTTCTTAAAGTCAGTACTGGATATCCGATTGATATCCATTTCTTACCTTATCGACATGGGCTAACCAAAATGTGGACCCACTCCAAGAAAAAACTCCAAAAATCACACTCAGATTTTGGTTCTTCGATTTTTTGGATGGAGTGGTCATTGCCAGACCACAAACAAACTACAGTCTAGCCAAAGTATTATTAGGATAAAAGTTATCGAAATCGGAGGGTTTTTAACTGTTCATTTTCTTAATGGTTTTGTGGACGTGATAGATTTTTAAGCTAAAAAGTGATTGGTTTTGTGGACGTGATAGATTTTTAAGCTAAAGAGTGATTAAGATGTTCGTCTAAAAGCATGCACGCATGTACCAACTACCAAGACAAGGTGCACCCAATCTTGAATCAAGTGCGGAAAGAAAATAGTGTCTTAGAAAAACATGGTAATGCATTAAGAATTTAAAACTATACTTAGCCTGCTAATGTTTATTGGTTCATAAACTTTGCTCGTCAAAGAGAAAAAGAAAGATCATGGGAAAACATTAGTTACCTCGTATGCAGATTTAATCTCTTTAAAAGTTTCTTGTTTTTCATTGTTTTCTCCAGCTTTAATCACATCCGGATGATACTGAGATCATAAACAAAAATGCACCAATAAGAAATGTATATGTATGACAATCAAATTGACAGAGATATAAAGATTAAAGAACCTTGTTTTGGATTGATATATATCCTGATGAAGAAGAAGATTAAAGGAAGAAAACATAAGAAAGATGGTACTGGTATCATATCACCTTGAGAGCTAATCGTTTATAAGCATGTTTGACGTCAGCTTTAGATGCATATGGTGTAAGACCAAGTAATGAAAACTCATCGGAAAATGGTAAACATCTTGTCGGAAATCGTAAACACCTCTGTGTTGATTTCTGATTTGCCGATGATGACGACGACGATGAAGATGAAGATGACCGGATACAATGACCTGATTTCTCTAATATCCCGCCACCCATAAATTTTCTGATCATCTTTTCTCTAGGCTTAGCTTGGTTTTTGATTTCCTTTTTGTTTTCTTTTCTTCCCTTTTATCTCCTAAGACAACAACGGGATGACGAAAATAAAATTGGAGTCTTATTACCATGACTTCATATTCAGTGAATATATATATTATTTATTTTTTTGTTAAATTATTTTAACTGGAATTTCTATTTCTTGAAAACTAAAATACAAAATTTCTTTGTGAAAAATTAGAAGGAAGAGCTTTGACTTTACTTGTGGCATTTTTTAAATTGGACTTATTATTAATATTTATATTATTTACAAATATTTTATTGTTACATAATTCATATTCGGTTTCTCATTGTGTTTTTTTTTTTTCCGGAAAAGAGGCGAGCCTCAGTACATATAAGGAAAAAGCCGATTTAGGAAATCGGAAACCTTACAGAAGTTTTGCAAGATCATAAAAAAAGAATCATACCAGTTATAGTATCTCCACCAATTCTTGCCTATCCAATCTTTCCATTCAGATCTAAAAACAGTTTCAGAAGACCTTCTCTCTCGCAAAGGAGAGGACCAAACATCGAGGGCCAAACTGATTTTCAAAAGAAAACCAATATGTGTCAAAGCACAAGGCAATGACTGGATCAAATCCAACCCAATGTTCATCAGAACATGTAAACAACATGAACTGGAGTTTTTTAGTTTTAGATTGCTTAATGCAATCAAGGTAACAGTGACCCAACTAATAGTAACAGTATCCAAGAAGTAACCAAAGTGTCTCAAACAGTAGCCAAAGTGTCTCAAGTAACAATAGTAATCGGAATCGGTCTTTAGGTGTCTGTAACGGAACGAATCGGCGGGCTGACTCGGCATTGAAGATGTGGTAGCAGTTGTAGTAATATATGAACTTGAAGATGATCTTGAGCGAGCTGCATCTGTCTTTGTTTTCATTATTAATTCTAGAACAAGTAAATCTACAACTAGAACAACACTCAAACTACTGAAGCTAACAGTAAAACAGATAAGGGTTACAAGAAATAGAAAATGCAACATTAGAACATGGACTACAAACCCAAAATAGGTTTTAAATGTTTTCTGAAACCTATATCCTTCCAAGGAAGGATTACCAGATTCATCGTCGGCCAAAGCAAAAGTTACAGAACAACAAAATTCCATGGTTGAAAAAGAAGGATCTTTAGTTTCTTCAATGTCTTGAACCTGCCAAAGAACGTTGCCGTGAAGATTTAAGCAGCTGCACGTCCTCACTAATTCAACAAAACTAACACTACACTGTAACCAACTAGAGGAAGATACAGGTAATACATAATTAAGTGAAAGTACAATAATGAACGTAGAGAAGACTAAGAGAATTACAAACAAAACCACAAAGTACAACATTAATCTAACAAAGTAAAGATAACAATAATAAGAAACTTAATGGGAAAACAAGAGCCGATCTTCTTTTAGTCGCCAGAGAAGAAAACTAGTGCTTTTACAGTGGCTGAGATTAGATTTGAAAAGTCTATATGTCTAAATCACTTGAATTGATCAGGACTAGTTAGCATAGCAAACCAAAAGGTCCAAAACAATCAATCCTCTACCAACAAAACCCTGAGAAGCAAACGGAAAACTCACCGGGGAACTGAAAAACGACAAAATCAAACGGAAAACTCATTGTGTTTTCTTCTACGTCTTTTTGATGAAATTCAAACTGCATCGTCTTCTTTTTTGTTGTTCAAAATTTGGAGTCGTCATGCTAAACACCGGAAAGGTCTAGCTCCCACTTGGGTTCGGACTTTTTAATAAAGTGGCCAACTTTTTTTAAGTATAATCAAGAAAGTGGCCGTTTTTTTTTTTGAATCATTATATAAAACGGCCGAGTTTGACCTTTTCTATCCAGTTTTTTCAAAAAAACGGGTAACGACAGTGAATGCTAATGTGTCAGTTATCCATCCCATTCAAAAGACACTTAAGTCCCTCAACTCGGTTGACTGGGTCAAGTTATCAAGTTCATCTTCTTCCCAACTGATTCAATTCCTATGATTACAGTGATTCATTAACAAATTCATATGAAAACGGGTATATATTCAGGATCTCCAAATTACAAATCAAAACACAAATTCAAAAAATTAAATCAATTATTAGATAAGACCTTATAATCTTAATGATGATCATCGTGATTGCAGAATTGTTGGTGTTTATGATACCTAATACTTCTCAAATAACTTCAAGAACCATGGTTAACCAACGAAATAGACTTGGTTCAAGAACTGGTGGCAACTAAACTTGATTTTGTAAGGAACTGCACTGTCATTCAGGCCTTTTCACAAACACCTTGTGTGTGTCTCGTTGCTGAACTAGGAATTAGTTTATTGTGTTCTGTTAAGCTCTGTGAAATCTCCTTCAGAGCTGTAATTTCATATTTCGTCGACAACCCACAATCCTAATGATACACAAACACTGAAACCACCACATTGAGCAACTGAAACAATCCTTGTTGATTGACATAATGTACTTAGCTATGCATCCCATTCAGCCTATTCACTGCATCAAATACACCCTTACCTGCACATTTCAGCTGCAATATCATCTCAGCTTGTTACCTCTTCTCATTCTCAAGGCATTTCAGCTCAATTCCTTCTTCTGTATCCAAAGAAACCAACACAAACTCATAGGTCATTCATCATTCAACCTTCTCCATACTCAGCAATTGCAACATCACCTCTTGAAAAACAACAGCAACAAATCCCCACCTTCAATATCTTCATAAACCATAGCTACCAGACCCCATGTTGACTTCAAATGCTCATATGTAGCCGAACCCACACAACTGCATCTGTAACTTAACCACCATCTCCATTTCTATAACTCCTGCCAAACCATAAAACCCCCTACAACTCCAGCTGCAACTCCACCAGAACAACAGCAGCACAACTTCTCTGTAAAATCAATTCCCTTCAACACAGGCCCATACATAACTGAGCCTCTTCATATCTTCCATGTTTAATTTAACAGACCCCCATCTCTTCCCTGTTACAAGTTAACACTTGAAATCAAATTCCATTGAAATCAACATAACTAAACTCTAATCAATTCCTATTTTAATGGAAAAATAGAATGGCCATGAAAATCAAATCTCTGCAACAATAATTGAAATCAAATACCCAATTGAAAGCTTACCATACCGGCAGCAAAACTCATCCAAAATCCAACCAAATCGTCACTGATTCAAACCCAAATGATTTGCTTATCAGCCACTGTTAATCATGATGGCAGCAGTACCCATTTAATTGATAAAATTAAAAATCCTAATTAACGGAATCCCCAAATTTCTGAAGAACCATAATTAAGGAATCCCCAATGCAACATCCAGAACCCTAATTGTTGAAATTAGATCCAAATGAACATGCATATGATGAATTAACACAAATCCATTGTCTCAAATTGAATCAATTCAATTAAAGAATCATAAAAAAAAAAAATTTAACAAGGATTAGGAACAGTTGAGAGAAAGGGAGAGAGTAAGAATAATTGAGACAAAGAAAATCTGCTGGTGGTTCGTCCCATTTGCTGCAAACTCTAACTGAAATCAGAAGATGAAGGAAGATCTCTCTCTGTAAAAGAAGATGGAAGAAGATCTCAATTGAAGAAGAAACTGGAAGAAGATCTCGCTGCTACTCCATTCCTCTGCTTTAGATTTTTTTTCAAAATAGAATCTCGACAGTGTAAAGACTAAAGAGATACAAGAGTTAGATGAAGGATATGGTGGTAAGTTTAAGTCTAAAAATTGTCTAAGTAAACTTGTTGGACCGTCTTGGTGGGAACATGTGAAATAAGTAAAGGAAAGGCCAGTTTATAAAACATTTTGAGAAAGCGGCCGGTTTATTAATTTGGGGTGTTGAAGTTAGTTACTTTATTAATTTTCCCCAATTTGAATGTGTGTGTCGTCTTCTCTTTTACTATAAAATGTTCTTTCATCTGTGGTATGTCAAAAACTTTCTGGGATATTCTATATATATTTCTGAGTTTCGATCTGAGTTTCGATCGAGAAAATTTTACAATTATGAGTTAACGCCTTTTCAATAATTAACATCGTGTAATAAAAAAAAAATCATTTTCTAGTTAAAAAAACACTAGGCAAAAGTTTTTATGGTTGCGGCAGGAGTTACCAAAATTCAACGATAGTTACCGAATTCTAAATGATTTGAAAGGTGATTTTTGCTTGGTACCCATAATATGAGATTTTGTAAATCTAGTAAAAACATGTGCATATTTAACTAATTATTCTCTATAAAATTCTTAACTAACCATGCACATGATGAATATTTTGTAAGACGACCGACTAAAATTATATCATGTGAGTAATGGAAACTTTTTAGAAACAAAATATGTTATGGGTGTGGACTTTAGTCATTAATAAAAAAACATGACAGTTGGAAAAGAAGCCCAAATCTGAAAACCATAGCATTATTATAAATATACATTTTTTTCACAAGTACGACCCATTCACCATAGATTCTTTCATTACGTTCTTTCCATAAATACCACACAATTGCATCTGGTACTAATCTCCAAATTTCACAGTCCTTACTATTGAACCTATTCAGTTTGCAAGCCATGAAATTTTCTAGGATAGAGTTCGAAAAGCATCATCTCATCTTATATGTCCGCAAAAAGAAACCCTGACATTATTATATGTTATAATGTCTCTTACTCCATATTTAATAGACTGCACATTGGGTTTATAATTTGGATTCCCCTTGAGCTAAGAACATCAAGTACAACAATGACCTTTCATGTCATCCCTTAAAAGAAAAAAAAATGGTGGTAGATCTTTCGTCCAAATAATACTATCTGGATTTTTTTTCTCTTTAGGCTTGTTTTAACAGTGTCGTATAAGTGTCTTTCACATTAAATGTGACTACTCTTCCCCTAATGGGAACATCAATTGATCATCTTCCATTGTTAACATAGGAAAGTCGCCTAGGAAATCCAGTAAATTTTCCTTCCATCTTCGTACATTGACGTCAGAAATAGCGACCAACTACAAATTCCATTCATTATTCACAACCACTTCTACAGTATACAAAAGTTGCATTGATTTACCCATATACCAATGGATGTTGTTCTTTTATAATAACACCTCGACACTACTTTTCATGCTAGAAGTAGATTGTCTATTTGAGATAAATTTATAGTTCGTGGTTGTAGTTACCTAAAATCGGTGAGAGGATAAGACTGAGATTCTAGGGTTTCTAAAAGTGAGTTACGAGAGGTTGAACACGAACAGTCTTCGCCTAAACCACGCACAGTGGACGTTTAAAGGCTGTTTCAGTCACAAGAGAAGAGGTTAGGGCTGGTCCTCGGGAGGGAAGCAGACGAAGAGAGATCAGAGAATTCTAGGGTTTGAAGAAGAATTTCTCTAAGAGGTTATGATAAAGTTGTGTGTTAGCTTGGAGAAATAGATGACCTATTTATAGATGAATTCTCTAATCTCAGGTCGGTGAAGATAGGGATTGCTTGCCGTGTCGTGCGGAACATGAAAAAGCGGGGGTCTAACAACCTCACCCAATATTTCTTTTAGGCAATCTGTATGGACAAACTCCAATATAATTCCAAGAGAATCAACTAGACAATCAGACTCAATCAAAGGAAATATATCCAAGAGTTGTATCTCTGTTTCACAATGTAATCAGCAAATCAAACAAATAGAAATCCGCGAGCCTGATTATTATGTGAAACAACTTGAACGGTACCAAAGACCAATGTTCAAGTGTCAATCAATTTATATCAACAACCAAAGGTTGGATTATCTAATTGATTGAACTACGCACAACCTGTGATATTTCAATTATATAAACAAATATAATGCGAAAAAGAAATAACACAGACACCATAAATTTTGTTAACGAGGAAACCGCAAATGCAGAAAAACCCCGAGACCTAGTCCAGATTTGAACACCACACTGTATTATGCCGCTACAGACACTAGCCTACTCCAAGTTAACTTCGGACTGGAATGTAGTTGAACCCTAACCAATCTCACACTGATCAAGGTACAGTCGCGTTCATTACTCCTCTGAATCCCAACAAGACTCTACAAACTTGATTCCCTTAGCTGATCTCACCCACAACTAAGAATTTCTACAACCAAAAGTCGAAGACTCGATAAACCAATCTGTCTCACACAGAAAAGTCTATTGAATAGATAAATCTGTCTCCTTCAGAAATACCTATGAGTTTTGTTTCGTCTTTTAATAAATCAAGGTGAACAGGAACCAATTGATACACCATACTTATATTCCCGAAGAACTGCCTAGTAATATCAATCGCCTCACAATAATCATAATCGTATTGTAGCGAAACAAGATTGTTTATACCCAAAATTACTTTTAGGCATAAACACGATTGATTTGATGATGATAATATAAAATTAGGGTTAAGTTACTAATGAAGAAAAATAAAGAAGACAGATTTAACGTGGTTCGACGAATTGTGCCTACATCCACGGATGAATCCCCTTGGGAGAGGTATTTTATTAATAAGAATTACAATAGTTTTCTCTGTGTATCAAAACCTAGAATCCCCTTGCTTAGGGTTTAGACCCCTGTATTTATATAGTCGTATAGACTTGTCCATCATGTAATCTGGAATATTCTGGAACTTTCTTCTAGGGTTTCAGGAATAGACCGGTGGAAACGGGCCGCTAGACATGGATCAGCAAACTGGACCGATATATACTGGCTGCTAGGCTTGGGCCGACAAATATTTTCCGCTAATAGTGATGTAGTTAGCCCGTATTGGTACCCAAATATTATGGTACAAACATCGCCCCCTCTTAACCTCCGACATGTTGTGGGGTTAAGAAATTAACTTCAAACCTCTAGTCGTCCCCATTGATTGTGTAATGCTACAAACCATTCGCCCCCGTTAGTAACAACAATACCTGGCTCGGAGTATGGTGGATAGCAGACACTTACGGGGACTCAACGCCGCTTCGACAGAGGTATAGACACTGGTGCCGTGTATCTTATGTACGGATGCGCAAGACTCTCTTGCTTAGTGGGCCCTTCCAGCGCAGTTCCATTTAACTTCCACGGATATTCCTACGTGCTGCTCGATCTATGTACGAGGAAAAATCCATAATTTTTAGTTTTCATCTTCTCCTCTTGGTATCCCAGCAAAAAGAAATATCCACTGGTGAAACCAGATCTCCCGCCGTTGAAGGATCTTAACCACCGAGCAGAACGGAAACCGTCTCCCTGGAATTCTGCTGATGTTTTAAGGTACTAAATCTCCTGAATTTTTGACTTGAATTTCTCTTGCCTTGGATTAGTTCATCCCAAAATTCGAATTTTATAGAGTCAAAAATGATGCCTTGCTTCAATTCTGCCGTTATCATTTTCTTGTTCCTTCCAATTACCGAGATGTGGGGTTGTGTTTATCGTTTTACTGATGGCTTGTTATCGATTTCTCCTCATAATCTCACGAGGGGTGCGCTTTTCACAATCCACAGACAAAACGTGGTGGAATAGGTAGTCACATCTCACTATTTCCCTTAGCCGTTACTAGAGCTTCATGTATAAATCACGAGAAGGAAAACTTGCAAAATCCACTTAGTTTGTAAACCCCAAAGCTAATTAAACCATGCTGAGAAATGACCCCGTCCACTGCCAGAACTTTGACTCTTGTAAAGTTAATAACCTAACTTGTTTTAATTTCATTTGTCGTTTGTCTTCACCCAAGTAATTTGTTTTAGTCCAGCATAATTTAACCTTGTCCATACCCTGTAGGCTTGTATATAATGATTTCACGTGAATGTGTACTTTACTTGCAGAAATGAGCTTCTCAACTTCAGATTCTGATACCGAGGCAAGTTCTTCATCTTTCGATACTGACACTGAACTTGAACGATTTAGGAGATTCAAACCTGGTGGCACTTTAAAGCGCATCCAAAATGTTGATTCGCTTTCTATCAAGGAGATTCGGGCGAAGTTCAATATCCCAAAGTCCGTTAAGATCACTAAGGTGAAGAAAACGACTGATCCGGTAGGTAAAGACAAGGTGGTAGCTAGTCTTTACCAACTCTACTGTGGTCTTCCAATGTCTATTGATACTTTTATTTGTGCGCTTCATAATGCATGGGGAATCACAATACCTCAACTGCATCCGTGGCTCTGCCTTGCGCTGAAGCGAATACTTTCCATTTCTGACACCTATCTTCGTCTGTTTATAGTTCCAGTAGGCCGGCAAGTACAGGGTCGCCCTTGGAAAATCTTTTCTTGTGAATGGAAAAATAGAAATTCAAGATTCCGTCTCGACGGATTCCCCAAATGCTACAGAGAGTGGATAAGCAATTCTACAAATTTCGGAAATGGCGAAAGGAACATACAGACAATGTCCCTACTGTCCCAGCTGGTATCATCTGACTTTGACATTATCTGGTCTTCATACGGACAGTTTGATATGTCTCTTTCCGACGAGTATGTTGAATGGCGGTATAACAAAGATAAGAATGCAAACGAAGTCTCACTCCCAACTGATGCTGTTCTTCTTAATAGAAGGCCAGGACTCTAACAGTGATGAATGTAGTTTTCTTATGGTTAAAAATATGAACCCAGTGAACTCTTCTTCTTCTTCTTCTGTCACGCGCTCCCATCATAGTCTGAAAAGGTCTCTTGCGAGCAAAGCTTTTAACCTTAATAATTCTCCAGATGCAATGCCCGGGAAGGTGCGTCGTAGTAGTCGTGCTCATAATAACGTAAAATACACATATGACGACCTCAGGTTTGTTGACTCTCCTAGTGACTTTGTTGTTCCTCTCCTGAAGAACATTGAGAGTGAGAGCCCGAACGGCTATAGAATTGGTGATTGCTCAGAGAACCCCCAAGGGTGGCTCCCACTGTAGTGCCTGGCATTCCCTTCTCCATGGGTGATCAAGTTGGTATGTTTTTCTTTGATGAAGTGTGCTGTCTAAATCTTGTAAGGTCATTTTGGTGAAACTGAATTGCTTGATAAATGCAGATAAATCTCATTGTTCTCAGATGATGCTTTGAATGCTACCGAAGTTGACGTAAACCAGAAAGGCGCAGATCCGTCGTCCACCGCCAACAATGTTCCAGTTCTTCCAAATCCAGAGATCACAAATACTCGAACAATGCAAGGACAGCCAAACAAGAGGAAAACCACCGACTTTGTTTCTGCACCTCCCTCCAAAAGACAATATTGCACCGGTGCGCAGGAAGGTCTTTTCCCTTCTGTCTTTCCCTTATTTTTATTTATTTATTGCAGATAATGAGCTCCATCTCATTCTTGAACAACTCATGCTCTCACTGTACTTCATGGGCCGATCGTGAACTTGAAATGGGGTAAGAAATTCTGGCGCTCAGGACCATGGTGAGTTGAACGCCGCGAAAGACCAGAAGGAAGAGATATCTTGCAATAAGAAGGTCTTCCTTTCCTGTCAAAAGGATTTAAAAGTCACCTCTCTCGAGTGCGATGAGCTTAGGCAAAAGGTCTCTGAACTTGAGTCGCTTCTTCTAGCTAGATCTAACAAACTTTCAGCATCCTTAGCCGATACCAACATGCTCTCTGCAATGCCGTAGGCAGGCAATAAATGTATTGCAAACTGAATTCTGTTGACCCCACTGCATATTTTCTCCAAAACCCACAGCAGTTGCCTGGCTTTTCAATTTGGTTGTTGTAATCAATGACATAGAGGAGTCGGTTAGTGTAAGAACTTCTATTCTAGATTTTAGATGTAGTAGCATTTTGTATATGCAACTTGTCTTTTTGCGCAATTATTGATCCATCCACAGCCAAGTACTTTTTTATACATGTGTAACATCACTTGTCTGACAGTAACGGCACATCATTTCTGGCTTATTAGTACACCCACACTTCCCTTCTATAGCTTAGGACGACTGCCACGTTTTTGGTGAAGTGAAATACCAGTCTTGAAAAGAACTCCTTTAATCCTTGTCATAGCTATGTATATAGTGTAGTCGCCCCCACTGGCATATACGAATATGAAGCAACTGAAGTACACGTCTATGCTAGTAAATTGGCTTGATCATGTATTGTCGATGCTCACTGTAGTATGATAATTTAGGCTTTCTGTATAAATATGTTGACAGCAGTGACGGTCTTGGCCAACAGTTTTTGCAAACTCCAAAATAGATTAAGTTGCTGGAGGATTTCTCGAACAGCAATAAAGATTAAGTTGCTGGAGAATTTCTCTAACAGCAATATGAATGAATCTTGAACTCGACTACATGGTGGACAAGAAGTCAACACAATGACTTTCACGATCTTTAAACTTAATCATCTTGTGGATATATAATCAACGCAACATATTTCACAAACTATCATGTTGCGGACATAAAATGTTGCAGACATAAAAACGCAACAGTTTTCACGAACTTAGCCATAAAAGCTTAAACGAACGTCGAACTTGATCATATTGTGGATAATAAATCAACACAACTTCCACGAACTTAGCTATAAAAGCTTCCTTGAACTCGATCATGTTGTGGATAAAAAATCAACACAATTTCCACGAACTTAGCTATAAAAGCTTAAACGAACCTCGAACTCGATCATATTGTGGATAAAAAATCAACACAACTTCCACGACTTATCTATAAAAGCTTACACGAACTTTGATCTCCATCAAGTTGTGGATTAAAAAATCAACACAACTTCCACGAACATAGATATAAAAGCTTACACGAACTTTGATCTCGATCAAGTTGTGGATTAAAAAATCAACACAACTTCCACAAACTTAGCTATAAAAGCTTAAACGAACGTTATATATGATTTTTTTTTACGCCGAAGTGTTACATATCTCGCCCCCAAGAGGTGGTTACCGCGGTTGAGGTGATATGCAACTCGCCCCCAGCAAATTGTGAGTGTCATGCTGCTTAATGCTCGCACAAGGGTGCACCTCCTTGTTGCATCTCGCTGGCGCATGACTTGGGAATTTGAGTTTTCTGCTACCTTGAATTCGCGGGGGAGGGCCAATTCCCCTATTCAAGATTCGCGCAGAATTGTAAGAGATCGAGTAGGACGAGGGTCGCTACATCTCATAATATGTGTGGGAAAACCAATTCTACTGCTAGAACTCGTGTAGGACTCGAACAGTCACTACTGTTCTTGGCTCGCGTAGAAATGCTTTAATCCTACTGCCAGAACTCGCGTAGGACTCGAACCGTCGCTACTGTTCTTGAACAGTATAAGCTTCAATTAGTACTGAAGTCCAATATCTTTTATGGGTAGGATTGGAGATAAATTTCATCTGCACTGATTAGCTTTTTGCAGTAAAATTATTAGTATCCCAATCACAAAATATAGTAATAGAGACGTAAATTCCATCTTATTCTTGATAACTTAAGCCCCGTTCTGCAAGGATAAAAGCATATAGTGTGCTAATTTCTGTAATAGCTGATAAAGTCCAGGGTCACCTTGTTGGTTACCCAAATGCGATATACTGCACATTTTTGGTAAGGCGCAATATGCAGTTTACAAAAATAAAAGTAGTGTCATTAAATGGAATGGACTCACAGTGATAGTAATGCTGTAATAGATCGAGTAAAGCTATGGATTGTAGTGAACCGTTGCAAGTTCTTAGTGCTCTGTCTCTACGACACCATAGATGCAATCATATCTCAGAGAATGTGGCGTTGTACTTTTTGCGATATCGTAGCAGTGGCAAGGAAGTGTTCCTCATTCTCGCGTCATGGTGTGGTGCTTGTGAGTTTACTCTTACGGCAACAAACGTGCAAGTGAGATCTTTCCCGGTCGTGGTCCTTGGACCTTAGTTTGTTCACCGTCCTTCATTGACGTTCTAGTAAAGAAGAAGGGGACTCATCTATTCGAGACGGACTGCAGCTTGTGCCCCATCATACAGGTTCTCCATGGAAAGTTCTCTGGTGTAATATTGGCGACCTTGAGAAATCGCTGTAAACGAGCTTGAATCCAGGAGGCCAACTTTGTGGCTTTGGTGATTGATGTTGTTGACTTTTCATAGCTACATAGATGTGATGGATTTGCACACCCCATTAATGCCTTGTACTGCTTGCTGAAACTTGAAGGCTCCATTTGAAGACCTCTTTATCATACGTCCATTATGTAGTTCAGGAGCCAGGCTAATTGCGAATCATTTTGCTGCTCTTGGTGGCCAGTCTTTATGCTGTTTAGGACAGCGTGAAGTGCCAACATAATGGCTTTTCTTTATTTTTGATTCTTAATGCTCCAGAAAAACTCGTGCAGGTTCCTTACAATGCTTTTATGTTTGCTCCTTGGGCAGGGATAGGATGTGCTCACGGCTAAGAAAAGGACTATTTTACGGACCAATAACCATCCTTTATCTGCAAAAGGTTACTGTCGACATCTTGATGCAACCTGTCACTCAATGAAATATCAGGTCCAATTCAAGTAAGATCTACCAGAGCAGTATCCAAGTTGGTTGGAGTTATATTAACATATGCAGCCATGTTAAAACGTCTAGTAATAACAGTTTTTTTGAACTTTTCATATAACAGGCGTTGTGAAGGCTAAGAGTGGTTTTGTATTTTCATACTATGAAATTAAAAATGCACAGAACAAGCCTTTAGTTCATCAAGATTCCATATGCATGAATGCTTGGTAAAGCTGGGTCATGTATGCGAAATGGCATGCACTCGGTAACGAGGATAAACATGTTACTAAATCATTAACTCCTATTATGCTCAGCAATTTAAGAGGCTTGAAATTGTTATGATAAGCCGCACATGGAACGTTTCATCATGAAGCCCAATGGATTTTACTAATTCATGGAATTAGACTAAAAGAATTAAAGAGATTAGGGATAGAAATTTATGACTTATCTCTTTTTGTGTGCTGTCGGAGATGATTTATATTGACTGGTACGAGCTGTCGACTCCAGAAGCTAGGATGTTACTGAATCACTTATTCTCGAGTTGGCCTGTACAAATTTATTGGCTATGAGCTTACGGTATCAGCTGAATTCCTCCTAAGCATGTTGCTATTTGGTCTCCTGCGAACTCGGTGGCTGCATCCGGTGAGATTCACGCGAGCTAAAACGACGTGATATCCACCGATACTAACGAGGACAGTACAACCTTGACTCCGAAGTCTTTCAAACACAACGCTGGAGATGGCCTTCCTGAAGTCGTTGGAAACGATTTTGTCGATAACAATAATTGCTATGAAATCACTGTTTATTTTTGCGAACTTCATCTACTCCCTCCGTTCCTAAATAATAGGTTGGTTTCATGTGTAATTTGTACATGAAACCAGCCTATTATTTAGGAACGGAGGGAGTACTATACTTCCAATTTTGAATGGAAGTTGCTGAGGCTTCATCCTTCTAGCTGGTCCTGGGATTTTATAGATGTTCCTCTTATCCGTGGTGAGATTATGGCGAGAAGAGAAGTCTTTTGATTTCTTTTCAGCCAGATGCTTTCTTTGGAGTGGTTTCGAGTTCCATCTGTTTGAAGAACACGGACTCGACATCTTTCACGAACATAACATAAGTTTTTGTGATACCGCGCGTTGGTGTTGGGAGAACATGATTATTTTATTCTTTCCCCTTAGTCGGCGCCAATGTCTATACCCAAAATTACTTTTAGGCATAAACACGATTGATTTGATGATGATAATATAAAATTAGGGTTAAGTTACTAATGAAGAAAAATAAAGAAGACAGATTTAACGTGGTTCGGCGAATTGTGCCTACATCCACGGATGAATCCCCTTGGGAGAGGTATTTTATTAATAAGAATTACAATAGTTTTCTCTGTGTATCAAAACCTAGAATCCCCTTGCTTAGGGTTTAGACCCCTGTATTTATATAGTCGTATAGACTTGTCCATCAAGTAATCTGGAATATTCTGGAACTTTCTTCTAGGGTTTCAGGAATAGGCCGGTGGAAACGGGCCGCTGGACATGGATCAGCAAACTGGACCGATATATACTGGCTGCTAGGCTTGGGCCGACAAATATTTTCCGCTAATAGTGATGTAGTTAGCCCGTATTGGTACCCAAATATTATGTTACAAACAAAGATATTGTGGAATCACAAACGATGAGACGAATATTTTTGTGACTACTTTATATCTTGGCTATCGGAGATTAAATCTCGAGCAAATCTTAGAGAAGATAATACTCAATACGATAGAATACAGCAAGATCAGAACACGCAACTACAGAGAATATAGTTGGGCCTGGCTTCACAATCCCAATGAAGTCTTTAATTCGTTAACCTATAATGGTTTTAGAAAATCTAGGTTAAAGGAGAATCGACTCTAGTCGCAACTAGTATCACACTTGAGGTGTGGGGATTAAATTTCCCAGTTGATAGAGTTCTCCCTTATATAGTCTTCAAATCAGGGTTTGCAATCAATGTTACCTTGGTAACAAAGCATTCAATATTCACCGTCAGATGAAAACCTGATTAGACTCAAGCTAATATCTTTCAACCGTTAGATCGAACTTAGCTTGTTACACACAAATGAAAAATGACTTCATTTAGATATGGGTAACCGTACCTAAACGTGTACACTTGGTTGACTCAACAATAGTTAACCGAAGTTATCCATATGAACACTTTCATATCAACCTTGTTCATATTAACACAACTAGTTCAAATGACTCAAATGAAACTAGTTATAGAGTTGTTCAATTGTTTATATTCTCATAGAAGTATACAAGACACAATTGAAGCAAAATCAATTTTCATTCACTCGAATCAATTCATGAACATTATATCCACGGTTTGCAAAAGATTGCATTCCGTATTATATAAATGTATTAGTTCATGAACAAACCGATTTAGAACATAACCTACTCAAGTATGCAAACGGGTACGCATACCTAAGTGGTCAGACTTGGTTTGGGTTCGCCAGTATGCGAACGAGTACGCATACCTCCAAACTCAGTTGAATTCCGGGACTTGAACTTACGCCGGTACACATACGGGTATGCATACTAAGTTCCCGGACTTTCAACTAACCAACCAGTACGCTTACGGGTATGCATACTATGGTTCCCGGACTTGGAATAACTTGCAACAGTTAGCATACAAGTACGCATATTGTGCTATATCCAATCATGGTTAATTTTTCTAAACTCCAATTTCAATCATTGAAACATTCTTAGAAGACGACAATAGCTGTCTCACACAAACTATTAGCTTCAAAGCAATTTTCAAGTGATTGATAGATCAATACAAAATATTCTGAGTCTACATCAAATGACTGTCTCACACAAATCATGTAAGATGTTACCAGGTGATTTTCACATGATCATCTTTTGACTTTCGTCAAGAATATAAGATGAAATTGGTTAAAGAGAAAGATTACCAACACATATTTTGAGAAATATGTAAGCGAGTTAAACTCAGCTCGAAATATCAAATGTGTATAATCGAAGTCTATATGGCTATACGACTTTTGTCTCAAATAGGAGATAGAGTAGCTAGATAGACTTTTGAGTGATAGATGAGTTCAAGTCTCCACATCCCTTTTGTTGATGAAGTTCCACAAGATCCCCTTAGTAGTTCTTCGTCTTCAATCGATGAACACCGTGAAGTCTAAAGCTCAACTACACTTTCTATCCTAATATGAGACTTAGCTATAAGTAGACTAGGAATCAAGACTTATAGTTTTGACAACTAAACTCGACAAACAAGCTTGATATAGCAACGCTTGCGAGTTCGACCGAGCAGTGCTCTAAAAATCTCCCCCTTTTTCGATTTTAGTGACAAAACTATCAATACATATGGATTACAAAATAAATAAACTTTGTAGCTTCTCATCCAAATGTTTGGTTTCCTTGGTTCTTCAACATTACTCGAAATCTTCGTCACTTCCAAGTACTCCAGTGATTCTGAATGTATTCAACTCAGCATCATAGTTGTTGAAGATCCGTAGCTATAACAATGAGAAAATAGTAGCTCTCAATCATTGTCATACAGTGTCACAGTATCTCATTGAGGATGTATACTAGGAATCACGGTATCATGACCAGCAGTGTCCCGCAGGGACGTATACTAGAAATTGTGGCTATGGGTGCCTTGAGGACCAAGGGCTTAATCTCTCCCGTGAGAGTTGATTTTTGTCTATGGTCTTGAAATGGCACTTTTGCCCCTTATCCAAATTTCACCATCGACATTAAGTTTCATACTCGGAGTAGAACCTTGATTATTCTATGAGATGGTGATGAATCATTCAGATGAAAATTATAACCCACTCGTTCTTTTAGACTTGTAGAGTCCCCGAATCGATGCTTAGTCTTCATTTGTTCTAACTCTGAACTTGAAATCGACTCTTGAGTTGGAATCCTTCTGGATAATTGCGTTGGGAGGCGTTATTAGCGTGATAATGAAGACTTGATGAGACAAAATTTCCGTATTGATGGAATTAAATTGTTAATTAGGTTTATTCGGCCAAAACCCTAATTTCCTCTCTTTGTGCTTCCGAGTTTGTACAGACGAATATGTGGGGAAGAGAGAGTTTTGAGCGGCTCCTGGATGGACTTGAGGTTGGTGGAATGCTATATATGAGAATAAATAGACACTTACTCTTGATGTTACAGAGTTCTTATCCCATGTGAATTCTGAATTCGGGCTTGTACTGCACTTAAACCCTAATTCCTCTTTTGTTTGTGTCTGACTCCTACAGACACTCTGGAGAGGCTTAATGAGGCTTGGAAGGCATGCATCTATCTTTTAAGGATGGCATCTTGTGTGATGAGAGCTTGTTTAATTCCTCGTACCAATCAGACACCCTTTTCCGGAGAAAATACCTACGTTTGAAACTTAAGGGTATTTTCGTCAAAACCCATTATGAGCTTGGTTTTTATTTGTCTTGAAAGATACCATGAGATTCCCTAGGAATGGTCACGGCATTAGAGATGGAGAGAGGCACTTGTATGGTCCTTCTTTTGGAAATTATGAACTCGAACTTCCCTGTTTGAGCTAAATTCCCTTTATTTTCTCTGAAATTCTGCCTTTCTGGATTCCGTTTCAATCACGTTCTTCTTCGAACACTTATAGAACTTAATTTTCACGTGAATGAGGCCTTGGTAATGAGTATAAGAGGGCTTGGTCGGTCTCTGGCTGTATTAGGGCCTTCTTCTTTGAAAATACTCAAAATTGTGAAATAAGGGTATTTTGGTCAAAATCTATTATGAGCTTGTTTTTGTTGAAGATTGATAACATAAAAAGGGTTGAGAGAGGTGTATAGGACCGTCCAAGTAAATGGGGAGAGGTTCGGATCCCTTCCTTTACGAACAAATCCCTTTCTTTGTCAAATTCCTGAAATTAGGGTTATTTTCATCAAAACCCTAATTCTCTTCGACTTTGGTGCCTTCGAAAAATTCTCAGACAATAAGTGACATCCCACTGTCCTAAGAGAGAATTCATACGCATGGGAGAGGCTTGTCCACGTTCAGGGAGATTTTGGAAGAAGGGAAACCCTAGGTTTCCTTATTTGAGCCAAATCCCTTTAATTTCCTCTTTCGACTTCTAATTCCTTTTCCTTTTCCTTCGAGAGATTCCCTTTTGAAACAAAACTGAAAAGAGAAGTATTTTGTACGTGTACTAGGTTTATAAAATGGTCCAGTATATTCCACGAATTTTATTCACAGTTGAATTCCTTGTTTGAGTTGAATTCCTTTGCCTTCTCCCAAAACTCCTTTTGTAATACCCCGATATTCGGCAGTGGTTGGCCGAATGGAATATAAGTAATGATTTGTCCTTTCCTAACACCGAGGCCTTTTCAGCACAATTGGCTCCAGAGTTGGCAGAAAACTCTGCAGTTAAGCGTGCTCGGGCGGGAGTAATCCAGGGATGGGTGACCATCCGGGAAGTTTCTGCTGTATTACCACAGCGATGCCCGTTGAAAACCTCACAGTGTCGGATAATCGTAGTGGCTAAGTGGGGACAACATCGGTGGAGGGACGGGTCATTACAAATAGTATCAGAGCCGACGACGGGTCACCTGCTGAGGGTGGCAAGGCACGCTGGACGGGATTGTTCCAGGTGCCCCTCATGAGGGGCAGAGAACGTCGGAGATCTGGGCTTGTGTATATATTCCGGAGTTGAGGACGGCTCCAACTTAAGGTGGTGCTATTGTAATACCCCGATTTCGGCAGTGGTTGGCCGAATGGAATATAGGTAATGGTTTGTCCTTTCCTAACACCGAGGCCTGATGGGTTCACTTGACTGAGTTGTGGGAAAAAACTTCTCAGTTAAGCGTGCTCGGACGGGAGTAGTCACAGGATGGGTGACCTCTCGGGAAGCTGTTGCTGGATAACCGCAGTAGTGCCGTTAAAATCCCACACTGCTGGATACCCGCAGTGGGTAAGTGGGAACAATATCGGTGTTAGTTGGGATACAACTAGGGGTCGTTTGCTTGTGCTCGGGTGGGAGTAATCCAGGGATGGGTGACCTCCCGTCGTCGGCTCTGATACCATTTGTAATGACCCGTCCCTCCACCGATATTGTCCCCACTTAGCCACTGCGATTATCCGACAGTGTGGGGTTTTCAACGGGCATCGCTGCGGTAATACAGCATAAACTTCCCGGATGGTCACCCATCTCTGGATTACTCCCGCTTGAGCACGCTTAACTGCAAAGTTTTCTGCCAACTCTGGAGCCAATTGTGCTGAAAAGGCCTCGGTGTTAGGAAAGGACAAATCATTACTTATATTCCATTCGGCCAACCACTGCCGAATATCGGGGTATTACAATACCACCACCTTAAATTGGAGTCGTCCTCGAATCCAGAATATATTTGCAATCCCAGATCTCCGACGTTACCATCCCCTCATGAGAAGCATCTGGACCAACCCCGTCCAGCATACCTGTTAATGACCCGTCCCTCCACCGATACTGTCCCCACTTGGCCACTGCGGTTATCCGGAAGTGTGGGGTTTTCAACGGGCATCGCTGCGGTAATCCAGCAGAAATTTCCCGGATGGTCACCCATCCCTGGATTACTCCTGCCCGAGCACGCTTAACTGCAGAGTTTTTTGCCAACTCTGGAGCCAATTGTGCTGAAAAGGCTTCGGTGTTAGGAAAGGACAAATCATTACTTATATTCCATTCGGCCAACCACTGCTGAATATCGGGGTATTACACCTTTGTACTGAAAAGGCCTCGGTGTTAGTTGGACGCATTGGAGGCTGAGGTAACTTAAAAACCGTGTGTATGAGTCTGGTGTCATGAGTGGATAAGAACTTGATCACCTCTCTTAGCCAAATCCCATTTTTCTTCAAAAATAGCCAAAATATCGAAATAGGGGCACTTATGTGTTTACTTCTGTCTTTTTCCTTGATAAGTCTGCGTTCAAGGAGGAGAAGAAACTTTGGCATGACTAGTGATTTACTTGTGTAAGGATAGAAACAAGTAGAACA
This sequence comes from Papaver atlanticum, assembly GCA_023531105.1. Lineage (NCBI taxonomy): Eukaryota > Viridiplantae > Streptophyta > Magnoliopsida > Ranunculales > Papaveraceae > Papaver > Papaver atlanticum. The sequence continues at coordinate 824,034 of JAJJMB010012966.1, forward strand.
CGTCCTTGACTCTTTTTGGAAGTTGGTTTCCTTGTTCAAGTGAGATTCATCCTTCTATTTGAAGTAGGATTTATATTGCACTCTGAAGGAAATTCGCGTGCTAACTTTTAATTCTTGGTGTAATTGAATTTAATTCTTGATCATGGCGTGCTGAGTGATAGCATCTTCCTTTTGCATAGATGGTAACCTTGTTCTTCTTTCAAAACGATACTAATCTTCAAACTGATGACATAGAAGTTAACAGAAGTACTTATCATCTTGAGTTTGTTGATGTAGATACCCGTCCTTCGTTATCCATTGAGTCATCTTTGGTAAGTTTTGATATTTATCCCTCCTTGATAATATATTCATATTCCTTCGACAATTGAATGAATAAAAGTAGTCATATTTGTCAAGGATTCACTTCGTTTAGGTGTTCGTCGGAAAACTTCAGATTTGAGACACTTAGGGAGAATTGCTGTAAACTCTTAATACGGACTCCGATTTGAGTCCACGACACCAAATTTGAAAGGTAATAGGATAATATTTATAATACAAAAAGAAACACTTGATTCCTAGTTCGTTTGGTCAATCAAATTCGTGTATACTTTTGACTTCAGAAATCTCGTATAAAAATTTCAGGAGTTTTTCAGATTGCACTTACTTCTGTGTTAGGACCACATCTCCTAGATCGTTTGTCCGTTTGAGGCGCCCTTTTGGTATTTTATTGGGAAGACATGGGGGAACATATTTTATTCAAAAAGTACCCCTAAATTCCTTATGGATTGTCATCAGTTTGTCAAGTCTTTGCGCTGGAATGTGCAGATGTCTATTTTTGAAAGGAGTCCTTGTTGCGTTTGAACTCTTGATGTATTGAGACTCTTAGAAAATGACCTCTTGGAGTTTTATGACCTGATTAGTCTTCCTTAGATTTTCATAGGTCGTGAATTTGATCCCCTTGAGCCAAAACACGTCTGTGGCGTGCTTATACGTTTTTACCCTTAGTTATGAAAAAGCATGTCTTCTCTTGATTCTTCATGGAAAGATTGGACCCAAACAAATATGCGAGTATCCCATAAGATGAGAGATGGGTTTCTTGATAAGGATATGACTCTATACATGAGGTTAGACTTGAACGGATTAGGAGAGGACAAGTCTTGAAGGGATTGGATAAGACAAAACTTTAAGGGATAGGACTAGAGCAAACCCTAGTCGTGTGTTGTTGCTCCCTTGATTTTTGCTCATGTAATTTGAACTTTGCATCCTTATCTGATCTTATCTTTGGTTGTAGAGTACTCTTCATGGTGAGAATGAGTTCGACATTTGCAAAATGGGGATGAGGTGAGCTTCGACATTTCAGAGGGATTTCAGAAAGAGATTCGGGGTGTAGAGACAACTGACCGGCATGAGGGTGATTTCAAGGGACCCATGTCTTGACTTCGGATAAGATACTTGCTGACGGATTTAATATCATGAGAATGATAACTCTAGTCTTGCTTCGATAATCTTGTAAACCTGGGAAACTTGATGACAACCCATGAGAATCTTTACTTTCAATGTGATGTGGTTGCGAGAGTGGCTCAATTCTGTCAGGGTCCGTCTGGGTGAGTTGAGTTCAAATCCTCGTTTTTTAGAGAGTTTATTAATCTGGAAGGAGCGCATGGTAGACGAAGAGATGAAACATGCTAAGCAGGCGACTCGAGATACAGAGGCCAAAGTGAAGCAGTTGAACATGAAGCAAGAGATTTTCTCTATGGGGCTCTGTCGGATGATTTTCTTCTTCAGGGTTGATATTTTCTCTCTTTGAACCTTTCCCCTATGCATCTGGTAAAGGAACGGGACCCTCATGAGTTCGAACATGACACAAACCCTAGATTGATCCGCAGGGTATGTGAGTAGGTGAAAACCCTAAGTTAAATTTGTAATAGGAGTTCCTCCCTTGCACGACCTTCACTCCAGAGGTTGTATAAACTTCGTTTGACATTCGGTTTCAGTAGTTAACCCCAACTATGAAACAGAAAAGAACTGTCTTTTATCTATTAGAGTAAATTATGATTTGAAGCTTGTTTTTCCGGTGATAAGTCCATGTGAAGTTGAACTCAACAATATAGGGTTTCCGGTGTTTTGATCATATCTCTTAGATTGTATTTCGGAACGTCGGGCCCTTTTAACATGCGGTAGCAGGGACATAGACGTACATTTATCTTCGAGTGCATCGTCAAATTCTCTACTCATTTTTTGCAACTTGTCGAGTTATCTGGATGGAGTATGAGGAAGTTTTAGTAAATGAGCAGCCGTGGACTCGTTTTTACCCAACATAAACCCTAGTTTATCTCATGCGTGAATCTTGAGCAGAGGAAGGATTTGAACACATATTTTACATTGGTATACTCATGATACATGTTTCCATATGCGAAAACACTAGACGGGTTTGGTAAAAAAAACTAGATTGCTTGATCATGATAGAAACCCTAGATTTATCTTAATGGGTGAGTCCTTCTCTGGATGCGGCAAAATGTGATTTTGAATCTTCTAATCTTCGACTTATGGAAGTGTTCCGGCATATCTGTTTTGGGATTGATTGCAAGTCCCCAGAGGATTTTGTCGCATGGGCTGAAGCGTTTTGTCATAAGAGAAGACTATGTGTTTGAGGCTTTCCATGGGAGCTGAGGCTCGGGCAGCATATCTGATTCTCGTTCATACACGTCTAGTGAGAAATCTCTAACTTGAAGGGTTCTGAATTCTACCAATTTTTTTGCGCACCGGAATCTCTGGGTCAATGGTATAAGAGTATGTCATCTAGGAGTTGGATGTTTGGGCCTCTTAATGTTAATCACACAGATGTATGATGCACAGTTCTTCACCAATCCACAGTTTCTTGCATGGGTAGGGATTCTCATTTACTAGAGATGTTTGATCATCCGGGAAAGACTTCTGTGTTGCTCGAGATTGAGTCTTCAGGGATAAGACAAGGTAGTTATTTTGTGTCTGTTATATGTCTTGACAGGTACTCATGCGAACATCCGTTGTAAATTTTATGTTGAGATCTATTCTTCTAAAAGATGGTCAACCGGACTTGAAAGTAATAGACACCTTCTGGGACCGGGGAGATGTATCTTGTCCTTCATTCATCACGTCCGACTCTGATACATAGGGTAACTTGTTGAGCCGGGTTTTCGATAGAAGAGGATATGACTGAGGGAACCGCTAGTAGGCGTCTGGATGAGTAGCGTGTGGTCTGGAGCAACGGTCTCAGATCATTTCCTTGTTTACTTCAGTGACAATAGTTGGTTGCGGCTGTATGCCGAGTAATGAAATTTTATCTGAATTATTTTCCTCGCAGGTGTCACTTCGGATTTCTTTTACCTTGATAGAATGCAAAGATATTCTCCTTCCCCGTCTTGGGTGAACTAAGATCCCATCGTAAAATGAAGTTAGATGGTCGTTGGTGCAGTTTAGCTAGAGGCTCGCTTAGACTTGGTTATAATTGCTAGGGCTAGTTCCACATATTTATGACAGAACAGATGTTAAGATAGCATATCGACCAGCGGTTCTGAACCTTTGGATAAGTATGAGCTTTGGCTGAGCGTCATCTTGGAAACTAGTCTTTTCTGATACTTTGTTGCTTTCTGGTCATGGTCCTCTAGAGCCGGAAGAACGACAAGTTGTATCTTGGCCGGATATGGTAGTCCGTGAAAGTATGCGGCTCTGCAACGTTTTGATTAGGTCACGAATTTTATTGGAGCCTTTCCAAGTTTTCGCTAAGTTTTTCCTGTAGACGATGAAAAGACAAATCCGACGGAAAAAGATCGAGGTCAATCGGATACAGAATGAAAGAGTTATAAGTAAAATAGTAAAGTGAAGTAAAGTTCATGAGTCCCCTGTGATCAGGTTGAGGGCCCTTGATCTAAACAAATTTTGGCCAAATATTCATCGGAATCTTCAAGTCTAGATCATCATCTAATCCTTGAGAGCGGTGAGGTCGGATGGATGGTTTCTCCTTTGCTCTGTCGCGTTTGTAACGATCTCCATCTTCTTCGGTGAGGTCGATTGCAGACAGAGCATTCCGTCCATGCTATTCTCAGGAGTTTTAGTACTCTTTCTTTAGGAAACGTGTACTCGATATAGATTTGTTGGATCTTTCCCTACTGGTAACTCTAAATGCGTTTTCAAATTAGTCTGGATATCGATTTTGTATTTTGCAAGATTCTGTTGAGTCCTCAGGAGCTCGCCTTGGTCTTTACCCAATGTTTCAAGGATTAGTAGTAGATTTTCATGGAAATAGATTACTGGCGCATTTCAGGGAGAGTTCCAGGTGATCCGGGAAGTACTAACCTATTCATTAAGGTCAAACACTCGTCTGAGAGAGAAAACTGCTGGTACGGATAACTTTCTCGGCGAAATAGGGATAACCAATTATGACTTTACGCCTTTTCAATAACTAACATCGTGTATTCAACAAATTTTCATTTTTATAGTTAAAAAAACACTAGGCAAAAGTTTTTATGGTTGCTACAGGAGTTACCAAAACTCAACAAGAGTTACCGAATTCTAAATGATTTGAAAGGTGATTTTTACTTGGCACCCATAATACGAAATTTTATAACTCTAGTTAAAACATGTGCCTATTTAACTAATTATTCTCTATGAAATTCTTAACTAACCATGCACATGATGAATATTTTATAAGACAACCGACTAAAACTAAAATTATATCATGTGAGTAATGGAAACATTTAGAAACAAAATATGTTATGGGTGTGGACTTTAGTCATTAATAAAAAAAGCATGACAGTTATTTTCAGTATCTGACAAATGCTTCCAAATTGAAAAGCACGCTACTTGTTGGAAAAGAAGCTAAAATCTGAAAACCATTGCATTATTGTAAATATACATTTTTTTCACAAGTACGACCCATTCACCATAGATTCTTTCATTACGTTCTTTCCATAAATACCACACAATTGCATGTGGTACTAATCTCCAAATTTCACAGTCCTTACTATTGAACCTATTCAGTTTCCAAGCCGTGAAATTTTCTACGATAGAGTTCGAAAAGCATCACTTCATCTTATACGTCCGCAAAAAGAAACTCTGACATCCAACAAAAATAGATGACATATTATATGTTATAATGTCTCTTACTCCATATTTAATGGACTGCACATTGTGTTTATAATTTGGATTCCCCTTGAGCTAAGAACATCAAGCACAACAATGACCTTTAATGCCAGCCCTCAAAAGAAAGAAAAAAATTGGTGGTAGATCTTTCCTCCAAATAATATTATCGGGATTTCCCCCCTTCATAATGGCTTGTTTTAACAATGTTGTGTAAGTGTATTTCACATTAAATATGACCGCTCTTTCCCTAACGAGCACATCAATTGATCATCTGCCATTGTTAACATAGGACAGTCGCCTAGGAAATCCAGTAAATTTTCCTTCCATCTTCGCACATTGACATAAAAATTCCATTTATTATTCATAACCACTTCTATAGTAGACAAAAGTTGCATTGATTTACCCATATACTAATGGATATTGTTCTTTTATAATAACACCTCGACATCACTTTTTATGCTATAAGTGGATCGTCTATTTGAGATAAATTTATAGTTCGTGGTTGTAGTTACCTAAAATCGGTGAAAGGCTAAGAGTGAGATTCTAGGGTTTCTGAAAGTGAGTTACGGGAGGTTGAACAGGAAAAGTCTTCGCCTAAGCCACGCACAGTGGACGTTCAAAGGCTGCTTCAGTCACAAGAGAAGAGGTTGGGGTTGGTCTTAGGGAGGGAAGAATACGAAGAGAGATCATAAAATTCTAGGGTTTGAAGAAGAATTGCTCTGAGAGGTTATGAGAAAGTTGTGTTTAGATTGGAGAAATAGATGACCTATTTATAGCTGAATTCTCTGATCTCAGGTCGGTGAAGATATGGATCGCTTGCCGTGCCGTGCGGAGCACTTCTCCCATCTCTTAAGGAATAGATAGAGATAAACTATATTGCGTTTATCTCATTATTCCACCGCCTTTACTCTCTTCTGCGGTGAGAAATAGGTCGGATATTTCTCACACGTACCGTAGACCGCCAGATCAAAACCCTAATTGATATCCCCCCATTTGTGTGAAGCTGAGTCAGCCTTTGTGATGAGGTGGCGAGAGAGAAATATTCTCTTTGAAAAAGTGGGGGTACAACAACCTCACCCAATATTTTTCTTAGCAATCTGTATGAACTAACTCCAATATACTTTTAAGAGAATCAACTAGACAGTAAGACTCAATCTTAATAATAAGTATATCAAAGAGTTATATCTAAATTTCTCGATTCAATCCTTACTCAAACAAATAGAAATCTGTGAGCCTGATTGAATACAAGAGAAATACCTTGAACGGTACCAAAGACCAATTTTAAGGATCAATCAATTTCAATCAACAACCAAAGGTTGGATTTACCAATTGACCAATACAACGCACAACCTGTGATATTTCAATTATATAACAAAATATAATGCGGAAAATAAATAACACAGACACCAGAAGTTTTGTTAACGAGGAAACCGCAAATGCATAAAAACCCCGGGACCTAGTCTAGATTGAACACACACTGTATTAAGCCGCTACAGACACTAGCCTACTACAAAATAACTTCGGTCTAGACTGTAGTTGAACCCCAATCAATCTCACACTGATCCAAGGTACAGTTGCGCTCCTTACGTCTCTGATCCCAGCATGATACTACGCACTTGATTCCCTTAGATGATTTCACCCACAACTAAGAGTTGCTACGACCCAAAGTCGAAGACTTTAATAAACAAATCTGTATCACACAGAAAAGTCTACAGGAATAGATAAATCTGTCTCCCATAGAAATACCTATGAGTTTTGTTCCGTCTTTTGATAAATCAAGGTGAACAGGAACCAATCGATCACCCGGACTTATATTCCCGAAGATCAGCCTAGAATTAATCACCTCACAATAATCTTAATCGACTTAGCGAAACAATATATTGCAGAATCACAAATGATGAGACGAAGATTTTTGTGATTTCATTTTCTATCTTGCCTATCGTAGAAATTAATCTCAAGCCAATCTTATGATTGTTCTCAAATACGATAGAAACAGCAAAATCAGATCACGCAACTACAGAGAAAATAGTTGGGTCTGGCTTCACAATCCCAATGAGGTCTTCAAGTCGTTAACCTATAGGGTCTCGATAGAAACCTAAGGTTAAAGGAGAATCGACTCTAGCTTATACAACTAGTATCACACAGGAGGTGTGGGGATTAGGTTTCCCAGTTGCTAGAGTTCTCCTTTATATAGTCTCCAAATCAGGGTTTGCAATCTAAGTTACCTTGGTAACAAAGCATTCAATATTCACCGTTAGATGAAACCCTGATTAGATTCAAGCTAATATCTTTCAACCGTTAGATCGAACTTAGCTTGTCATACACAAATGAAATGCACGTTCATTTAGGTTTGTATAACCGTACCTAAACGTGTATACCTAGTTGGTTCAACAGTAGTTAACCAATGGTTAGCCATATGAGCACTTTCATATCAACCTTATTCATCTTCACCATAACCAGTTCAAGTGACTCAAATGAACTAGTTAGAGAGTTGTTCAATTTCTTAGATCTCATAGAAGTATACAAGACATAATCGAAGCAAAAACGATTTTTATTCACTCGAATCGATTCATGAACATTATAGCCACGGTTTGCAAATATGCATTCCTTAATTTATAAATGTCTTAGTTCACGAATAAACCGTTTTTAGAAAATAACCCACTTAAGTACGCATACGGGTACGCATACTTAAGTACCCGGACTGAGCTTGTTTTCAGTTCACAAACTCCGACAGAAATTCATGGGATGTGAACTTCCGACAGTACGCGGACTTAGCTCCGGTTATCCTAAACAGCAAAGTACGCATACTTTGGTTCAAGGATTTTGGACTTACACAAGTATGAGTTCACATACAATGTTTATATCCATTCAAGTTTATATATTCTAAACTCTCATTTCAATCATTGAAACATTCTTAGAGGATGTTATATATAGCGGTTATTCACACACTATTTTTCATCAAAGCGATTTTCAAGAGATTGAAACAATATCATGAATTTCGCCACGAGTAAAGATGAACTCGGACAAAGCGAAAGCTTACCAACACATATTTCGAGAAAAAGATAAGCGAGATAAACTCGGCTCAAAATAACAAATGTGTATGATCGAAGTCTATATAGCAATACGACTTTTGTCTCAAGATAGGAGATAGAGTAGATAGACTTTTGAGTGATAGATAAGTTCAAGTTTCCACATACATTTTTGTCGATGAAGTTCCACCAGTTCCTTGAGTAGTTCTTCGTCTTTGTATGATGAACGCCGTGGAGTCTAGAGCTCAACTACACTCTCTATCCTAATCCGAGACTTAGCTATAAGTAGACTAGGAATCAAGACTTATAGTTTTGGCAAATAAACTTGACAAACAAGCTTGAGATAGCAACGCTTGCGAGTTCGACCAAGCAGTGCTCTAACACTCTTTAGCCGAGTTGGCCAAGATAGATAGATATTCTATGATTTGCGAGAATGATTAGGATGAGTCACGTGAAAAGGCATGAAATGCCTCAGAAATCGTGTGTAATGTGTGAGAGGAGCTGAGATTGAGCTCTGACTCTCAATGGCCGGTCACATAGGTCATATGGAAATTGTATTATTGCTTATGGGTCCATATAATGGGGCCGACATGACCAGTGTATCTCGAAAGGATGTTCTAGGAGTCAGGCGAAAGGGCCCAGAGGAAGAATAACTAGTGTATCTCGCGGGGATTTCCTAAGAATTATTCTGAAGCCTCAGTAATCCGAGTCAGAGCCTAGAGTAGACATGACCATTGTATCTCTCGATGATGTACTAGGAATCATTCCTTGATCTCAAATAGGGTGAGTCGTGCTTATAGGAGACATGTATGTCTCTGTTCTGGGTCATAAGTCTGCCAGGGACGTTTTTACGCATCTTCAGAGCCTACATGACCAGCAGTATCTCGTAGGGATGTATACTAGGAATCACGGCATCACAATCAGCTGCATCTCGCGAAGACATGCTGGAATTGTGGATGTTATGGTTCATAAGTCTGCCGGGGACGTTTTACGCTCTACAGAACCTACGTGACCAGCAGTATCTCGTTGAGGATGTATGCAAGGAATCACGGTATCACGACCAGCAATATCTCTCAGGGACGTATACTAGAAATCTTGGCTATGGGTGCCTTGAGTACCAAGGGCTTAATCTCTCCCGTGAGAGTTGATTTTTGTCTATGATCTTGAAATGACACTTTTACCCCTTATCCAAATTTCACCATCTACAGTGATATCAAATTAATTCTAGTTTCCTTTGTTATTCATGTGATCTTGCACCTAGCGCCTATTTCTTTCGGTTATATCTCCGAACCATTTAACTAACATTGACTTATTTGTTGGCTTCACATCACGGATGTCTAACCCTCCACGTACATTCCTTCGGCAGACATATTTTACTCTAAAGCGCCCAAAACGTTTTTCTTTTTTCGAACACCAAAAGAAGTCCCTCATTAAGTTATTCCTATTAAGCCATTCTAAATTGTCTGTATATAGCGATGAAATGGCTCATTTGTGTACGTGGCAATGTCAGAAAGGTAACAATTTTGAAGTAGTTCCTTTTTATTGATGGTCTCTTAGAATGTCTCGGTTGTACTCACAACAGGCTCGTGGGACTTTGAATACATACTTTTTGTTTTACCTAGATCGAGTGATAATTATTGCCTGACCTCGATAAATGAATAACCTCACCAAAAAGCTAATGGTCGTTTGGGATGTAGTCTCCATATGTACTGTCTGTGCAGTTCACATATACTGTACTGCCAAAAACTAGTCACTTCTTTTCAAAATCCAAAACCATGAGCACAAGTTTAATCTTTTGACCCCGACATAGCCATTAGCGTTGTATCCCCGGACTTGGTGGTTAGATGCGGAACCCATACCGGGCCCAGATTGGGCTACATTAAGATGTACGTTTAGTATACGGTCCCTGAAATCGTGAAGGCATTTTCGCAAGACAAGGTTGGGATTATATTTTTTTTTGATAACTAGATTTTTTTTATTAATGAGTGAAATTTTGATCTCCTATAAGGAGATTACAAATAGAAGGTTCAAACTGACTGAAGTTTTCATCTGAGATGTTTGACTCTCTGGCTGATTTAGATAAAGCATCAGCCACCTGATTATCATCTCTACTAACAAAATTAAAAGAACATGAAGTAAAACTCGAGATTAAATGTTTGATCTCTTTTATTAGATTTTTATTTTCCCATTGTATAAGGAGTGTCTGCCCATTAATGGATTGTATAACTAGCTTTGCATCTGCCTCTATTTGAATTTTTGAGTGATTCAATCTCCTTGCCCAATGTAATGCTTCACGCACTGCCAAACACTCCACAACCTCCGGGTTTAATGCTCTATCTCCATAAGTTCATTTGATTCCAAGGCAGCTACCTGAGTAGTCACGGATAACAACACCAATTCCAAACTGGTTAGTATGGTGATCAAACGAGCCATCAATATTGAACTTAATAACACCTCTATAGGAGGTTTCCATGCAGAACAGTAATACTATCATGAACTGTGGATAGAGTAGTGTTATTAGCATGCATATGAGAAGCCAGGTGATAGTGTATTTTATGCACAAAATTATGTGAGTTTAGAGATACTCCCTGGAACACTACATCACATCTGTCTTTCCATAGTATCCAAGCTCAAATCATTAGTGAATAAATCCACTTTTCATCTTCATTATAGTCAGAAGCAGTGAACCAGCTAATGACCCACTCTGAGACTAAGTTGCAATTGGCTTTGACTGCATCAATGTTAATATCAATGCCTCTCTATACAGCTCTGGCATGCCTACACTCAAAAATAATATGCTTTATAGTCTCTTCATGACAACCACATATATCACAAGTAGTATCCAAGCTTGTATTGTATGCTGCTCTCTTATATTTAGTGGAACTTAAACCCCTTATACACTTCCAAGCAAATAGTTTAATACACTTTGCAACTTTAGTACTTCACAGAGCTTTCCAGACCTTCTTGTTTATTGTCATACCATTAACTTGGACTTCACTATCATTGAATGTCAGCATTTTGTATGTACTTTTAACAGAAAATTTACCATCCTTTGATGGCATCCAAATCATGTGATCATCTTTGCTGTTATCTATATATAGTGCTTGAATTCTAAGGGAGACATCAGTATCAAATAAAACAGATAGCAGACTGATATTCCATTGTGCAGTATCCTGAAGCATTAACTCTTCAACATATTCATAGAATCTGAAAAACTCATTCTTTGGAGTAGGAGGATGAGACATACCAGGAATCCACCTATCTTTCCATATTTTTGTTTTTCTGCTATTGTTGATTTCCATGAAATAATTTTGCTGAACAATCTGTAGACTTTTTGAGCCATTAAGCTGTCAGGTTCACTGCATATTCTCCAGGCCAATTTTGTAAGCAGAGCCAAATTGAGTTTCTCCAAGTCTCTAAAAGCCAGTCCCCCCATTTCAGTAGGCCTACAAATGTTTAACCAAGCTGTTGGATTATTCCCTTTGTTGCTATTATATCCCCAGAAGAATTTCCTCTCTGTGCTTGTCAGCTGCTTAAGAAGATTGTCTGGAATCTTGAAAGTTCACATCTGATAAATGGGAACAGCATTAAGAACATGCTTGATCATAGTACCTCTGCCTGCTTGATAAAGAGAGATAGAAGACCAAGTAGAGAATCTGGATTCAAAGTTTTATTTAATGCTCTTAAATGACTCTTGCTTTGAATGTCCAAGGATGAGTGGTGAGCCAAGATATTTTTCTTTAGCATTCATAGCTTTGACTCCAAGTATTTGTCTGATTGTTTCTGCAACTTTTGGCTTTGTTTTTTTGCTAAAATGAACAACACTCTTCTCAAAATTTATAACTTGTCCTGATTGGGAGCTAAAATCATGAAGTAACTCCAATAAATTGTTAACTGAAGAAAGATTTGCTTGAGTAAAGATCAAGCAATCATCTGAAAAAAGAAAATGATTAATGGATGGTGATAAAGAAGCCACTTTAATACCTTTAATTTTGTTTTCCTGCTTAGCATTGATGAGTTGCCTTGATAGAAACTCCATGGCTAGAATGAATAGATAAGGTGACAGGGGATTACCTTGTCTAATACCTCTAGTAGGAGTGAATTTCTTCACATGGAGACCCATTAAGCATGACTGATAATTGGGTAGTGCTTATGCATTGATATATTAAATCACAGAAATCATCACTAAAACCAAAGTAAGAGAGTACTTTCATCAAAAAAGACCACTCTAACCTGTCAAAAGCCTTTGACATATCAAGCTTCAATGCCATCCAACCTGTTTCACCTCTTTTTTTCTTCATAGAGTGAATAATCTCCTGAGCATTGACAGTATTGTCACTGATTAGTCTTCCAGAAACATATGCAGCTTGATAAGGAGAAATAATATTTTCCATGAGAGGCTTCATCCTGATGACCAAAACCTTTGAAATTATCTTGTAAGAAGTATTACACAGGCCAATTGGCCTGTAATCAGCTGCACAAATACATTTCTTCTTTTTAGGAATTAAAGAGATGTAGGTTTTATTAATCTGCTTAAGAATGTGTTTGGTTTCAAAAAACTTCTTGACCATCATACATACATCAGCTCTTACAATGCTCCATTAACTTTTGTAAAATCCTACTTGGAATCCTTCAGGTCCAGGGGAGCTCCAATTCTCCATTCTTTTGAGAGTAGAAAATATCTCTTCATCAGTTGGAATTCTGGTGAGAGTCAAAGAATCTTCTTATGAAATAATTGTGGGCAGATTTAGATAAAGCCTCTCTTCAATAACTGGATTGCTGGAAGTACTAATGTTTTTGAAGTACTGAGTGAGATGTTGAGAAACTTGCTCCCTTGTATGCAGCCAGTTGTTGTTATGATCTTGTATAGAATCTATGTTGTTTCTTGATTTTCTTTTGTTGACCTTTGTATGGAAATACTTATTGTTTGTATCCATGTCTTTAATGAAATGATCCCTTGCTTTTTGCTGATAAAATTCACTTTTGATTGTGTGCCACTTGCTCAGCTCATTGTTGACATTAATGATTGCATTGTTCACTGTTGGATCTGGATGGAGTTCCTGGAGTTGTTGTAGCTCATTCTGAAGATTATCTACTTTTTGATTGATGTTGCCAAAATGTTCTCTATTCCACAAAGAGAGATCTCTTCTTGCAGTATGCAATTTATTAACAAGCTGAAAAGCTGGTGAGCCAGTAAAACTAGATTTCCAAGCATTAGCAAATAAAAAGGGAGCATGATTTATCATTCAGCCAGGTTAAGAAAATTTTGAAAGGTTTCCAACATTTTTGGATGGTGATGTCAGTGTTTAAAAGTATTGGACTATGGTCACTACCTAGTTGAGTAAGGTGAATAAGCCTAAAATTAGGGAAGTTTAAAGTCCAATTTCCAATGCATAGAGCCATATCAATTCTGCTTCTCAAAGTACCAGTTCCCATATTGCTATTAGTCCAAGTATAATCCTTAGCAATGAAGCCTATATCTTCTAATCCACTATTAGACACTATATTGTTTACCCAACCATCAGAAGAGGAAGAAGTTCCTACATCATTATCAATAATGCGAAAGTTTAAATCACCTAAGACAATCCAAGGATTACTATTAGTTTTACTAATCTGGTGAATAAAACTCCATTGCTCTTTTTTCTTAGAATGATTAGAGTAACCATACATACATGTCAAAAGAATTTCTGGCTTACTAGGATCTGTCTTAACTATAAAATTAAACATGTTGCAGTAAGTGTCAACTACATCACAAGTAAATCCATGTTTCCAAAGAAGAACTAGACCACCTGAGAGACCCACAGGTTCTATGAAAGCACAGTTTGGGTATTGATATTTCTTTAGGAGTGGTTTACATTTGTCCTGGCTTATTTTAGTTTCACACAGAAATATAATATCAGGGTCTTGAGTTCTAATGAGGTCACTCAAATGATTTCTGGTTGAAGAGGTCTTAAAACCTTGAACATTCCAAGAGATTATTTTCATATTTATAACTAAAAAAATAAGAAAAAAGCAACTAGTGGTATCACAAAATTTAAAAGAGGGAAATTTCAGAAAAGCTTGTAAACCACAACTGATAATAAAGTAAAAAATGATGTAAGCAGTTTTAGAAAATTCTAAATTGAGAAAACGATTGAATATGTGTAAGGTTATTACCTGATTCTCTTTTCCTGCATTTGCATCCTGGTTATCTCTGGTGGTGACCCTGTGAGCTGCCTGAGAATTAGTGTTAGAATTTTTGATGGCAATAGTGGATTCAGAGTTGTCATCTTGTGTTTTATTGAGATAATCTTTAGATGCTCTAGGCCTTTTTCCCAATCTGTTAGCTTCAACTCCTTCTTGTTCTGCTGCCTTAGTGAGTAAGAAGTCCAAGTTGATAGGCACACCATCTTTAGGTGGTACAAAAACTGATGTTTTCACCATTGTTTTGGTATTTTACTTAGATGTAGGAGCCTTACTTGTAGAATTAATGACAATGCTCTTTCTCACATTGTTCAGGTTACCAAAAAAATATGGCTTTTCATGAGCTTTCTCCAGATAGATTTTTGCATATTTACATGCTCCTTTGCAATGCTTGATAACATAGCACTCTGCGCATATACCACTTGGCTGTCTTTCATAGAAGAATTTGATCCAGCGTGTGACTCCTGCATTAGTTACAGCTTTTACCCCTCTTCTCAGTGGATTGGTAAGATCAATGTTGACACATACTTTGACAGGGTCACTGCCAACAGGAATAGCATCCTTTGGCTCTATAGCAGTGACCTGACCCATAATTTCACCTATTTTTGTAACTGATGCTACATTCATATGTTCAGGCAATAGAAACTTCAGTTGTAGCCAGAACTGCTGAAAATCCCAGTGTGTTTCTTCTGTGTAAATCATATCTGGAATGTAGTCATGCACTACTAAGAGATGTTTGTTGATGCTCCAAGGTCTTTCATCTATAACTTTGTTCAGCAGGGACCAATTACTAAACTTAAAAATCATTATGTTTGGATCAGCTTCAATGATTCTTACATCCTCTGGTGTCATGAAATGCCATGTAAAACCAATGAACTTTTCTACTGTCTCAGCTTTCATTCTTCCATCAATAATCACCTTTCCAATAGCACTGGCTTCCCAAGTTGTGTTTTCTTCCCCTTCATTGTCAGCTACTTGTGAAAAGTTCACAATCTCAGAGGTATCACCTAAATCTAGTGCAGCTTTTTTTGAAATTATTAACCAGCTCTCCTACTTGATTTGAACCTTCCCCTTCCATGATTGTACTGAAGAGAGTTTCAGTGATTCTGCTATGTGTATAGAAAAGATTTGATAAATAGGTGCTAGGGTTAGGGGTATATTCTTGATAATTATAGATCCATATATTGTGGCTATATTTGTTGAAATGTGATTGATGAAAATCTTTCTTCATAAGGAAAGCACTGCAGCTGGCTATTAACCAGAGTAAAATTAGGTAACTGATTTTGGGAAAGTTTCTTCTGATTTTGAATCTCAAAAAAATTGAATTGAGCGAGACGCGGGCCTCTTCATTACTGTGAATCGCCGAGTTGTTACTGGTTCTGGTCTGCTTCCACCTTTTGCCATTGAATCCAACACTGATTTTCAGATTTATCAAACGAAAGATAACAAGCTCGGCAAACGCCATGATCACAACACTTAGAAAGGCAAACGCCAGTAGAGATAACTCAATCTGCAAACACATTTTAGAGAAAGAAGTGAACAATTAGTTACACATAATAAAAATTGAAACTAAAAAATTCAAACGGATAATGCAATAAAACTTTTAGAAAAAGAGGGAGAGGATGCAAAACAAAGTTACATAAGATAGTTTGACAGATTGGTAAAAAGATTTGAAAAGAAAACTAATCGGAGATCAAATTGATTAACAGATAGATGTAAAAATCATTGAAAAAGATGAGAATAAATTAAACTGAGTTGACTCAGTTTATTCGCCCGATTCGTAGAGGTAGAGTGAGGACAAGGTTGGGATTGGAATTAGAATTTGAGTAGAAGTTCGGAAAACGGAAATCCCTCTATATAGGGCTAGACCGTGGAACTAGAACTGGAGCACAGGTTTTGGAAACTGAAACTATACGTACCTGTATATAAACCAAACTCAATGTGCAACAGTTCCAAGGAAGGAAGAAATTCTACAAAAGAAATATCATGGAAAATCTTCCTTGTGAAATTACATCCGAAATACTTTCTAGAGTTGATGCTGGTTCCATATTACCAGCAAAACAAGTTTGCAAAACATGGCAAGCTCTTTTAAATCATATTAAGATAGGACTTATATTCTTAAACAAGGGTAACCCACCTCAAATCCTCTACACTGATTTTGATATGCTTATTAACTTAAGTCGGCTGGTAGTACAGATCTGCGTATTGATTGTAGAAATACGATATTTGAAGAGTTCAAGCCTCCTATGGAAGTGTGCATACCACCCTATTCTTTTCATCCGCTTATTGGTTCATGTAATGGTTTACTTTGTGTCTCACTTCGCATAAATCATGGTTGCCGTCAATTTGATGAGGCTCCCAATCACATTTTTAATCCCGTCACTGGTGAATACGTTAAGCTTCCAGGATTAAACTACCCAACAATATCAAAAACTTACGATGCAGGTGGATTCGGTTATCTTCATACAACTAACGAGTATAAAGTTGTTCGAATTTATCAGGAACTCGAAGCTGGTCACAAGTGGGAGTCAAAAGTCGAGGTTTACACTCTTGGCAGTGATTGTGGGTGGCGGAACAAAGGACACATACCACTCTGCAAATTAAGGTGTCCAGGGAAGCTCGCGAATGGAGCTCTTCATTGGCTAGATAAAGAGGAATTTAGGATCCTTGCTTTTGATTTGAGAGATGAACAGTTTCGAATACTACCACCACCACCTCTTTTTCCAACTCCTGATAAGTGTACATCATCACCCTTTTTTAGGACTCCGCCTTTTAGACTCCGGGTTTTAGGAGGATTTCTGTGTCTTGTTCATCAAAAGCCAAAAGATTGTTTGGACATATGGTTGTATAAAACCGATAGTTGGGGCATGGAGTTCAGCATCAAATGTGAGTTGCCGTACCCTGACTACGACCTTATCACCCTCACAAAGAACGACGAGTTATTGTTATGGTGTGATTCGATGATTCTTTGTTGTTATGACCTGAAAACCAAAATTTTGAGAAAACTTTGGGAGCGTAATTCCTCTCTGTGTTCTTGGCAAGCAATTCCGCACATGAAAAGCTTTATTTCGCTCAAGGATCTGGGAGAAAAAATCTAAGATAATAACAAACCTCTAAATAAATCTCGATAAGACGTTTGCATGGATTGTTATGTTTCTATGCTTGTATGCCTTCTGTTTTTCCTTGCAGTTACTTTTCCATTCATAGTGAAGTTTACTAGTCTTGCTTACGCTGGTAAGTTTTTTAAATTCTTTGCTTCGCCGATCAATAAAAAAAAAAAGTAAAATAAATAAATAAATTAATACAGTACAAAAGAACTAGTAAGCATTTTGTTTCTTGAACTGCTCTCATAGAGCTGTTTGTTGAAAACTTTAGACTAGGCTTATGACTTCTTGTTCTAGCTTCTTTCTTTGAGTTTTCATTTGGTTTTTTATTACAATGATATACTCTCATAAAGTTAATGAGAACAATTGTCTCCTTAATTATTTTGTTATCAAAAGAAACAGGCCGGAGTTTTCTTGGTTTGTGATTTTGTGCATGCAAAAAACTCGTCACTTCTTTTCAAAATCCAAAACCATGAGCACAAGTATAATCTCTTGGCACCGACATAGCAATTAAGGCTCAGTTTTAGGGTTGTATTAACTGGACTTTGTGGTTACGGAATCCGGATTTGCCTCGCAAATTCTCTCTTTCCTTTGCATTTAGATTGGTGCATGGGGGATCAACAACACATGTTTGTTGTGCATAATTCATACCCATTTTCATTCAAATCAGCGACAAGAGATAAAGTTATACTATCGTAGCTTCAGTGTAAACCAAAAGGTCCAAAGCTACAAATGCAATTACATTAGATATGACTCATGAACCTTACAGTCTAAACTTAGTTGCCACAAACAAGAAATTACAGAAAGTTGTAGTTTAGTTGCTTAGGAAGGCAGCACTTCACAATCCTAGGTGAAAAACAGATGCAACACCGGTCTACTACGAAGGTAACCTTCTAAGCTTTATAAAAAGAACTTCCAGGGTATTTTTCTTGTGTTAAAGCTGTTTCCTACTATCAATTTAAGGGCTCATTAACTTAGTACTTTTGGTTCATATATCTTTTGTACGGGTTAGGAATGCTGCACAAAGGCTCCGTCAGACGGCAGTGTGTGTGCGAAAATGACCAACTTTACTTGATGAAAAACTTGGTTTTTCTCCTGTGCTGTGACTGTGAAAGTGTAAATAGAGTTGTGCGTTTCAGATCAGAGAAGCCCAAATATTTGATGGGCCGGTTTTACGGTCCCTGAAATCTTGAAGGCGGTTTCTTTCCTAAGACAAGAAGGGATTGGAACTAGAATTTGAGTAGAAGTTTGGAAAACGGAAATTACTCTATATGGAACTAGAACTGGAGTACAAGTTTTGGAAACCGAAACTATACGTACCTGCATATATATATACAAAATTCAATGTGCAACAGTTCCTGAAGGAAGGAAGAAATTTTACAAAAGAATTATCATGGAAAATCTTCCGGGTGAGATTACATCCGATATACTTTCTAGAGTTGATGCTGGTTCCATATCACCAGCAAAACAAGTTTGCAAAACATGGCGAGCTCTCTTAGATCATATTAAGACGGGACTTATGTTCTTAAGCAAAGCTAACCCACCTCGAATTCTCTACACTGATTTTGATAAGCTGCTTATCAACTCGGCTGGTAATACAACATATGAAGAGTTTAAGCTTCCTGGGGAAGTGTACACACTTTGTCCGTTTATTGGTTCATGTAACGGTTTACTTTGTGTCTCACTTCCCATGAATCATGATAGTTGTCTACCTGATGGGGTTCCTAATCACATTTTTAATCCTGTCACCGGCGAATATGCGAAGCTTCCAGGAATGTCAATACTTTACCATGCAGGTGGATTCGGTTATCTTCATATAACTAACGAGTACAAAGTTGTTCGAATCTGTCACGAAAAATTGGAAACTGGTCAGATGGCGTTAAAACTCGAGGTTTACACTCTTGGCAGTGATTGTGGGTGGAGGAACAAAGGAAACATACCATTGTGCAAATTACAGTCGTTAGGAATGCTCGCGAATGGAGATCTTTATTGGCTAGATTATGAGGGAAAGAGCATTGTTTCTTTTGATTTGAGAGACGAAAAGGTTCGACTAGTCGTAGCACCGCCACCTTTGTTTTCAACAGGAGAAGAGTTTCGAATACTCGTAGAACCACCATTTCGTCTAATGTCAAACAGTTATTCTAGGATTCTATCTTTCAGACTCCGGGTTCTGAGAGGATATTTATGTCTTGTTCATCAAAAGCCAGGAGATTGTTTGGTTGGATGTATGGTTGTTGAAGAAAAAGAATAAAACCGGGAATGGAGACCTTTTAGGAATTGGGGCATGGAGTTTAGCATCAAATGGGAGGGGTCGTCGGACACCGACTACGACCTTATCACCATCACCAAGACCGACGAGGTAGTGGTTTGTTGCAATTCGATGATTCTTTGTTGTTATGACCTGAAAACCAAAACTTGGAGAAAACTTTGGGAGCGTGGTTCCTATTTGTGTTCTTTCCAAGCAATTCCGCACATGAAAAGCTCTATTTCGCTCAAGGATCTGAAAAGTAATGTCAAAAAGATAGCAACCGACCTGGAGAAGATGCAACAAGAGGTGCATTAAAAAAAAAAAAGGATAGATGGTTTTAGTCGGTTGTATGGGGGTGGGTGGGTGGGTGGGCTGTTTAGCCTTGATTCTCTTGTCAGGCCTGGTTTGGCCTTTGTTTTCCTTGTTGCACCTGACTGGTGGGTCATGGGTGCTTCTCCTTTTGTTATCTTTTTTCCTTTTGAATAAAATTTTACATTTTACCTATAACTTGTAATTTTCTTGCTTCGAAAAAAAAAAACTCGTAATTTTCATTCCACCAAATTCTGAGAAAACATACCATCCTTCAATTAGAAAAACTCAAATGTACTTTTGCTTACCGGTAAGTTTTTTAATATATTCTTTGCTTTAATGATCAAAAAAAAGAAAAAAAAAACTTTGATCCAAAGGAACTAGTAACCATTTTTTTTTCCTTGAAAGTCCAACGATTGCTCGAGTACAAGTGTAAAACCAAGTTACAAATACGGTTCGTTCGACAACGCCATTAAGTAGAAGCCAACTACAGACTTTTCACATTTACGATTTATCTCTCCCCTCTCTGCTCTGGAGTAAGCCCACCCTTACCACAATTTGGACAACCTTTCATCCCAAATCCCTGGCAATCATAGCACCTAGTACCATAACAGCAAAACAAAACAAAAAACACTGACATTATTTAAATCCCAAGAATTATAATTCAGTTCAGATTTAAGTATAAGGAATTATGTTTAGGTAACACATAGAACTTACTTCCATCGCTCAAAGATGTTCCCATTCTTCTTATTCCTTCCAGTTCCCTGTTCGAAACGCGATTTTGTGTTATCTTTTTGTACATACATGAATGTGCATAAAATAGAACAAACCATTTGCAATCTAATTAGAACCAAGAAATTGTATGAATGTTAATCGTTTATCATAGTACCTTGCACCCTGGGCATTCTATCGCACCTTGGCCTCGACAAGCTTTGCACCCCTTTGAAGCCTTTACACCAAATGAAATAAAAATTTAAGAGCAACAGAAAAACGTAACAATTGCACAAGTAAACGTTAGTGGTGAACATGACCAAGACAAATTTGCAAGCAAACATAGATGAATTGAAGAATCACATATCTGTTCTCTTAGAAGAAGAAATCAGTATGATTGGGGGGGAAATATGAACTTACAGCAACTGAACCATCGGATTTTATTGCAGAAGTTGTATAACGGGTTTTAGTGATAACTGGTTGGATTTTGAGTTCATGCGATGATGAATGGTGATGGCATGGTAACATAACAGTAGAAGAGAGGCTGTTACACAGTGAAAGCTTGTCCATTTTTCTGCAGCTTTTGAAACTTAAAAGTGGTACTGATTTCTTCTCTTTCGATATGTATAACAATATCAATGTATAGCCATATGTTTTTGTTTTCTTATTATTGGAATATATCTTAATTTTAATTCCTTAGGATTGGATAATATAAATATCTATGTCATCCACATACTTGTTCTCTCTCTGGAAAAAGTGTCATATCTTAATACTACTTGGATCCAAGTGGGAAAAGATCAGTTGCCCAAGGGGCTAACCATCAATTTCAAATCTCCATAAAGACCATTGGTTGCTCAAGGCACCTCCATTTTGTGCATATGTACAGGATTCAAACACCTATTTTATCCACATACAGTATAACTAAAGTAAAAGAACACAGTAAAACTGGAAACACTTGAATAAAAGAATGTTTCAATTAAAAATCCCAGTAACCCATTGGTTCCTACTAAAACAAAACTGCCGTCTCTGGCACAAATTTAAGGAAAATTACAAGACATACCTCAGTATGATATATGTCAAAACTTTTGACGCGAATGAGAACAGAACACAATTTTTTACGTCCTGCACGTTTGTTGTACTTGTAAGCTGAACTGCGAACGAATCTTATCCTACAGGTCTGCAAAGCTTCATATTCTTCTCAAGTTTTCTTACAACCAATCTCTTCTCTGGCTTGAATGATCTTTGTTATACGTATAACCTGAGCTGCAGATAAGTCTGCACCTAAGTTCTCCAAAGTAATTCACCTCTCTTATCAGTTTCTTCAAGTTTTCTAACAACTATCTCTTCTTTGGCTTAGATGATCTTTTTGAAGCATAAGTTCTCAGCTTCTTAATGATCTTCCTCTCACTCACACGTAAGACCAAAGAATGATACAACTTCCTCTCTCTAACACAAGAACACCTCTTCAATGCCTCTATATCATCACTGATGGAGTTGACACCATAAAAACTTTCTCGAATATCTGCAAGTGAAAGAAGTGCATCACAAACCTTTTTTGTGAGCAACAAACTGTTCACATTTTCTGGAGTTTCCAACGAAACTTTTTTATTACTATAATCTTCCGACAGAAGAATGTTTACTGTTTTGTTTACGTCTTCAACAAAAGGTACTGACTGGTTCAGCTTATCATACGTTTTTTCGGGTAAGAAGATGATGTAGAGTAAAATTAGAAGCTCAATTTGAGGTTCTCCATCTGAAGAGATCTCAAAGTACTCAGAGTTTTCACTGACACATCCCGAGCAACCTAATTTTCTCCATAGTGAAACCCTTACTCTACTGTAACGGCAGGAAAATAAGTCTGAGCTCCACTTGATTACCTCTTTTAGATCTACATTTACAATGTCATAAGAGTTATCAGGCTCTGTAAATCCATATCTGTGAAGTAATGCAGCATTCCCCATGGTCCCATAAGTATTATAAACCTGAAAACAAAAACCAAAGGCGTTGTAAGCATACCAAAGAACACAGTCCGATGTAAACAAGAGCAGTTTGAGATCTATACCACTGTGGAAGGTAAAGAGTTAAGCCGAATGTTACTCCATTATTCTTGCACAGCTTGCTGTTAAGGAAGCTTTATGAAAGAATCTTGCATAAGATGGTATAAGGATAAATCTCTAGCTTAAGATTGGTATAAAGCTAGAGATGAGCGAGGAACCTTCTTTTGTTGGGTTATGGATTAAGGAAAAGAAAGTTCATGAAAACATTTTGAAAATCATTGAATACAATCTTATGCATGGGATCTATACCACAGAACACAGTACGAGTTAAACAGGAGCAGTTTGAAAACTATCATAGTGGATAGGCTAAAGAGAAAAGCAAAATTTTACTCCATTATTTTTGCACAGTTTGCGGTCAAGGAAGCTTTATGAAAGAATCATGCATAAGATTGTACAAGGATAAATCTCTAGCTTAAGATTGGTCAAAAGGCATGAACGAGAAATCATATTTTGTTGAGTTATGGATAAGGAAAATCTAGTTCATGAAAACATTTCGAAAATTATTGAATACAATCTTATGCATGATTTTATCCCTATGTTTTGGTTTGCAACGATGATTGACCTATCTTATGCATGTTTATGTAGGGACAAATCAGTTCATACTCTTTCCATACCATCAAATTTTAAGTAAGCAGAAGAGGCTTGTAAAAACTATCACCTTATGCCATTAAAAACACTAAATAACTGACTATCTGAGAGCTTAGCAAAGAAAAAGAGCAGAGCAAACGCTAACCTCATCCCCAGATTTAACAGCTCGAACAACTATAATTTCCAATGCTGTCGGATCATCTTTTAAAGTAGGATCATCCTCAGATGTAGTTTGACCTTCTGCATGTCCATTCATGTAACTTTTGTTGTCTACAGCTGTTGGAGAACCATTGCTACTGGAGTGAACTTTTTCAACTGATGGTGGTTTATCATTAGAGTTATCATGAAACCCATTCTCGACTTCCTCCCCATCACTTTCATTGTCAGATTCAGAGTCAGAGTCAGAGTGGGGAGATACATTAGTGAAGTGTATGTTCTCAGCCCCAGTTTGGTGATTGAATCTGGATAAAGCAGGATATCAAATTAGTCACTAATGCAATGGTAGGATAGCATAATCATTCACATCACATGCATAACTAAAACAATTCTAAGAGTACAGTAGTGAGAATGGCAAAATGCTGGTTTCATAATCATTTTATAACTTAATCACTGTTTGATCGCCAAGAATTGTGTTCCTGACATTCAATTCCATGAATTCCACACAATCATATATCTTCAAGGGAATACTGAAGTTATGCTCAACTATTCGAAATGCTTCATGGAGCATCTCAGGAATTTGAAAAATTGCAAGTGAACAATATAATTTGCATTGTTTCCACAAAATTCTCCTGATTTAATGTCATTAAAACGCAATAAAATTCAGCTTTACTAGGCCTAACTCAGTAACATTTAACAACAACAAAAATAAGACAAAGTAAGCATCACTTACAAGTCGGCCAATGGCACCATCCCATATCCATGATAATCATCTATCTCAAATGACCTCGAGGAAACAAGACTTTTCGCAGCAAAATATTGCTCAACACCAAAACACTTCAAATCAACATTATCCAATTGTCCCGAAGTAATAATCGGCATTATATTCTCCTTCCAATCCTCATAAATTAGAGTCTTGTCCTCTTTCATTGTCTGCCTACAAATGTAATGCATCAAAAAATTGAACAAAAATCTATTAGAAAAAACATCAACTTAATCATGCTCGAACAGAAGTAATCCTAGGATTAGATTTTTAATACCTTGTGAAGTTCAGTACCGGTTAAAAACTGATCAACTTCATCCAAAGTCCAAACCAAAGGCAAACATTCACTATCTGGTAATAACTGAAGATAACCAGCCCAATTAGAAGCTTCACCTATACTTTTCTCATACATTAGGGCAACTGAAAGTCCTAATGATTCAGCTAATCCAGATTCTTCAATTATATCTTTAGCTAATGATGTTTTAATAGTTAAACAAGCATTTTTAGGTATAGTAGCAACTAAATCTCCTTCATTTAAATCAAATATAGCTTTTACTGAAATCCCTCCTCCTTCTTCATCATCTATGAATTCTAATCCATTACTCCATTCTATTCCTTGTGATTGCATCCATCTTTTGAATGCTCTTATTCTCCTGCAATGAACACAGACACAAAACAGTGAAGGATTTTCTTTACATTGTAATTAAAAATACAATATGAAATTGAGAACTGGTTAGGGTTTTGATTACAAACCTACTCATTGGAGAAAAACTTTAGGCTGGCGGCAAGAAAACTGCACTTTTAGGGTGTCAAGTTAAAAACATTGAAAGATTCTGAAGTGAATTTGTATTTGTATTTAGTGACTCGTTATGGATCGGCACAGGATTTACCTCGGATCAGACCGATCCATCCAAGTAGATGTAATGAAGTCAAAATTAAAAAGTAGGAAATACCAATTAGTTTTAAGAATAATATATTAAAGTTAGTTTAGTCCAGTTGACTAAGTCAACTTTCTGTTTAGTCCATTTAAAAAATATATTTTACTGTTTTTGGTCCTGCAAATTAATGTTTGGTCCTAGGGTTTTGTTCATCCACACGGAATATTCTTTTTCTGTTACTAAAATACCCTTTCACTACCGTATATAACCAGAAAAAGCATAATCAGTTTCAGTTTTAATTTCTCTCTCCTACTTCATTTGCTGCTGTTTTTTTCCCCTGCTGCTACAGAACAATTTTTCTAGGGTTTACGAAGATTGAGTTTTGTTTTTGATATGAAGATTGATTCTATTTATAACAGATAATGAGAAAGTCATTGTTACGAAGACTGATTTGATTTACGGAGTTGATTTTGGTTTTAGAAGACTGATTCGATTTTACGGAGTTGATTTTGGAAGTAGAGATCAAATTTACGAAGATTTTGATATTCGAAGATTGGAGTTGATCTGATATTTGAAGATTGGAGTTGATTTGAATTCTTCTTGTTTCTGGTGAGTATTCATATTAATTCCTTTTCTGATTGTATTTTTATTTGAAGTAATTTTGTAGATCAGCTGTTTTTCTCTTTTTATCAGGAGTTCATTAGGTTTAGTGAACTAACAAATCTTAATGTGTTTTACGAATCATGTTTAAGTTTATGCATTGTAGATTAGTTTGTTGTTTGATTTTAAGAGCAATATGAATGAATGAAATTTCTCTGTTAAGGCTTCATTTTTTAGAATGAACTCTTTCTTTGTCAAAGAAAAAGTATTCTTGCTGCTTGTTTATCTGTTACTTTGTTATTTTGTTAAGAAGAAGGTCTTCATTTTAAGAATGAACCTTTATTTTGTTAAGTTTCTTAGTTGTTCATATGTTGGAATGAACTCCTTTTTTTATTTAAGAATTTTAGGTGTTCATTTATGGGAATGAAGTTCATCTTGTTGTGTGTGTTCATTTGTTTATGTGAACTTTCATTTTTCAGGTTCAGTATGTCTCTTTCAAGTTGTTATGCAGTTATGTACTACAATGGACATGGCATTCCATTGGAAGTTTCTTTACAGTCGATGCTTCGTGACCTGAAAATATATGTCTGTGATTATTGGAGATCCTTGACTCCTCAGAGCATAAGATTTAGTCATGGCAAAGGTTGTGATAAAGTTCATCAATTGTGATTTTGCTCTTCAAGGTCTAATTGTTGTTTCTTGTTCAAACCAATTGTCACATTTTTATTTGTTAGTTGAGGAGGCTTCTAATGGTGGTGCTTCTAGATCTTCATATGGTATTTCCACGCAGTCGCTCAGTGATAATGAATCATGTAGTGAGTTCGCTGAGACTTCAAAGATTAAATACCTGACGGAAGGTCATGAGGAATTAAAACCTCTTTTGTCTAACGGTTGGGAGGATATTTTTAAAGGTGTTGGTCAAGCTTTTCATGGTGGTGTTGATGAGGTGCGCTTAGCTGTCGACAAATATTGCAGCAAGTCTGGTCATAAATTTGCAAAGGTTAAGAATGATAGACTTAGGTTCACAGTCAAGTGTGGTAGGAATGCTGATTGTTGATAGGCGCATTTATGTGTCTATTTTCATCTCTATTGTGTATAATGTTAGTACCCATTTTTGTACTTATTTTGGTATTTTATCTCTTTGTAGGTGTTTTTTTGGAGAAATAAGCTTTTGCGGCGAAATTGGCTCGAAAAGTTGATAAATGCAACCCAAGGGACGAGTGTTATGCGGACTCCAACAACGGATAAGGGGCGACCATTGGATAAGGGGTAACCTTTCCCCTTCACGTTCAAATTCTGAATCTGGGCGGGAAACCAAAAACGTGAAGGTTGTTTTCTGGCAGTTTTGGTGGTAGTGATTTGGAGGAGTTTAAGGTCGATTAAACCTCTGATTTTCATAGGGTAGACTCCTTATGGGTCTAGGAATCTAACATGGGTGTTGAAATCGATTAAACTGGGCTCAGTCGACGGGTTTTGATCAAAACAGCAAAATATGAAAAGTCACGTGTGTGACCGATTTTAGGAAATTTTAGAGAGATTAAAGGCAAGATTTTCTTCCCAAAGCTTAATATCTATCTAAGGAAGAGTTTAGAATCAAAAGGAAAGCCCAGATATGCGTGGAAATTCTAAAACAAGAAATTGCCGCAACTTTGCCGTGAAGAGAAAGAAAGAGATTTCGGAAGATTTTGGAGAGATTTAATCGCTCTTTTTGATATAAATAGATTGGTTGGGTCATATAGAAGGGGTGTCGAGAGTTTGGGGGGCTGAGGAGTGAGAAATCAAGACGAACAGAAAGCTACCTGCTGCTATTTTCTGCTGGTGTGGAGCTGAAGAACACGAAGAACATAAGACGCACACGGAACAGTCGCAAAGAACACGAAGAACTTCGACCCACATCAAACCGTCGCAGAAGCAGTCTTATATTCAACTACAGAAAGCTGTTATCGTTTTTGACTGTCTTTGCTTAATACTTTCAGCGACCATTACCTTCCTTACAACAAGCTTTCTATAACTATAGCTCGTCCTTTCTAATAAAAACACCTTATTTGATCAATGAAATCAACTTTTGAGCATATTTCTAATATGAGGAGCTAAACCCCTTAGCCGAGGCGACGGAGGAAGCCATTGTTCCATGAAAAGTGGTATAATTCTATTTTAATTATTTTTGCAATTTTTTATATGATTATTTGCATAGAACTAATATAGGAAAATTGATTTTTATTGAGTGGTTGTGAATTGTTTTGATGGAACATGCTGGGTTTTAAAACTTTTGATGTTTCATGCTTTGTGTTTACAATTATTACTTCAAAAATCTATTAGAGGCAAAATATTAGAATCACTTTAAAAGAAAAAAAATTCATGAATATTGATTAGAGTTTATCACTTAATTGGTTAATGGTGGAATCCAGAGTCTCGGTGTTTTTTATATTTTTGATACAACTTTATTTAATTATTGAGTTTAATTTGAGTCTAAAAAATCCTTCACAAGTCTTAGAGTTCGAATCTTTTTACCACTACAACTACAAACCACATCAATTGTCCTTGGTATCTGCACACTATTCTAATTGATACCGCTAAAAGTGTCTTTGCTATCAAGGAATTCAATGGGAATCATACATGCGGTGGTGCTTATAAGCTGAAGGATCCCCCTGTGAAGAAGAAATTGATTAAACATCTATTCAAGGATCAAATACAGTCAAATCCGTCGATAAAGCCTTTGGATATCGTTGCTCAGGTGAAGAGTTGTTACGGTATTAACATAAAATACCATCATGCTTATAAAGGGAAGGAAGAATCTCAGTCAGACATATATGGTGATGATGTAAAAATTTATACAGGTATTGTTTGGTATGTTGAAGCAATAAAGGCTACCAATCCTAGCAGCTATGTTAAGTTTGAATTTAATAAAGAGACTAAACGGTTTGAGAGGCTTTTCATTTGTTTTGTTGCCTGTATCAAAGGATACAAGTTGATTCGCCCTATGCTTTATTGTGATGCAACATTTCTCACTGGGAGATTCAAGGAAATGTTGATGGATGCCACTGGCATGAATGAGAATCAAGGTAAATTTCTTTCTTTTCTGTATAACTCATATTTTTGTTTCATATATTTCCTAAAATGAACTGACTGCATTCTTTAATTTTTAGTTCATAGTTGTTACTGAACTGACTGTTTTCTTTTGATTAGTTCATATTGCTAGTTCACAGTTCTTAACGAACTGATTGTTTTACTTCTTGATTAGTTCATATTGCTAGCTTCATAGTTCTTAATGAACTGACAACTTTTAGTTCATACTTCTAAATGAACCGATAGTTTTCTAAATAAACTGACAGTTTCACCTCATGTTTTCTCAATGAACTGACAATTTTAATTCTTTTGTTTTCTTTCATTATGTAGGTTTTTTTATTTCGCGTTTGCTTTAGTTCCTTCAGAAAACATTGAAGGTTGGGAATGGTTCATGGAAAACTTGCAGTATTGTGTCAACTCTCGTCCTATCACCTTTATCACTGATCGTCATGAAGGTCTTAAGTAAAGTATTCCTAAGGTTTTTCCTAACTCGCATCATAGTTACTGTTTTTATCATTTGAAGAATAACCTCCCTATTAAAAAATGACATGAGAAGTATAAACAAGTACTGGATTTGTTCCATAAAGCTGCATATTGTTATAGCGTTGCTAAATATGAGTCTGCTTTGAATGAAATGTGTATTATTGGATGTGGTTTGGTTGCCAAGTACCTCAGAAATATTGATCCCAAGCACTGGGCAAATGCTTTCTTTGTATGATGTAGGTATGGGACACACTCATCAAGTATTGCAGAATCTTTCAATAGCTGGATTCATCGTGAAAGGAATTTGCCTCCAGCTACTCTTGTTGATGAGCTCAGGATAAAGATTATGAGGATGAGTTCAGAAAGGCGCGATATTGGTAGAACTTATCTAGATAGTTTGACTCCCATCTTCAAAGCTATACTCAAGGAACATGTCGATATAGGTCTTCCATGGAATGTTACCGAGTCAGGTAACGATATCTATGAGGTGTACTCTCCCAGCTCTCATGCTGTTGATCTGATGTAGATGACCTGTACTTGCCAGAGATGGAAAGTGTTTGGGTTCCCTTGTGCTCACGATACTGCTGCTATTACTTGCAAGGGTGCTGAGATGTTGAAGTATATTGAGCCTTACTTTGTTCAAATCATTTTCGTAATTCTTATGCTCTTGCAATTCGACCCATTCCCAACTACGATAGGCCTAAAGTGTATGAACCTGGAAACAAAGTTCTTCATGGTATTCCAAGGCCAGCCCCAGGAAGACCACCAAAGAAGCGTATTCGCAGTGCAGTGCCTATGAGAAGGAGATGAGGTCTATGAAGTGCTCAAATTGCAAGAAGATGGGGATCATAACAAAGCTACATGTTGTCAATTACTGCTGGAGTAGTATGCTTGAAATTTTATTTTAGTTTATGTTTTTTTATGGTATATGAACTGCTATTACTTTTAAATATGAACTGGTGGTAGTTTTTTTTTAATTCTTGATATGCACTTAATTGTTTAGAGTGAACTTCATTTTCTGGAATGAACTCTTTTTTTTTTTTGTAAAACTGCTATTTTTGAAATGTTATTTCAATGGGATATGTACTTCATTCTCTGGAATGAACTGCTATTCTATCAGTTCATTTACTGGAATGGACTTCATTTTCTGGAATAAACTTCATTTTATGCAATGAACTCCATTTTTTCTAGAACTGTTATTGAAATGTTAATGTTATTCAATGGGATATGTACTTCATTGTGTGGAATGAACTGTTATTTGTATCAGTTCATTTATTGGAATGAACTTCATTTCCAGAATGAACTTCATTTCTGGAATGAACCCCCTTTTCCCTAGAACTTTTCTAGAATTGCTATTGAAATGTTATTCTATCAGTTCATTTTATCACTCTCTATCATTTCATTTACCTAATGAACTGGTATCCATTAGACAACAAGACAAAACATAAGACAAAACATAGAAGTTAAAAACATAAGTCAAAATATTATCTACTAGTAATCTACTATCCAAAATGTTATAGATGAAAAGACAAAACATATTAGAGTATCAATGACATTAGAAGCTAATTCATCTAATATTAGACATAAGAGTTTTCTGTTTAATCTGTTATACCATTATAAAGTAACCAATTGTTAAGGTATTCTGAGTTGGTAAATTCACTCCAGCTCTCTTCATCTCCTGATGAAGTAAGAAGTTTGTAAGCCATCTTGACTCTCTTTGCTTGCATCTTGTTTAAAATTTCAGTTTTCTTCATCATACTCTGCGAATTGGTTGTTGTTGGCTTGACACTTCTCTTGATCCAATAACAGGTGTATAGCAGGCAATCTGGATATTTCCATTGATCTGGCACTCCTGACAGATTTTCAAAGATAATGCTGGTGCATCTTTCCCTATTCTGAGCTTGTAGCCACGAGTTGATGTGTCTCATGCAGTAAGCAGCCATTCTGTTTGCGTCAGTCTCGCATTGCTTACCAAGCATACCCTTTTTGATGGAGTTGTAATGCTTCCATATGTAGTTGTTTACGTCAAAACCAGCAGATGCCAGTGTTCACCTAGAGGCCCTTTTGATTTCGCTTTACCAATGTTTGGGTAAGTATTCATAGGAATGAGTAGCCTCTCGGTTCTGTAATGCATGTCTCTTATAAACTCATCAACTTCCTCCGTTCTCTTCTGTGCATTGTGTTGCACAAAATATGTATGAGAAAAAAATGAACTAGATAAGCAGTTCATTCTATGCATGTCTAGATAAGAAGTTCCTTATATAGTTCAAATAGATAAAAATCAAATAACCTTCATAGCCATGCTTTTTTCTCTAAATCAGATAAACTGCAAGCAAACAGTTCATCTATCAAATGAATAGGCAGAAAAAATACACTTACAAATGTTGTTGGATTCATAATCTCGAAGTTGATATACTCTCTTCGAGTCTCACTTTCCTAGCTTTGTAAAAACATTCTTTCGTTGTTTGCAGCTTTATACTTTCTTTATATATAGTAGATCAACAAGGTGTTGTCCAAGTATTCATTAAACAACAGAGCACTGATTTACTCCCTTGGACTGATATTGCAATTTGCTTGTGATTTTCAGTTTTCCAAGCTGCTTGACTGCAATTACAAAGAAAAATGAACTGTCAAAAGTTTATACCAAAAAGTTATGTTGAAGAGAAACATATCAAAAGTTAGTAAGAGAAACATACGTAGTCATTGCTTTGCTGAAGAATTCACCAAATACCGACAGCGCAGCTTCATCAAATTTTGAGTAAAAAGGAGATTTCCTCAGGTCTGGTAGAATTGGCTTGATTTCTTCTCTTCTAGGCGCCTGCGGTGCTATTTCTTGAATCTGATCTATTCGCTGCGCCTGTGGTGCTGTTTCTTGAATCTGATCTCTTTGCTACGCCTGTGGTGCTGCTTCCTGAACATTTGCAGGCTCAAATCCTATTTTTCTCTTACCTACCTTTTCAACAGGGTTCTCCTTTTGTACATTATTCTTCTCCTCTTTTTTGTTTCTGTCAACTTCAGGTGTTTCCTTCCCCACTTCCTTTTTTTCCTTGTTTAACTTCAATCTGAATCTTGTTTTTCTTCTAGTGAAATCTGATCCAGATATAAAATCATCCCCTATTGGTTTCACTGGTTTGTTTGATCTAGTAGCCATTCTATTAGTTTCTTGCGGTACTGGTACAGGTGTGTGTTGAGTCTACTCCATCGATGAACCAAGGCATGTTTCATTCAGTTCTGCAACTATTTATGAAGCTGTCTCCACATTTGCGGCAGTTGTCTTTGCTTTCTTTGATCTAGTAACCACTCCAGGTTGTTCTTGTGACACAGGGGTGGGTTGGAACTGTGACATGCCAATCAAAAAACTAGGACGACTACAGTTGATTTTGTATACTGTAGTTTTGATGATGGTGTCAGCTTCATCATCATTCAAATCTTCATTCTTCTGATTCTTGTCATCAATAAGCTGCAGACTCACATGCTCCTTCATTGACGAATATATCATCTTTGTTACTTGCGGTTAAAAATAATTCAAGAAGCATAAATCAATTTTTTATCAATGGTTAACCTGTGCATTAAAAGTCATAGTTCACCCCTAAGAATGAACTCCAACTTCTATATTATAGCCAGAGTTCATCCATGAGAATGAACTCCAACCTGTGCATTAAAGGTCAGAGTTCACCCCTCAGAATGAACTCCAACTTCTATATTGTAGCCAGAGTTCATCTATGAGAATGAACTCCAACTTATTCATTAAAAGTCAGAGTTCACCCCTCAGAATGAACTCCAACATCTTGATTAACAGTCAGAGTTCATCCCACATAATGAACTCCAACCTCTAAATCTAAAATTTTTACAGAAGGAAGAAAAATATTTGGAATTTCTTACCTAGGTTCACACATTGATCAATACTTAAAGGAACTGGGGTGTTGTCTATTGGAAACGAAGGAAACGGTTCTTCAGTCATCTCATCAAGGAGCTTTTGCTGAATATCACTTGCATCGACTTCAATAGAAGGATTTCCAACAGATAAGACGGGAAAAAGATGATCATAACCAGATCCTTCAGCAGCTTCAATATCATCAGTCCCAATTCCTTCATTTACAACATCTGGTACTGCTTGCATTCCTTCATCCACAGCAGTATCTTGCATTCCAATTCCTCCAACAGCTTGCATATCATTAGAAGCATCTTGCATTCCAACATCTTCATTCACATTTCCTCCACAAACTTCCATGGCTTCATCAACTGGTTGATCCAATATAATGTTTATTTGATCACTCAACAATGAACTCTTATGCTCATCAATGAAAAGAGTACGCATGAACTTTGATGTTTGATCTGCCATGAATTTTGCCACATTCCCACCTGTAGCTAGCAATGCATCAACTTCAGTTTGCTTAGAAGCCAAGTGTAATACAAGGCATTCCATCTTTCGTTCAAAAAGTGTCTTTGAAGTTGTTGCTTCTGCAGGTGATTGCTCAAGATCTTCCTGCTTTAACAAAAGATTCCCCATCTCCTCAGCATGCTTCATTGTCAACTGTTTTATCTCTTGAGCATGTTTACCTCTCAGGTTCTCTATCTCTTGAGCATGTATAGATTTCAAACTTTCTATCTGAGTGGTCATTTGAATGAATTCTTCCTCAAGTAACTCAGCTTTTGTCTTGGCTTTTTGCTTTTGCATCAACTTGTTTTCAGCATCAGTATATTCTTCCAAGAATTTTTGTGATAACTGCACACACAAAAATCAAATAATCAGATATTATCAACATTTTTTTAGAGTTTATTTCGCATAATGAACCCCCAATTGCATCCTCATTAAACATTTATAGTAGGAATTCATTATAAAGAATGAACTACAACGTCAAAGGAATCGACATTAACATCCAGAGTTCATTTTGTGGAATGAATTCCTAGTTTTATCTTAAAGTAGCATAGCTCATTATGTGAAATTGAATAACAATACTATCTTAAACTAGTTTTTACCTCTCCATAATCTTCAACATTCATTTCTTAGTGTTTGCAAATGGTATCGATATTCCACCCTACAAATCTTGGACGGTAGTCTACTGTTTTCTGCACCTTCCACTTGGGTGTTAATTTTTTGAATGCTCAGCAAACCAAGGATATAAAAAGAAAAATTATACTAGTCAGTTATCAACAACAATTCATCAAACATCAAACATCAAAATGAAGAAACATAATTATGAACAAGTATCTAACAGTTTTCCATCTCACCCATAAGTAAAGGTAACACCCTTCAGAAAAACCCCTTCTCAAGCTTTCCATCGAATGCTTGTGTATGATATGCGGCAAAGATACTTTATCCATTGACTCTAGGAAAGCTAGGTACTTGGTGTGGATGGAACCTCCATCACCAGTAGTAAGAAAAATAGTAGACAAGACAAAGAGTTCAAACATGGTTACAAGATCTTCAATAGATCCTTTATTCTCAATCAACTCAATGATTTTCTCTTTCAATTATGTGTTCTTTATATCAAAAGGTTTCTTTTTTGGTGGAACAAAATTGTAGGTTGTATAGAACCTCCCACAAGTGTAGTCTGTCAGTTTTTTTGAGTCCAAGAAAGATTCTTCTATTCCACCTTCAGGGATACATGGTATTCCAAACAATAATGACAACTCTTCATGTGAGGATCTTAGCACATATGTTTCTTTCCCTACTTTGAAAATGAACGTATCATCATTTGTATCAGGAATGAACTGGTGTGCACTGCAGAAAACTTGGACAGTTATTCCATTCACTAGCAACAATGTCCTCTTCCAGAAATACTTTGGCTACATTCCCCAATGGACTCCATACAAAGCCTTTCTCTATTCTTCATTCAAAGCCTCTTTTTCCTCTAGTGCTTTAATCTTATCAGCAATAGAAATGACTCCAGCAAAGCTACACTTTATTTTCATTTCTACATTTTTTTTAAATTAAAAAAAATCAATGGTTACTTTCATAAATATTAGCTGATAAAAGAAGATAATTGTAGCTTGAGAAGGACCAATACTTCAGTTCATTCTACTGGGTGAACTCTCAAGCAGTTCGAAGTTCATTCAATAAAATGAGGCTTTCAAAGAAGAACCAACACAATAAGAATCTAGATAATGGACTTCATTCCACAAAATGAAGTTCATTCTATATAATGAACTGTAAAATATGTATCTACAATTTTTCTAGACTTCATTCTAAAGAATGAATTCCAACAAACATCAAAGAAGAAACATGTTTCATTGTACAAAATGAACTCAGTCAAAGAAGGACTTATTATTCATCAAATATCAAATAGATATACACCTTCATTCTTTACAATATATATGTGATTTATAACTTCATCAAATAGATCTACAACTTCATTCAACAACAACAAAAAATTGGTTTCTTTAGTTGTAAATGTTAACCAACTCTTTCGGGTACCTAAGGAAAAATGTTAATGATTAATTCGGCAGTCTTACAAGATGTAGATTCAGCTATCACTATTCAGGATTGGATACAAAAATGGCTTACTGTTGGTCAAAACAGTTTATTTTCACCACTCTTGATGTATTTGGAGGGACATAGATTTTCACATTTTTCAGCGCAAATACTCAATGAATTTATATTCACTTTTAGAATAACGGTTTATCTTATAAATGATTCTACTAGTTATATGAATGTCAGCATCAACAATCATTCTAATTAGGATACTGTTATGATTAACCATTCTTCTGATGAGAATCTTCCTTAAGATTGTCTGTTAATTCATTATGATGCTTCTTATGACAAGGATTCTAACTATACCGGTGTGAGGATTGTTATAACTGATATTGCAAGAAGCTTCAAAGATTGTTGAACAAGTAATGGAATAACAAGAAGTCCCGAAGAAGCTGAAAACATACCTGTGTTTGAAGTATTGAATTGGTTGAAAAGCGAGCAGTTTTCCAGTATTTGTGTCAAGAATGATGCAAAGAACGTTATGTATTTTAAATAAAAATAACCAAACTAGTTGGTTCAGCAACTCTATTTTAAATGATTGCAAACTGTTAGCAAACTGTTTTGATTTATTAAGTTTAAGTTTGTTAGTAGAGAGTTTACATCTACATCAAATCTAGTTGTTAAACATTGTAGAAAGTATTCTGAATCTGGAGAATGAGTGAACTTTCCTTCACCATTCCTACTTTTAAACATGTAATAGCTCTTCACCAATAAAGCTTTTTTCGTATCAAAAAAAAAGTATGAGCCAAAGTTTGTCTCATAAAGCCGGGTGAAGCTCTAGCACATAGATATGTTCATGAAGAGGCTATAAGGATCAATATAGAGCATCTAGTGCCATTGGTTGACTTTGCATAGTCCAAATTCTTTGTGATACTCAGACTAGTAATATAAGTTGTATATTTCTACTAGACCAAAGGTAAATTCATTTGACCTTGTCATAAACCACCAACAACAAATTGATATAGAATTCTCCAATAAAATCTCATTTTTCTTTACTATAGTCTATGAAAGGATTCCATGAAGTTGTCTTACAAATACATGTAAGTTTGTGAGAGTTGATCATGACAGTAAGTTCTTTACTTAGGTATTCCTCTTCTGGGGAGATAAATCGATTTGTTTAAGAGATATTGATATTGAGAGAATAATGTATCCTTCAATAATATCTTGATTCTTCTCGTATTGGTGCATTTATTTTTATTCAAAATTTTCTGTGTTCCCAGTTGACACTTTACATTTTTAATTTTGTTGGTTTAGTTTTCAACAAGTTCAGATCCATTTATATATTCTTTAGAATAGTAGTTTTAGATAAACGGTTTCCAATCTATTGCTCGACATTTGTATCCTTTAATAACATCTTGATTCTTCTCATATTTATGTAATTATGTTATTCAGAATTTTATGTGTTCCCAGTTGAAACTTTATATTCTCAATTTTGTTAGTTTGATTTGTAATAATTGTGAATCGATGGCTATTTTAATTACCAATTATTAAACATGGAACTTTTTGAACAAGATTATGGTGTCAATCCAATGTTCATTTATCGGTACTTGGAAGTTGTCTTCTTCCAACATTTTGGTGCATATTAGGTGCATCCTTATATGGACGTTCTAATTACCTTGCAGCGGGAAACCTAATTTTGCTTGGTGTTGCTAACACACATTAAAGCTTTAAATTAGTTCGAGCAAGGTTATCAAGTTCCTAATTCTAAACTAATGGTAATCTGCAAATAATACAAACCAGCACCAAAACACCCAAAGCATGTGTTGTAAGTTATAACCCAGTGATGAATAAAGAGTTAAACTTTTGTTTTCAATGCCATTTTGATTTGATATGGGATAAAGTCTAATACATAAGAAATGTGTCATTGTAATGATAGCCTGATATGTAATTTTTATGTGTTCAAGGATAGCAAAGAGAACCTCGCATGATCTATTCACAATCATTTGTTATAAAACCAGGGATATTTATGTACATCCATCGGAGAGCGCAATCCTAAAAACACCCTTCCTTCTTCCTCTGTAACAAGGATTTGACCTTTCTTATATTTCTTCCCTTTGAATTATCATATACCTTAAGGGTGACCCTTATCCGAGTCCGAGGGGAGCAATAGAAAAATAGTAAATGAAAAGTGGAAATCACTCCATGTGTAGAGAAACAGATGAACCATAGGGTATCTTAGGATTTTGAATATAGAGTATGTTATTTGTCTTGTTATGGTATGTTAATTCTCTTCTTCTCAAGATTTTTCTCAAGTTGAAGAATGGAAGATCAACTACAACAACAACTGAGTTCGATAGGCAATTACAATTTGGAAAAAATTTATGAGTGATGATGAGATGCACCTATGGAAAAAATTCTTCTCAAGATTTTGCTTGCCCTGGCGCAAGTTGTGCAAGGCTCTGACAGGCCGGCGTAAAAACTATGTTATATTTTTGGGAGATATTCTCCAGTCGACCCGGTACTTGCTACTGGAAAAGACTTTGGATTTGGATTTGGATGAGATGCACCTAGAGAAAAATTTAAACATTTCAGTGTTTAAGGGTCAATGTCTAAAAGAAGATGTGACAACTTTTGTAATGAATGCAGGTACATAATAAATCCGAGATTAAAAAGTATGTGTGCTGATAATATTCTTCAAATTGTAGGATATATTCGTGAAATGTCTTTGTTGATTGTCTGTATCAAAAATAACTTTTGGGTACAAAACACAATTGATTTGATAATGATGATGTAAAATAGGGTTAAAAAGCGAATTAAAGGTAAATAAAGGAGAGAACAATTTAACGTGGTTAGGCGAGTTACGCCAACATCCACATAGGAATCCCCGTAGCTAGAAAAAGATATTTTATTGATGTATTTGATACAATTGTTTTTCTGCACCTTCTAGGATTTTTTGGCGTATTTTTCTGTAAATTTTAGGGTTCGGATTCCTTGTATTTCAACTAAACTAGAATATTCTAGAATTTAATAGAAACGACCGGTGGAAATGTACCAGCGTACACGGATTGCTGAGTATGGGCCGAAGACTTTCCCGTAATAAGGCTACAATTAGCTTGTATAGGTGCCAAGATATTATGGTACAAACATCGCCCCCTATTAACCCATAATTTATTCTGGGATTAAGAAGTTTGGATTCCCCAAAAGATGTGTTTGTTGAGGTTCCTCGTGTCTCCACAACTGCTAAAGTGTTACTCATATCTCCTCCAGAAATTCAGAAACAAGTTCTATAGTAAATTGGTATGTATAGAACATTTTTATATCGATCAGTAATTTGGTAGTGACTTTGAGCTTCCTGTGTTTTTTTTACCCCATCTGGTGTACATCATATATTCATGTACTTATTGGGCCTACCTAATTTCCATAGTTTTGTTTTTACCTTCGAAACACAAGATGAGCTTCCAAGGATAAGCTTAATTTTTCCCACATAATACTTCCTTATTTATCATGGTAGATCTGTTTCCTTGAATGAAACATCCCTATTTTGTCTTTAAGGCTTCCTTTTACTTATCCATCTCAGTGACTATTAAGAGAAAACTGTCGGCTTGGGAGAAAACGGACCCATATGAAATAATTAGATTCCATTAAACTCTTTGCATAACTCCTTTCTTGCTCTTTCGTTGAAGGAATGTAAGATTCAAATATATTTGATTTCCAGTTTTGATTTCATGATCTACCATTTGTAGAAAATCATAACTGATTTTGTGCTGTAAGATTCAAATCTCCACCAACTCCTTGTGTCTTCAAGATGTCAACTGACCCATGCCCACCTTCGAAGGATGATAAATCGGACTGCCCTCTAGGCTAGTGGACAGCATGAGGTACTAAGATTTTTTTCCCCGATGCTGGTTTCTTTAAATTGATGAGGTTAGTAGTCAATTGAACATCCTCTGTTCAGTTGAGATAAATCTCCATAATAAATCGTTATACCCGGCCAACGACGATGAAGTGGTTGCAAGCTTCTACCATCTAGAGTATCTCTTTCTCATGCCCATTGATGAGGAAATGTATGAGATTCTCTCCGTTTGGGGAATCGCTTTACAACAATTGCATTTGTACATCATTATAAAAATTCAGTGTCTATTAATTATTCCTTGCAAATACTTCCTTCATCTCCTACCGGGCGATATTCATTGAATCATTGCTCTTCAACCTCGTGATTGGGCCAAGGGATATGGAAATGCTCTATATGTACCTGGGTAGACAACAGAAGTTGGCAAGATGACTTTCTAGGAAATTATAGAAATTGGGAACTGTCGTGCTTCAAATTTCACAGTTGGCAAAATGACCATCAACTTGGAATCCCTCAAAAATTAGCTTCTTCCTCCTGAAAGTTGATGTCTTACTTTGGCCCGTACTAGTTTTAGTTTGTAAATCCATGTTACTTAGATTTGTTTTTTGTTATTTTATGGGCAGTAATCCAGCCACGAAAATTTGGTTGTATGCAACCTGACTTCGAAAACGACCAGCGAATTCGAAGACTCTTTGACCTTCCTCGTAATTTACCCAACGTTTCATATCCAAGATCCATCGTTCAATTAATCTATGACAGGGACCAGAACTTCGGGAGTATTTCTACTACGCTTCCAGCCATTCTCGTCGCTCGATATCCGCCTTCTTTGAGCTTCGAACCATCTTTCCATGCACAAGTCAAATTCAGGAAACATCGTCTTCCGTCTTTCCTAGGATCTGCGTGACGGTAGGCATAAATATAGTCTCGGCTTTAATCCCCAAAACAAATGATGTGAGGAGGCTCTAGATACTTCGAAAGACTCATCAAGATTGTCGTTCGCACACCACGAACATATATGCAAAATTCCCGAACGGAAACGTCAAGCAGATCCCTGATGTTATGTCAGAGATGATATGCCAAGTTGCTCGTCACAGTCAACGCTTGCTTAATAAAGATTATGATTTCATAGAATAAACACTATAACAAAAATGGACATTAGCAACAGGCTCCCACTGTTGCAAAACGGGCTCACAACTGCACTCAGCTGTTGGGTGTAACAAATTTTCGCAATGAAACTGCAGCTGTTACGAATTTTAGGTGGCAACAGTTTTCGCAACAGCTTCTAAGCAGTTGCGATTTTTTCTACTATTAGTTGTAAAATCTTGACTAAGTCAACGAAGACTGATCCAGAATAATCTGGTAAAAATTAACAACATAGTATAGCTGTTGCGAATTTTTTGCAATTAAAAAAAAAAGTTTGTCTTCATTGACCTACTTAAAATCATTTCCCCCATTTGAATTTTATCCTGCAACTACCCTGCAAATCTTGTGATTCAATCAATCCAATTCTCCACCTCTAATATTGATATGTTCAATAAGACATGTTTAAACATCAAAGACATTTTACAACAGAAAGGGAAGGAAACAACTATGTTTCTCATTTGTGACTACATTTCTTCTAGATTTCAACTAACACTCTAACTTAGTTTAGTTTCAGAAGCAAGAGAGGATACATATAGACAGAGAACATAAGAAACTCCTACTTGTAAGTTAATATCTGATATAGTCAATGGTAAGTTCAACTCCCCTGCGTTATGCAATAACCCTGAAACACAAATGCAATACATAATTATTAGATATGAAAGAAAAAAAAGGTATAATTGAAGAAATGAAGTAAATAGTGCATATGGATTAGACGTGCACATACAGTGAAGAATCGAAAGGTGGTCACCAGCAGTACATATACATGCAAAGACATCAATCTAAAACACTATACTTCGGTAGAAATCTATCTTGTGCAGTGTGCTCAATATTTGTACACTATAGCTAACATTATCATGTGCAAGTACTTGCTCAATTCTACAAGTGTTAGACACAAAGATCTTACTGTTGGTGTGTCGATATGCCGACATTTAATAGAATGGAGTGTTGTTGTAATATAGATTTGTTAGGATGTTTGGGAACGAAGAATTTTTTTGGCTTAACAACATGTTTGGTTCAAGGAATTGGATTCTTGGTAATCCAATTCCGGGGATGTGACCAATTCTTTGAACCAAACAACCCAAATCAATTCTATGTAATTGAGAATTTTGATTCCTAGGAATCCAATTCCCTCCAAAATAATAGATTTTCATTGCATTGGTCGAGTAGTGCAATGGAGTTGGATTACAGGTAAAAAAAAAGTAATTGGATTACCTCAACCAAACGCTAATTTTTTGGATTTCAATTCAATTCCCTAGAATTCAATTCCAGAAATTGGATTACCCCATAATTGAATTCCTAGGAATCCAATTCTTCTAACCAAACGAGGTGTAAGAGTAGACATAAGTCACATCATGTGATTTTGAAACTAAACTCAGTGGTGAGGTAATCGAAGAGTTCTGCAGCAAAAAAAAAAAGGTGCTTACCATGTGAGGGTTGGATTTGCCCCAAATCAACTTTAGAAACAAAAAGTCTTCACACACAGAACTAAAAACCATCAAAAAAATAACAATTAATTGGGGGATACATATACTAATTGGGGGATATTTTTACTGTAGCTGCCGGCATGGTTTTTCAACGATGCCGGCATGGACGATGGATTGCTGGCATTGTAAACTATGCCGTCAGCTACAGTAAAAATATCCCCCAATTGCATGTTCCAAAAAAACCATAAAGACACAAAGCATGTGGTTCCCGCTAAACTCCCTAGGAACTGGGGACCACAGATTCCAAATATCTGTCAGGAGCGGAATTTTTTTTTTTTTTTGTTTTGTTTTTTTTTGACAGTTTTTAGTATGGTCCGTTAAGAATCACCGTAAAAACACCGGTAAAACAAAATGATTCAATGACCACCATCTTTTATTTAGTGCCTCCTAGCTAGTGGACCGTCCTAGGCCGATAGGTACCTTTAGGTAACGAAATGGGTGCGGAAATATCCATAAACTCTACACAGTAGTGTCACTTTGCAGCTAAGAATCAAACTAGGGTTTCACATTTTATTTCTGGAGAATCTTGAAATTAGAGAAAACATCTCTCTCACACAATTTTTTTTCTTTTTTAATTTGTAACCCTAGAATTTCACTACGGAGGAAATTTGGATAATAATAGAGAAGAAGATGGAAGAGATTCTAAGCAGCGATACAGCTTGGAGACAATTATCTCAAATGTTCTTGGCGATCTTTTTCTTTCACAGTTCTGAATATGTCTTAGCTATAATTTTCCATGGAAAATTCAATGTCCCTTTAAGCTGTATGTAATTTTCCACCCACTCTTTATTAAATTTTCTGTTTCACTTAAAATTTTCTGATGATCTTTTGTTTTTGAAATTTTTGCAGCTCTTCTGATCAGTAAGCAGTATGTGATGGCAATGGGATGTTGTATAATAGAGTACTTGTTTGAATTTGCTTTATTTCCACAATTGAAAGAGCATTGGTGGATTAGCAATATTGGCCTTATTATGGTTGTAATTGGGGAGATAATTCGCAAAGTCGCAATTATAACAGCTGGTCGTGCTTTTACACATTTGATCAAGATCTATCATGAGGACCATCATGAATTGGTTACTTATGGAATCTATGGGTAAGTTCAAACAAATTCTATGTCTTTGTGTATCATTAGTATCACGTAGGTAGTGTTCCATATATCTAATCGGTAGGCAGATGAATGAAACATTAGGATTTGGTGAAGACATTTTGTGTTTTCTTGCTAACAAACCGATTTTGTTAATTAATTATAATCCGTAGTGACCCACGCAG
This sequence comes from Papaver atlanticum, assembly GCA_023531105.1. Taxonomy (NCBI): domain Eukaryota; kingdom Viridiplantae; phylum Streptophyta; class Magnoliopsida; order Ranunculales; family Papaveraceae; genus Papaver; species Papaver atlanticum. The sequence goes on from JAJJMB010012966.1 coordinate 867,470, forward strand.
TCAGTTTAGGTATGCAGCTTTAGATCATTTTAGGTGCAAGTTGAAATTGTTGCTATTGATCCCTGAGTTATAATACTACCTCGATAAACACTGGTTAACCAAGTCATGCAGGACAATTGAGGTGTAGAACTTCAGCTTTGTTTCTTTGTTGTAGAATATTGTTTTGGTCCTAGTGTTAATTGTGACTGTCATGTGAGTCTTAAAGCAGCTTAGAGAGCTAAGGTAAGAAAGTTATTTATAACTGTCTATGATTCTTAGGGTAGACTCAGGCTTACAAATCAGTGTTCTATTAGGGGTTTCTCTGTTACTACAGTATTCCTAATTCTGGGAATCAAAAAAGAATTTCTTGGGGACACCATTACTCTTGAAATTCAAGTATCCGTTATTTCTAGATTGGGTTCTGTGCTCCATCTCCTGTTTTGTTATGTTCAGCGAAGAAATATTATAAAGGTATCTCCATGCACTGCAACTGCATTAGTTGTTATAGGTCTATTGCCAGTAGGAATAAACGGGTAATTCAAGCTGTATGCCTCTAACACTTAATCCTAGTGGTATACTCATACTGCAGTCAAATGGCGTGATAAAGAAACACTGTGTTCAAACCATCCGTGTAGAGTCAAACAAAGAGACAAAGATGCTTAGCTACATGCTTTTTCCCTGTAATATTTCTTCCTTCATCCTAGAGTAAAAGTTTGCAACCTCGTTCACCTTTAGGTTAAAAGGCATTAATGGTAACTTTTATTTGATGTGAATAACAGGCTCGTTCGTCATCCAGGATACTGTGGGTTTTTCATCTGGGCAACTGCTACTCAGATTATGCTCTGTAATCCCTTCTGCACATTGGCATTCATGCTTGTTACCTGGCGATTCTTCTCGACACGAATCCCGTATCCTACAATCCTTTTTAATTTGAACGTACAGCCCATTCGGTTGGGAGAATCGGAAACCTAAGAATTCAATTATGGGGTAATCCAATTCTTGGATTCCAAGGAATGCAATTCAAATACTAAAAATTCATGTTCGGTTGAGGTAATTCAATTATCTTTGTTTTTACCCCGGAATCCAATTCCATTGCACTATTGGACCAATGCAATGGAATTCTACTATTTTGGAGGGAATTGGATTCCTAGGAATCAAAATTCTTAATTACAAAAAGTTCATTTGCACCGTTCGGTTCAAGGAATTGGGTGCATTCCCTAGGAATTGGATTCTGGGGAATCCAATTCCTTGAAACGAACATGCTGTAAGTACTAAGATAATTATATCACACCTATTAAGATCTTACTACCTGTTAATAAGAGATTTTATGATCATCTTGGGTTAGGGTAACATTAATTAAGCTAGTTTCAGGTATAATATGATTTCCAATTTAATATTATTTCCCCAAGATGTTAACTATTAAGTTGTTTACATGGAGAAGAAGAACCAATTTTACATTGGTAATTGGATAGACACCATTGGATATGGATAGTCGAACACTTGAACGTAATTCTTCCCATCCTCATTCAAAACCCAATGATTCAATAGGTTATATCGTTTGAAGTTGGTTATTGAACTTTTATTGCTGTTTTAGTTTTCCAGCTGTGTTTCTTTTTAACTCGAAGAATTCAGATATGAGGAGTTTTTCTTGAGGCAATTTTTTGGATCACAGTATGAGGAATATTCAAGTCGAGTTCCATCTGGTGTGCCGTTCATTAAGTGAAGAGACTTCACAATATTTGTGTTTGCATTCGCCACCAGCTGAACGAGCCTCAATACTCATTTATGTGGCAGAGTCCTCATCTGAGCCTTTTTATAGTTTGCCACTAGCTGAACGAGCCTCAATACTCATTTTTGTGGCGGAGTCTATATCAGAGCCGTCTTATAGACTAGGCCAGCTAGGCTGTTGGCTACAGCTTCAGATTTTTGGGGCCCAGATTTTTCAATTATTTTTACAACTTGTTTGTTTTTCTTCGCTTTGAAGGTAGTGCTTTTACATAGTGGTTTGCCACAGTTTTTATATAGTCATACTATCTGGCTGTTATTAAAAGCCGTTTGTTTTGTAAGCACCATGGTCCGTGCACTGCGTTACTTTACTTCTGTACACTTTTATGTAAGAACATTGGCAATTCTCTTCAAACTGATTTAGATATCTTCTTTCCAATTAATTTTATAAAAGTGACAAATGTAACTATACCACTGGCACTAGCAGCATATCTCTAAAGCATATTGTGAGTCAACCTCAGTCAACCTCTAGGGATAGGCTTCTGATTTGGTTGATTGTGTATCTAGCAAATACCATGGTGTCTTGATCCGACTAGTGATGAGATGAAATAGGTTTTGTCAGTCAAACTCTAAGTTGACTTTTGCCCTTTTTTGTTTGTTGATATTCTGACAGCCATTAGCATGGCCCATGTTCCGACATTAAGACAATTTTATTTCTAGAGGTTGTGCCATTGCTATGATCGTGGTAGTTCGGGAATTCTTGTAGAAATTTCCCACTATTATTTTGATGTTACAATTAATAGAAAAAGGTAAATTACACCAAAAATAAAGAAATTATGTTAAATAAAAAGAAATTACGTGGATACGTCACATCCATGGGGTCATCAGTTACATATTTGTCTTAAAACGCACGGACTATGTATTCTTAAAAGGTAGCTTCAAAAGATGTTGCCTTTTGTATGTGGTCGGATATGCTATTGTATCCGCTGCCTGGTTGGTCTTTTTATAGATGTGGTGGATTGTATGTTGCAGAATGGATCGTAGCAGGCTTCTGATTTGGTTAATCGTGTATCTAGCAAGTACCACTGTGTGTCGATCCGACTGGTGATGACACGGACTAGGGTCTGTGAGTCAAACTTTGAGCAAACTTTTTTCCATTGTATGTTTGTTGCTATTCTGACCGCCATAGTCATGGCCCCATGTTTTGACATTAACACGGTGCTTATTCCTATAGGTTATGTCATTGCTATGATCGTGTTAGTTGAGAAATCCCTACAGAAAATCCCAGCATTAGTTTGATGTTACAAGTAATGGAAAAAAGTAAATTACAACAAAAATAAAGACCAAAATATCAAGTTTCAAAATTTTAAAATCCATTTTCAAGGAATAATATATTAGTTGTTTCATGCAGCTTGAGTATATGGAGTTACGAACTATAGTTTATCTACGGACTTTGTGAATTGACATTACACAATGATAACTTGTTATTAGTATTGAACTTTCGGATGTATTCAACCCTTGAGATTATGTTCGAAAGCAATTTCATAAACATAGTTAAGCAAGTAGACTTGCGAAATTATGGTTCGTAGTTGAAAAGGATTCAGGACCAAACCCATGACTGATCCTAAGTTTATGACCAATCCCAGGACCGATCCTGATAGAGTTCAATCGTATTTATACAGTTTTGATATGTTTGTTATCTTCAGATTTGTGTAAACATCGAGATGTACACAGATTGAACTTGAAATGTTCACATGACATCGACATAGTGTTTGAACATGTGTTAAACTCTTATATCTTAATGTTCAAGTATTTTACTTTGATACTCAAGGCGAGATCCAGAAGCCGAAATATTCAATATCTTTTAGATATTCAAAAATATATGTTTACCATATCCCAAAGGTTTTGCATATCTCTGGTTACTATTTTAGTAAAGTATATGAAAGTATACTAGCTAATATTAGTTGTCAACTAAGAATGATTTCAGTTTATGAGTTGGAAAAATTTCGAATTCGGTAATACCTTGTCTTCCAGTCAAGCCTTGGTCATAACCCATTTGTGAAGCCAACTCTTCGATAGAGGAGAGTAATCTAATTAGGTGAAATCTCTTGCATTGCCTTCATTTAAAGTCTTTTTTGGGATCAAGAAGCTTTTAGTAGTATCGTTGGTGGGAAACTAAACCGTATTGTTATTTAATTTTCGATTATTGATTTGATGACTAGCTGTATAGTTATCCTTGGTAGATCAAACTTGTTTATTCCCTAGTAATTCTCTTCCGATATAAGGCCACTCAAGTTTGTTTGAGGATTGACTACTACAGATCTCGTGATTCAAGATCTATTGATAAAACTAGTGGGCATCCATTGATAACAGACTTCATTTTGTGTGTGATTGATCATTAATAGGAATCAAGTTGTTCTTTGCAACAGTTACTTTGAAGATTGAAGATCAAGGACTTGAAGACTTTTTCTTTTTGGTATTCTGATTTTTGTGATTCTTCCTACATACTTGATTATCTGGATCCAAACAAGTTTTTTATTTCATATATATCAGACTTGTTGTAAAGATCGAGCAAACTATCTAATTGCTTCTCCTTGTGGAGTTGCTTGGATAGAGCTTGTAAGGTTAGAATTGTTCAAGAATTGGTGGAGATACTTTGGCTTTGATGAATGTTGTATGATATTGAAAAACCTTTGAAATGTCTCTGATTTTTAATATTAGCGTTCTAAATATATCGTATGAGGCAAGGACGATCTTGACATTTATGTGGCCCCAAGCTGATAAAAAATATTGAAAATACGGGGGTACCAAAATACACTACCAATTTTTTCTTAGACAACCTGTATGGACTAAACTCAAATACAATTCTGAGAGTTACAACTTAATGAATCTAAATCAGGAATTATATGAAGATTTTATATCTCTTACTCTCACAATAAATATGTATTCAGAACAAGTCCGTGAACCTGATTATACCGTGAGAGTTCTTGGACGATTCCAAAGATCGATATCCAAGATCAATCAAGTCGTATCCAACAAACAAGGATGGATATATCTACTTTGATTGATTTACGTAAAATCTGTAATATTTCAATTATAAAGATAAACAATATAATGCGGGGAAAAAAACCACAGGCACCATAAATTTTCTTAACGAGGGAACCGCAAATGCAGAAAAACCCCGAGACTTTGTCCAGATTTGAACACCAAACTGGATTAAGCCGCTACAGACACTAGCCTACTATCAAACTTCGGACTGGAATGCGGTTGAAACCGAATCTACCATCACAGCAATTCAGTTACAGTTGCGCTCCTTACGCCTCTTGAATCTCGGAAGACTCCGCGCAATTGATTCCCTTAGCTGACGTCCTTTAAAGCCTAAGAGTTGCTTCAACTCAATTGAAGACTTTAAACCAATTTGCCTCCCACAGATAAGCCTATATGTGAAATCCGTTCTGATCAAAGATCAACGTGAGATAGGAAATCGATTGCAATAGACAAATTCGAGCAAACCTAAAAATCCAATACTTACGACTCCCGAAGAGCACCCTAGATTATGATTCACCTCACAAGTAATTTCTACTCCGATTTCAACAAAGAATCGTTCTCGAGGAATATACATGCGGAATCACAAAGTCTGGGACGAAGAACTTTGTGATTTTTATCTATCTCGCCTGTTGGAGATAATGGCTCAACAATTAGTAGCAAGATCAGGATACACGAATTATCACGATAAATATAGTTGGACCTGGCTTCATGAATCCCTAGGTGAAGTATTTTTAGTCGCTAAACCTAAAGAGGCTTAAAGGAGATGACGACTCTAGTTTACAACTAGGACACACAAGAATAGTGTCAGGGATTCAAAGATCCCAGTTGTTTGAGGTTATCCTTATATAGACTTTCAAGATCAAGGTTGCTTTAGATTTAAGCTAAGGTAGCTTTGGAATCTGAAAAAGAGGGAGTCTAACAACCACACCCAATATTTCACTTAGCAATCTGTATGGACTAACTCCAATATACTTTAAAGAGAATCAACTAGACAGTCAGACTCAATCTTAAGAAAAGTATATCAAAGATTTATATCTCGATTTCTCAATTCAATCCGCAATCAAACAAATAGGAATTTTTGAGCCCGATTGAATATAAGAAATAACTTGGACGGTATCAAAAACCAATATCCAAGTGTCAATCAATTTAATCAACAACCATAGGTTGGATTCACAATTGATTGAACTTATGCACAACCTGTGATATTTCAATTATATAAACAAATATAATACGGAAAAGAAATAACACAGACACCAGAAATTTTGTTAACGAGGAAACCGCAAATGCATAAAAAACCCCGGGACCTAGTCCAGATTTGAACACCACACTGTATTAAGCCGCTATAGACACTAGCCTACTCCAAGTTAACTTCGGACTGGAATGTAGTTGAGCCCTAACCAATCTCACACTGATCAAGGTACAGTTGCGTTCCTTACGTCTCTGAACCCCAGCAGGATTCTACGCACTTGATTCCCTTAGCTGATCTCACCCACAACTAAAAGTTGCTACGACCCAAAGTCGTAGACTTGATAAACCAATCTGTCTCACATAGAAAAGTCTATTGTATAAATAAATCTGTCTCCCACAGATAAACCTATGAGTTTTGTTCCGTCTTTTGATAAATCAAGGTAAACAAGAACCAATTGATATACCGGACTTATATTCCCGAAGAACAGCCTAGAAATATCAATCACCTCACAACAATCTTAATCGTTGATGTGGTTTTAAAGTGGTAAGTAAGGTTGTCGTTCACTCGGACTTGTGTAGATTCGAGTTTTTAAATTTAATAAAAATATATACAAAAATATTACAAAGGGTGCGAGAGTTACTGGGATTCAGGATTTCACCAAATTCAAAACATAAGGTTCAATTATTAATTCTTTGACAATTTTAGCTCAAGAAAAACATGGACTCTATTTTTGCCAAGGTAGATTCTCAAAACATTGATTGTAAATCCTAAGCATGATGTATCAAAACACCTAAGCTAAGCATACATCATCAAATTAAATGACAACCAATTAATTCAAATCATAATTTCAATTAAAATTAATGCAAAAGTCTTAAAAAGAATTAATAAAATTACCCCAAGTATGATATTCGTCTTCCTCCGTCATCTCAGTGTTGGGGTTTAGCTCTTCATGGTAAAAACATGCTCAAAAGATTGATTCATGGCTCAAAAAGTGTTTTTATTGAAGAGAAATAATAATACAACGAATCTGCAACGCTTTTCTGGCGTTACAGAAATCACCGATACAACTGAAGTGCTGTTAATAAATGATAAATCAGTTTTGTAGTTGAATATAAGACTGCTTCTGCGATGGTCCGTTGTGGGTCGAAGTTCTTCGTGTTCTTCAGCAGCAGCAGCGGGTTTCCTGCAACTTTGATTTTTCGGCTCTGTGGTGTTCTAAACTTCCCCTAACTTTCGACACCTCTTCTATATGACCCAAACAATCTATTTATATCAAAAATACCGATTAAATCTCTCCAGAATCTTCCAAAATCTCTTCCTTTCTCTTCACGGAAAAGTTGCGGCAATTTCTTGTTTTAGGATTTCCACGCGTTTCTGAGCTTTCCCTTTGATTCTAAACTCTTCCTTAGATAGATATCAAGCTTTGGGAAGGTTTATAGCACTTTAATCTCTCTAAAATTTCCTAAAATCGGTCACACACGTGACTTTCCATATTTTGCTGTTGAGATAAAAATCCATCTATTGATCCCAGTTTAATCGATTTCAACACCCATGTTAGATTCTTAGACCCATAAGGAGTCTACCATATGAAAATCAGAGGTTTAATCGACCTCAAACTCCTCCAAATCACTACCACCAAAACTGACAGAAACGTGTATATATTTTGGTTTTGGTTTCCCGCCAAAATTTAGAATTTGAACATGAAGGAGGTGTCCCCCTATCCAATCCCGGTCTGTGCTTAGCAGCTGCTTGGAAATGGGTTACCCCTTATCCAAAATGAGAGTCCGAATAGCAAATGTCATCCTAGGTGCCTTTAACAACTTTTCGAGCCAATTTCGCCGCAAAAGCCTATTTCTCCAAAAACACCTACAAAGGGATAAAATACCAAAATAAGTACAAAAATGGGTACTAACAATATACACAATAGAGATGAAAATAGACACATAAATGCGTCTATAAAATACCCCCAAACTTATTATTTGCTAGTCCCGAGCAAATTAAAAACAGAAAATAAAATCCTAACTTACTGTCGCAGGCATCGTCAATTGCACTTAGCATGTGCAACAAGCCTTTAAACCCCTAGGTGGCCCTAGTGGCTGAGTTATAGTCTTGGGAGGGTTTACCAGAGGTGTACCCACAAAACCTTTACTCCAGACCCTAGCTATCTACGCAGAACCTTAAAATGCACTAAAGAATCTCCTTGGTTGGCATACTAATTGATTACGGGAGGAAGTAACCTGATGCGAAATTCCAATTGTTGTATATGAGTTTGCACTCAAGTATACTAAAATTCATATATAAGTGACAGAGCTCTACTCAGATAGTCTCACTATGGACATCAATATCCGGAATCAAACAAATCACATGAATAGATTAAGAAGATGGATAAAGAAATAGATGGTTGCGAATGGACTTCAATGCCAAGATGAACCTATGACCTAGTGGATTGAGATACTGGTCTGGACTAATATCAACACAACTTGCATATACAAGGGAACCAGTGATCGACAATCCTAAATCTACATCAAACACAACTGGCATATACAAGGGAACCAGTGGTCGACTTTATAATAAACCTTTATTTATTTTTATTTTTATTTTTATTTTTTTAACGACATGATTAGATCTTTTGGATCCAAGAGCATGCTTCTTGTCAGTAGATTACATGGTAATTCCCGTGGATCCTACATTCCACGCTTGTTTAGGCGACGGAGACAGGGAGAACACACACATATTGCTATCCAAGTGTTATTTATTCCGATTGGTCTAATTGGTCTGGTCTTTTTTTTTTCTTTTTTTTCTTTTAGTAACTCAATCACCCTATTTCAACCCAGCAGACATCAACATAAAAATTTGCAAAATCAAAAACAGAAGTAGTAAGATGATTCCGAGATACGGTGAAACTATCATGTTATTTCTAACACCTGAGCTCCGTGCTTTTATGAATAGACTCTATATAGATGTTTCCATCCACTCAGATTGGTTCCTCAACTCCTAAAACCAAAATGCTTCCATCCACTTAGATTGGTTAGTGCCATCCTTAATAGGCATAAATTTCTAGGCTCTGGAGTTTATAATGCAACTAAAAAGTTTTTCCCATACCCCAAACTTAAACCTAACATTGTCCTCAATGTTCTAAAGATAAAATTAAAAGCATGAACAAGGAGAAACTGTTACCATTTGAAGCAAAAGAGTTAAGGAAAGATATTACCGTGTCGCATGAACCATGGGTTACCTCCCAAGAAGTGATAAGTTTAAAGTCTTCAGCCAGACTAGGAAAGAATTAGTCACTCGAATCATAAAGTAACAGTCGGAATAAGTGTGGGTCTTCAAAACTAAATTGAGTTGACCAAAGGAAACTGCAATAAACCAAGAAAGTGAACAAGAATAGCATGCCCTTATCTAGTTTCCTGATTAAGATACCTATATCTAATTGTGGTTCAGGTTCAGGTTCTATGAAAAGGTCTAAATAAAATATTTTCATTGGATGCATTTCCTCATAAGTGAGATCCAAATTATTAGGTTCTAGAATATGTAGAAACTCAAATAAGAACTTAGAAGCACATAATAATAACTTAAATAATTGAGGATCCTCTAAGTCAATAAGGTTTGAATTACATAATTGACCACAGTGAGAGTAGTGGTCATTCTTAAGCAAATATGTCGATTTTATTAACCTAAAGTACTTAGGCTTAGTCTCAGAACCTAATAGGTGACACATTTGAAATCTATATGTTCCCACATTTGGAAGAAAACTATTTGGTGGGAAAACAAAGTCGACCGGGGTATCATAGCCTGGGTAAACCACATCAACCAGATGATGGGTTTCTAACAACTGAACTTCCTTATGGACATCACTAGATTCAGGGAAACGTGTATGAAGATAATCTGTTAAAACGATTGAGGCACATATTTCAAGTCCCAAGTGAGGGACCTTTCTAAGAGTTAAAGCACATGGAGAATGATAATCACCCCCAAACTTAGAGTTTTCAGTGTCTCTAGTTAGACTAGTCACAATCTCCCTAATTTCTAGGTCATCAGATTCCTGAAAATAGGCAATTGATTCTTCTAAGTCAAGTTCATTCTCACTCATCTCTACGAGTTCATTTTCTTTGTCTAAGACTATTGTTTCTAAATCACTAGACAATAAAATAGTATTTTCAATAAACTCGTTCCTCTAAACCATTATTGGCTTCGTAATCAAAAGGAAATACTACATCGTCTAAAACGGGGATATCTCTAGAAAAATCCTCGTCCTTTTGAATAGGTGAATAATTATTAAAATTATTTGGATTTGAACTAGAAATAACATTATCATTATAAAGCTCAATTGGAGTAACAAATTCCTGATCACTATGCCTACATATTTCAGATTCTTCATCAACACTATCCTCATCATAATCGTCATTATAATAGCATGGAAATGGTTGAACCTCATCTAAACATGTAGTGTTACCAATTCTAACCTCGTCATCTTGATTATGCAAATAACTATCATTATTTTTAAGGGTATTATTGGAAACACTGTATTGGAAATTAAGATTATTTCGAGCAAGTCTTTCGTTTGTCTCAGCCATCAGCTTGAGGGATTCCTCTAATCGTAACTAGTATCATACAGGAGGTGTGGGGATTAGGTTTCCCAGTTGCTAGAGTTCTCCTTTATATAGTCTTCAAATCAGGGTTTGCAATCAATGTTACCTTGGTAACAAAGCATTCAATATTCACCGTTAGATGAAAACCTGATTATACTCAAGCTAATATCTTTCAACCGTTAGATCGAAATAAGCTTGTTACACACAAATGAAAAGTGACTTCATTTAGATATGAGTAACCGTACCTAAACGTGTGCACCTTTGTTGGCTCAACAATAGTTAACCGAAGTTAGCCATATGAACACTTTCATATCAACCATATTCATCTTAACCATAACTAGTTCAAATGACTCAAATGAAACTAGTTCTAGAGTTGTTCAATTGTTTATATTCTCATAGAAGTATACAAGACACAATTGAAGCAAAATCGATTTTGATTCACTCGAATCAAGTCATGAACATTATAGCCACGGTTTGCAAAAGATTGCATTCCTAATTATATAAATGTATTAGTTCATGAACAAACTGATTTTAGAACATAACCCACTCAAGAATATAAGATGAACTTGGTTAAAGCGAAAGCTTACCAACACATATTTCAAGAAATATGTAAGCGAGTTAAACTCAGCTCGAAATATCAAATGTATATAATTGAAGTTTATATAGTTATACGACTTTTGTCTCAAATAGGAGATAGAGTAGATAGACTTTTGAGTGATAGATGAGTTCAAGTCTCCACATACCTTTTGTTGATGAAGTTCCACAAGCTCCCCTTAGTAGTTCTTCGTCTTCAATCGATGAACGCCGTGAAATCTAATGCTCAACTACACTTTCTACCCTAATCCGAGACTTAGCTATAAGTAGACTAGAGATCAAGACTTATAGTTTTGACAACTAAACTTGACAACAAGCTTGAGATAGCAACGCTTGCGAGTTCGACCGAGCAGTGCTCTAAAAATCTCCCCCTTTGTCAATTTTAGTGACAAAACTATCAATACATATGGAATACAAAATGAATAAACTTTGTAGCTCTTAATCCAAATGCTTGATTTCCTTGGTTTTTCAACATTACTCGAAATCTTCGTCACTTCCAAGTACTCCAGTGATTCTGAATGTGTTCAACTCAGCATCGTAGTTGTTGAAGATCCGTAGCTATAACAATGAAAAAACAGTAGCTCTCAATCATTGTTATGCAGTGTCATAGTATTATTACACAGTATCAAAGTCCAATTGTATCACAACTTTGACAACAATACTATGGTAATATGTATCACTCCCCCTTAGTCAATACTTCATCTCATATGAAAACCACTCCCCCTTACATAATGATTCGTAAACCATATGTATTTGTAGTGTGAACTACACATTAATTCTCCCCCTTTTTGTCAATATAAATTGGCAAAGGTACGAAAACTAGTGGGATCCTAAAGAAATTTCCATAGAGATACTTCATGACCAAAATAGAACATATCAACTTTGTTTCGATGATTTTACATAGTCGAAACTAGTGTATTCATCAAGGAGTTTATAAAGATACAAGAAAACTCCTACAATATTCCACAGTCGCACTCCCCACAAAGATTTGGTAATTAAGCACAATTTCAATTAAGAACTCTCCCCCATAAAATGTCATTCCCGAAAGAACAACAAGAGCGACCTTACTTTCACAAGAAAAGAAGGATTTCTTTGGACATTAACAAATCACATGAAACAAGAATTTGTATCCAAAATACTCAATTAAATTAACCACAAGAAAACCCATGATTAATTTAATCGGAAATGCTCACATAAGAGAACTTATGGAGCCACACAGTACTTACACAAAGATGTGGATCAGGGAAAGACCAATACTGCGGAATATTCAAAGATTCATTCTATTTTTCATCAATATTTGCATAGAGACATGTAATAGACTTAATCTTTGTAAACAAAAGTTCATCCTATCTTCCATTAATATTTGTATAATGACATAATAGGCTTAACTTTTGTTGTCAAAAGTTCATTCTATCTTTTATCAATATTTGCATAAAGATATGATAGACTTAACTTTTGAGCAAATATGGGACAATCATAGTTCACAGACGCAAACACACATATCCCATAACAAGTTGCAATATATGAAACCATAAAGATTAATACTGCAAAATCATCTTCCAAATAAACTTTAGAATTTAAATAAATAAATCTAAAAACATTGCAAGATGAAAATCGTTGGAAATAACTATGTGTACTCACAATAATGGCTATTTCAAACCCTAGTTATCCTTCTTAAAACACGAGACTAAATTCTCATAAGAAGTTTCCTAGACAAAATCAAGTTTCTTTGATAACATCATACCTTTGAAAGGGTCCATCATAAAAGGTATCACTGATATCCTTGATTCTTTTGACCGTAGAGACTCCATGTTCATGAGTTAGAACATTTACTTTCCGATCAAAAATGCGGGCAAGATGCCTAGCTTTGACACAGTTCATGATGAGTTTCTTCTGATTCCTGATCATGATCTTTTGATTATCAAGGATTTTGGTCTGACCGTCAATAAGTTGATTTATTTATAGTTGAAGATTTGCAAATTCGACCCTAGAGTCATTCTGAAAAAGAATTAAATACTTGACAGATTCTCCAATCCAGGAGTTGTACTCTTTCCTTTTAATCATCTTTTTCAAGACAAGTTCTTGAACGGAATCGCATCCTTTAACGTCTTCTTCTTCCATCTCAAGATTCACCACTTCCTTAGGTCTTGAATAGTTATCCATTTTTTTTTATTAGGGATGGAAAAACAGTATATAATATATATATATGTTTATAAACAAGAGGAGAATACCCTTGTTATGGAAACCCTAAAAACTCCCAAGCAAGAACACGGACGTTCGTGGACTGGATAAGGAAGATTAATGGATCAGAAAAGATCCAAGCAAAAAGAAATACTTTCTGTTTTCAGATATCTCTTACCATCATAGCTCAATAATTAACAGATTTAATCAGAGCATACGGAAGAGATACACTAGTTACAAGGAGTCAAGAAGTGACTCAACCTTCACAAAAGAAAAAAACAACTAAATCAAACACAAGAAAAATGGTAACCTACAGAAGACTTGAGCATCTCGCAAATGTCATCCCTGCAACTCTCAAGTTAAATACAAGGATGAAATTACCTAGATCTAGGTAGCAAGGTGAGATGTAATCCCACCATGAGTATTGAGAGATGAATTGTCGATACCATCTGAGAGTTTGAACCTAGTATTCCTTACCTTCCTTTGGTTATTTCTTATTCCAAAAGAATTCGACAAAACCTTTTTAGAAAATCCATCAGAGGTATTTTTCTGAGAATTAAGTCTAGGACCTCTATAAATTGGTTCAAGAGGATTGGAAGAGAGAGATCTCCACTTTCTAGACTTAGATCTACCAGACTCATTCTCATAAGAACTGGGAATGTATATTTTTGTGGTGTAAGAATTTGCACCATAAAGAGAAACATGATTCCTGTAGAGATTTCGAGATGATTGACCATTGAGATCCCTTTTATGAGAGTTCTGGTTTTCTGCAGGAATGAAATCCATTGTAGATGTCGTCAAATAATTTACTCTGTCGATTGTAAAAAGAAGTAGATTTTGAAGATCAGAAATCTGTTTCTTTCTAAAAAAACAATGTTGAACATAGTGATTCTTTTTCCCATAGAAAGAACAGGTTGTGGAAGAGAAACATTGGAAGGAACCTGTTTTAAGTTCATAGCCCTATTAGAAGACTGCAAGTTATGAAAACACATCTGAGCAGGAACTTCCTTTGGAAAACTTTTTTTCATGTACTGTAATTTCGCCTAAGAATTAGGGATTGGCACAAAAAATAAATTCTCATTAACACATAGTTTTCCTTTTTTTAAGGATTTGCACTGTTCTTGAGCTAGAAGGAGGGAAGCAACCAATTTCTCTTTTTAAACACGAAGGATTTCCAGATCTGATGAATGAGTCTCAATCAAACGTTTTTCTATAATTGAATCTTCTTTAACAATATCCTTAAGAGTACTAATCTTTTCACGCTGTAGAGTAGTTTCTTGAACAAGTTTTTCGATATTGTTAGAGAAGGACTCAATGATGCTATAGAGTTCCTGTTCTCGACCAAGAGACCTTTCAAGTTCATCAATAAGCTGATCATGTTTTTCTTCAAGAGATTTTATGTTAACATCTTGAAAAACAATAGTCTCAGTTATATTTTTTTGATTTTTTGTGAGTTCCATTTCAGTTTTAAACATGGAGCAAAATGTCTCATCAGAGGAAATGTTATCAGAATCTAATAGCAAAAAATTCCTACTTCGGGATTCGGAAGAATCAGCAAAGGAGTTATCCTTGGAGGTAAGCCCAAGACATTTGGCATAATTAAAACTTTTAGAACTCATTTATATGCGTGTGAGTTTGAGATACACAACTATCCACACAAATCAGATTGCCACAAACACAGACTTATAAGGTCTTAAACGTGTTTGACTGCTCTGATACCAATTGAAAAAGCGGGGGTTTAACAACCACACCCAATATTTCGCTTAGCAATTTGTATGGACTAACTCCAATATACTTTTAAGAGAATAAACTAGACAGTCAGACTTAATCTTAAGAAAAGTATATCAAAGAGTTATATCTCGATTTCTCAATTCAATCTGCAATCAAACAAATAGGAATTTGTGAGCCCGATTGAATATAAGAAATAACTTGAACGGTATCAAAAACCAATATCCAAGTGTCAATCAATTTAATCAACAACCATAGGTTGGATTCACAATTGATTGAACTTACGCACAACCTGTGATATTTCAATTATATAAACAAATATAATGCGGAAAAGAAATAACACAAACACCAGAAATTTTGTTAACGAGGAAACCGCAAATGCTGAAAAACCCCCGGGACCTAGTCCAGATTTGAACACCACACTGTATTAAGACGCTACAGACACTAGCCTACTCTAAGTTAACTTCGGACTGGAATGTAGCTGATCCCTAACCAATCTCACACTGATCAAGGTACAGTTGCGCTCCTTACGTCTGTGAACCCCAGCAGGATTCTACACACTTGATTCCATTAGATGATCTCACCCACAACTAAGAGTTGCTACGACCCAAAGTCGAAGACTTGATAAACCAATCTGTCTCACACAGAAAAGTCTATTGTATAGATAAATTTGTCTCCCACAGATAAACCTATGAGTTTTGTTCTGTTTTTTGATAAATCAAGGTGAACATGAACCAATTGATATACCGGATTTATATTCCCGAAGAACAGCCTAGAAATATCAATCACCTCACAATAATCTTAATTGTATGGTAGCGAAACAAGATATTATGGAATCACAAACGATGAGACGAAGATGTTTGTGACTACTTTTTATCTTGCCTATCGGAGATTAAATCTCGAGAAAATCTTAGAGAAGATAGTACTCAATCACAATAGAAAAAAGCAAGATCGGAACACGCAATTACAGAGAAAATAGTTGGGTTTGGCTTCACAATCCCAATGAAGTCTTTAAGTCGTTAACCTACATGGTTTCGTGAAAAACCTAAGGTTAAAGGAGAATCGACTCTAATCACAACTAGTATCACACATGAGGTATGGGGATTAGGTTTCCTAGTTGCTAGAGTTTTCCTTTATATAGTCTTCAAATCAGGGTTTGCAATCAATGTTACCTTGGTAACAAAGCATTCAATATTCATCGTTAGATGAAAACCTGATTATACTCAAGCTAATATCTTTCAACCGTTAGATCGAACTTAGCTTGTTACACACAAATGAAAAGTGACTTCATTTAGATATGAGTAACCGTACCTAAACGTGTGCACCTTTGTTGGCTCAATAATAGTTAACCGAAGTTATCCATATGAACACTTTCATATCAACCATATTCATCTTAACCATAACTAGTTCAAATGACTCAAATGAAACTAGTTCTAGAGTTGTTCAATTGTTTATATTCTCATAGAAGTATACAAGACACAATTGAAGCAAAATCGATTTTGATTCACTCGAATCAAGTCATGAACATTATAGCCACGGTTTTCAAAAGATTGCATTCCTAATTATATAAATGTATTAGTTCATGAACAAACTGATTTTAGAACATAACCCACTCAAGTATGCAAACGGGTACGCATACCTAAATGGCCGGACTAAGTTTGGGTTCGCCAGTACGCGAACTGGTACGCATACCACAAACTTAGTTAAAGTCCAAGAACTTGAAACTCACGCCAGTACGCGTACAGGTATGCGTACTTAGTTCCCGGACTTGGATTACACATATGCAAGTACGCATACTGTGCTTAAATCCGATTTATCTAAACTCTCATTTCAACCATTGAAACATTCTCGGAAGTTTACAATAGCTGTCTCACACAAACTATTAGCTTCAAAGCAATTTTCAAGTGATTGAATGATCAATACAAAACATTCCGAGTCAACATCAAATGACTGTCTCACAAAAATCATGTAAGATGTTACCAGGCGATTTTCACATGATCATCTTTTGACTTTCGTATAGAATATAAGATGAACTTGGTTAAAGCGAAAGCTTACCAACACATATTTCGAGAAATATGTAAGCGAGTTAAAATCAGCTCGAAATATCAAATGTGTATAATTGAAGCCTATATAGTTATACGACTTTTGTCTCAAATAGAAGATAAAGGAGATAAACTTTTGAGTGATAGATGAGTTCAAGTCTCCACATACCTTTTGTTGATAAAGTTCCACAAGCTCCCCTTAGTAGTTATTCGTCTTCAATCGATGAACGCCGTGAAGTCTAATGCTCAACTACACTTTCTATCCTAATCCGAGACTTAGCTATAAGTAGACTAGAAATCAAGACTTACAGTTTTGACAACTAAACTTGACAACAAGCTTGAGATAACAAGTTCGACCGAGTACTGCTCTAACATAATCAATCAATCAATAATCACCGTTAGATGAAAAACTTGATTTGAGATTAATATAACAGGATATACACTCTGGTTATGGTGAACCGTAACCGGACCGTGTACAATGACTTGTTCATGAAAGGTTAGCTGAAACTAGCCAGACGAACAATAAGCTTAACCATTTTCATATAACACTTAAAAGCTTTAATCTTGAGTCACAACCATAGGTTTTAATGTGATAAAAAATGCCTAGATAGTGTTTTTAGAGAGTTGTTCAAATGCCGATTATCTCATAGAAATAATTCTGATGCATCTGAAAATATTCGACAGGGTAAGTACATGTACCTACATCCGGTTCATGAATTAGTGTCATGGTACGTGTACCGGGTTTGGATACCCTTAAGACAAAAAAAAGTTCAGGAGTTCACAGAACTTTTTCGATTTGCATACTGGGTATGCGTACCAACCTGAGTTCACGAGTCACGGAACTTTTCCGGTTTGTATACCGGGTATGTGTATCATACCAAGTTCACGAGTCACATAACTTTTTGGGTTTGCATACCAGTTATGTGTACCCGAAAGTCGTTGCCGAACAATAGCTACGCCGGTACGTGTACTGGGTACATGTACTGCGGCTCCGGACCTATAATAGTTGTCCCAGTATGTGAACTGGTATGCATATTGTCATGTATCTAGATTTACAGTAGTTCTACATCTCTCTAATAATCAATTCGAAACATTCCTGAATAACATCAATGACACATATCACTGTTCCAAACTATTTTCAAATGATTAAATTTTTAATCATAATTTATGTCATAAACAATAAATTGTTCTTAACCAAATTCATCAAGTATGAATAAATGTTCTTAAGCTTAGTCAACAACATATTTCCAGAATGATTAATAAGATAAACTTGACTCGAAATTTCTGTTATGCATATAATGTCTTATATAGTCATGCGATATTGTATCATAAATAGAAATGTGAAAGATTGAGTAATAGGTGGTTCAGTCTTCACTTACCTTTTGTTGATGAAGTTCTCCAAATGCTTTGGTTGATCTTCGCCTTCAAAGGTAGAATGCAGTGATGTCTGGTACTCAACTACACACTTCTATCCTAATCTGAGACTTGACTAAATATAGACTAGAAAACAAGATATAGTTTTGATCAACTAAATTTGACAACAAACTTGAGATAACAACACTTGTGAGTTCGACCGAGCAATGCTCTAACAAATATGACCCCCTTCACATATTTTAATTAATTACTTTTAAGGGCTTGTTGATAAATTAAAAGTTACATAAAGTTCAGATCTTGTTATTTTATGTCAGACATCCCCATGTACACAACTTATTTTGTGGCCCTATTCAAAGCATTGCCTAGTTACCATCCGAGCCGACTCTGGTATGAGGCTTAGTCAACAGTTCGACGAATTTTTCGTCAACTAAGTAACATTTTTTTGAATAGAGATACTCAAAGGCGTGTCTAACAACTAAGGATGTAACCATTGTTCCACTTATTGTTTTCTGAAAGATATTGTATCTTGTTTTAAAATAACGCAATAAAGCCATAAACTTATTCGATTAAGCTTAGGAATACTTACTAGTTTACTGCTGTAGCAGTGGGGGTGAGGGGTCGACCGAAGATGAATTCTTGTGAAATGGAGGCTAAGGAAACACTAACGTTTTTACAAATGATATTGTTTTTTTCCCCCTTTTTTCTTGCCCTATGCCATAACATTTTTACTTATCAAATTTTGGAAAAAATCGATAGACTAGCTATTTTTCATTGCGTGTATTTTAAAAACCGTATGCACGAGACATGGGTAATCAAGATCTTAACAAAAAAAGAGGATTCGAAATATTTAAGTACGGTAGAAAATGGTTGATGATAATTAGCAACAGTTGAGAAGACACTCAACTTTGAAACGTTTTCAATGAGTTACAAAATGGCCCATGGAGCCTTTCTTCTTTGCCCGCGATTTGACCTACTTATGACCCGTTTTTTTGGGTTAAATTTCAAACTCAAAATTCTTCCATTATGGATTCAATTTTTCCAAAATTCATTCAACCCATACAAACTAAAACGATAATTAAAGATATAATGGAAAAAGTTTGAAGAAAAACGACGTAAAATGAATCGAAATCGAAAAATCAAAATTTTAATAATTTTTTTTTTAATTAAAATTTCAATCTCGAAATTCCGTGATCATAGATGATATTTTTCGAAATTTCTGAAATATATAACTATTAATAGCTCTATGTTGCAAAAAGTTTGAAAGAAAGTGATCGAGAATCGATCGATTTCAAAAGAGAAAAAAGAAAATTGAAACTCAATTTTTGTGACCAAAAAGTGTGACGGACAAATTATAGTCTGAAAAGACGAGGGTACCCAAATACACCACAATCTTTTGAATATCAACCTATAAGTCCGATACCAAGTGTGATCGTCTATGGACAAAGTCGAGACAATACAACAACTATGGTATACACTTTGTGAGATCGTCTATGGATACGAGATCGAGACAATACAACAACAAAGTGTTCACTTGATAATACGTACGCTATAAAACCGAAACACTATAGGATCAATATTAAGCTACTTAATTATAATAATAATTATAATGCGGAAATAAAGTAAATGACAAAGCGAGGAAACCGCAAATGAAGAAAAACCCTGGGACCTAGTCTAGTTTTGAATACTCTCAGAATTAAGCCGCTATAAAAAATATAATACCAACTTCGTATAATTGAGACCAAGTAGACTACCCCTAGCTACTTAGTTTCCTCAATATCCCCGCGCCTTCAACTTCTAGAGTCACGCATGCGAATCACCAATCCTTTTGATCGTATTCCAAACAGTAAAGGATAAAGTTGTTTGATAACCAATCTATTCAATCTTGGTAATAAGATATTATGAATCGTTGACAAAGGCTCTTCCGTTTAATCTAATAAACTCCTTTGTCTGGTTAGGTCAATCTAAACTTTGATTACCGAAATAACCAAATTTTAGATTAGCAATCAATCAATATAGAACTCAAAGAGCACCTATAAAGTGATGCCGATCTCAGGCAACAAGCCAATCAAGTCTATCAAATATAAACAAGATTCTAGTTGGATCCCATCCGATCAAGGTTTGTGCACATAATTCACAAGATACGAAAACTAATAAGAAAATCTTATTCGTCTTCAAATCTTCGTTTGTCTTCAATAATAACTTGCACAACACAACTTGAATCCTCTTGTGATCAACCATACACAGAACGGAGTCTGTTGACAATGGATTACAACAAGATGTTTTTAGATCCGAAAATGGTTCTAAAGATCCCGTTGGTACTTTGATATGGTTCGAGTGAGCTTTATATCAGAAGAGAAAGTTCTCAAGAATAAACAAACTAGGTGTAATCAAAGTTTCAACAACAGTTAGTCAATCAAATCAATAATCAAAAACTATAATAACAATGCAATTATCTAGTTTCCCACCAACGGTACTCGTAGAGCTTCTTGATCCCACAGAAGTCTTTAAACGAGCGGTCGTAAGAGATTTCGCCTAATTAGGGTACTTTCCTCTCCAGATAGACGGCTCCACCAGAAACAACACGAATGAAGTTTGCCTGGCTCTTAGGATAAGAAATGCAAACTCAAGTATTTATAAACCAAGGTTGTTTGGACAACAAGGAAATTTGAAAATCGAAAATATTCTCAAGATATTCATTAAAGTACTTAATTTCGGTTTTCCTATTTCCAATTAATTACTTCCGAAAACTCTCTTAGAAAACTTCTATTATTAGTGTAATAATATTTTCCACATGATATGCTTTAATTGCTGGTAATAAAACATATATTATGAAAATCATAATTAAATGCTTTTCAATATTTCGGTTTGGGATCATCTTGAGTATCAAGGAATATCTTTGAACAATTAATGATAAGAGTTATGTACATGTTCAAATAATGTCGACATCTATAAGTTTCTCAGCAAACCCTAATTCCAAGTTTTACATAAAACATAAAAAGATATGTGAATATTGGAAACTCGTTTAACATCCGTAGTTCATACCATGACTCACAATGTAAGTTGTGATCAGTTATACCATGCTTCCCAAACTAGGTTGTGACTGGTTATACCATGCTTCCCAGAGGTCGCTTGTGATCAGTTACACCTTACTTCCCGAGTTAATTATCTTGTGATCGGTTACACCTTGGTTCCCAAAGTAGCTTGTGACCGACTACAACTAACTTTCCAAATTAGCCTGTAATCGGTTACACCTTGCTTTCAAAAGGTATCTTGTGACCAATTATAACTAACTTCCCAATGTAGCTTACGACTGGTTACACCATGCTTTACAAAGTAGCTTGTGACTGATTACAACTTGCTACACAATACAGGCAATGACCGGTCATACCTCAAATCTCAACATAAGTTAACATAGGTTCTGCCTTGTCATCTTGTATTGGTCATTCAAAAGATATTCAATAAAGAACCAAATCATGATTTCCTTTCGATTACGAAACAAGTTCGTATATGTACTTCCTTTAAACAAATATTATAAAACATTGTCTCCTAGGATGAAATCACACCTATATCTTACACATAATCAATTAAATAAGTACAAAGATTATGTTGATGTCGTATTCACAAAGTTCCAAAAGATAAGCATTTATACTTTGTAATTCAATAAATTCCTTAACACTTTGATCATAATGATATGAACAAGTCTAACCACTATAGTATCATATATATACAACTTCGCATGTTATGTTTTCAAAATAATCCGACTTGAAAAATACGTTAGGAATGGAAACAATATCAAGTCAATATTACTAACCTCAAGCGGAAGGATGATGTCTTCGTTGTAGTCGTTACTTCTTCACATTCTTCATGTCTTCGAGTAATACTTGTACGTCTCAACATTCCTAGAATTTCTAGTCTAACCTAAACGAAGTTGACTCTAGTATTTAATCAAGCGACTCTAGATGAGTTTTGATACTAAAATATGATAACCAAACTTGACATACCAACGCTTGGTGGGTTCAACCGAGTTATGCTCTAACACAGTCGAACGACCGTATAAGATATTTTCCTTCGGTCGCCTAATAATTATAATAATTATATATGTGGGTCAAATTTTTAGTACCAGATATGTTGTCAAGGATAGTTACACCAGCACTCCAAAAATTTATGAACTACCTGACTCAGAAGAAGTCTAGTCTCCCATAAATAGCTGCTACGTAATATATGGTTGGTTTCCTGTATTTTAGAATCTGTATACCTAATTGTAATCTGTAAAACCAATATAAATACCGTGTTTCATTTCCATAGTTCAGTGCGAAAGATTTACCAAATCATATTCTTGAGTTGGTATCAGCCTCCGATCCTTAAAACCACGCTCAAACCTAACCTTTCAATGGCTTCAACAACCACTATCCTCCAAAAAGTTCACATCAACCATTTGATTACCATCATACTCACATAAACTAATTTTCTCTTATGGAAAACACAGTTCAAACCTGTACTCAAGGGTTATAAACTTAAGGGATTCGTTGATGGGACAAAACCAATTCCCCCATGTAATCTTCCTAATTCAGAAGAAATAAATCCTGAATATGCAACATACGAGGAACAAGACCAACTCTCAATAGGTTGGCTGGTTTCATCACTATCAGAGTCTGTAATTAGCAAGGTTACAGGTCTTGAAACTTCAAAGGATGTATGGGATACTCTAGAAAGAGAATTTCCCCAAAAACGAAGGCGCACCAAATGCATCTTCGACGATAATTGCATGGCATTTCCAAAGGTGATCTAACTATACAACAATTTTTCAATAAAGCTAAATCGTTATCTAATGGTCTTGCAGCATCGGGATATATTGTCTCTGCTGATGATATGAAATCTGTTATTGTCAATGGCCTGAACCAATCCTATGACCCAATTATCACTGTCCTGGAAACAATCAATGAGATGGATATGGAGACCTTCAAAGCTCATCTTCTCACTTTTGACATGCGACTTGAGAAGAAAATGGCGTTACTACAATAACCATTAGCTAATACGGCTACCTCCAGTGCTGCATCATCTTCATATATGCCTGATCAACGAATATTCAAAAATCATCCTCCACCAAACCGTAATCCTCAGTGTCCAAGGGCCTTGCCAACTCTGCGGACGAAGAAATCATGTTGCCTTGAAGTGCTGGTATCGTTTTGACAAATATTTTATGCCTCAACAGCGAGCACCTGCTTCTTATATAACGCTAGCTCAAGGACAAGCTGACAACAGTTGGGTTACTGATACGGGTGTTACCCATCACCTGACTGCTGACATCAAAAATCTCAACATACCACATGAGTATGATGGTACCGAATAAGTCCATGTTGGCAATGGTAATGCTCTCCCAATTGCTAATATTGG
This sequence comes from Papaver atlanticum, assembly GCA_023531105.1. Classification (NCBI taxonomy): domain Eukaryota; kingdom Viridiplantae; phylum Streptophyta; class Magnoliopsida; order Ranunculales; family Papaveraceae; genus Papaver; species Papaver atlanticum. Next base: position 891,316 of record JAJJMB010012966.1, read on the forward strand.
TAATACCTCATTCACTTATAAGTTATAACAAAAGAACTTTTCAGCTCAATAATATTTATCATGTACCAACCATAAAAAGAAATCTACTTTCAGTGCATCAATTCTGTAAAGATAACAATGTCTTCTTTGAATTTCACATATATTTATTTGATGTGAAGGACATAAGCAAGGGGACAACGCTGCTGCGGGGGAGGAATAAAAATGGGTTATATGTATTTGATGGTGTAAACGACATCTCATCTCAAGTTCAACCCAAGTCTTTCATCACAAATACTCTTTCAGTTTGGCATCAACGTCTAGGCCATCCCATGGTCCGTACTGTCACTCAAGTCATGAAACAGTTTTCCGTTCCAGTAACAAATAAAAACTTTGATTTTTGTCATTCTTTCCATATAAGCAAAAGTAAGAAACTTCGCTTTCCAGTTAGTAATACTACTTATGATGAACCCTTGGGTCTAATTGTTTTAGACATTTGGGTTTCTCCGCATGTGCCTAAGAATGGTTTTCAATATTTTATGATCTTGATGGATGTCTTTTCTCATTGCACATGGTTTTTCCCTTTAGTACAAAAATCTGATACACTGCCTATCTTTTTCAATTTAAAAAGCAGATTGAAAACTTAACAAACCATAGAATTAAAGTCTTTCAATAACGCATTGAAGTGCTAAAAGTTCACTGCCTGCCAAAATGATTTAGGCATAGGGTTTCCTATCCCCACACCTCGCATCAAATTGGTCTTGCAGAGCGTAGAATCCAACATATAATTGAGTCAGGATTGTCTCTTTTATTCCATGCACACATGCCATTTTTTTTTGGTCTGAATCATTTTCAACTGGCTGTTATCTTATAAATAGGATACCCAGATCTCAGTTTGAACAAAAGACCCCTCTTGAACTGCTCTTTGCAAAAACTCCAGATTACTCGTTTTTCAAGGTGTTTGGATGCTTAGCTTACCCTTGTCTTAGGTCTTATAAGTCTAATAATTTAGAATCTAGGTCCATGGCATGTGTGTTCATAGGCTACAGTAGTGCTCAAAAGGGTTACATGTGCCTTCATAAACAGATAAATAGAGTTTATATCTCTCGCCATGTCAAATTTGAAGAATGATCTTTCCCATTTGACCCAATGCAGCAGCAACGTCCAGTGCCATGTCAATAGAGTCGATTACCTAACACGAAGCTACTATCATCGTCTGTGTTAGCAGAGTCCATTAAAGTACAGGCTAAGATACAAACGTCTCAGTAAATTGAGTCACCTGCAATATCTGAAGCTCCAAATCCAGCTAGTCCTGCGCCATCAGTTGCATCTGGGAACACACAGGTAGAACAACACCAATCTGCAGACACGGGATCTTTAAGCAATGATTCATAGGTGCAGAATCATCCAATAGTAACAAGGGCAAAGTAGGGAATTAGAAAACCGATGCAAAGACTATGTGTTACTGCAACCAAATACCCATTACAGGATGAGGATTTTATGGAACCAACCTGCTACTCAAAATCATGCTCAGAGCCTAAATGGAGGACTGCATGGACGTTCAGATCAATGCCCTAATCAGAAATGGTACTTGGCCTCTTGTGAGATATGAGAATGAAATGAATGTTGTTGGATCAAAGTGGGTTTTCCGTATCAAACGCAATCCTGATGGGACAGTAGAATGGTACAAAGTATGGTTAGTTGCAAAAGGATTCCACCAGCAGGAAGGAATCGACTACGGGGAGACTTTCGGTCGGTGATTAATCCTTGCACTATCAGACTCGTTTTATCAATTGCAGTTATGAATAATTGGCAGCTGCGACAACTAGATGTTGAGAATGCATTTTTGCATAGAGAACTGGAAGAGGAGGTTTACATGAAGCAACTAACTGGACATGTTGATCCAAACTATCCAAATCATGTGTGTAGATTACACAAATAGCTGTATGGTTTAAAACAAGCCCCGCGGGCTTGGTTCTTTAGGTTGAGTAGCTATTTCAACAAGATAGGCTTCACAGGTCTATAGCTGACAGTTCGTTGTTTATACAACAGACTCCAGATTCCATAACTTATGTGCTGATTTATGTCGACGACATCATTTTCACCGGATCAAGCCCTAGACTAATTGATAAACTAATCTCTAACTTAGGTGATGTTTTTGCAGTAAAAGATATGGGCCCGCTGTCATTTTTCTTAGGTGTTGAAGTTATCACACAAGGTACTACTCTATTGCTCTCACAGCGAAAATATATAGCAGACTTACTCCGGCGCACCAAACTTGATGGAGTGAAATCAATATGCACCCCACTTGCAGCACAAGCTAAGCTATAAAAACACGACTTTGAATTTTTTTCTGATCCGACTCTATATCGCAGTGTTTTAGGTGCTTTTCAATACTTGCATTTAACTCAGACAGACATTTCTGTTGCTGTCAACAAGGCTTGCCAATTTATGCATGATCCGTACGTAGAACATTGGGATTTCATTAAACACATTCTAAGGTATCTAAAAAGTACAGTGGACTACGGTTTGTCTCTGAAACCAAACGCAGACAGCACACCACATGCAGATTGGGCGGGAAACTTGGATGATTGATGCTCCACCAGTGGCTACTATATCTACTTCGGAGGTAATCTCATATCATGGATTGCACGTAAGCAGAAAACCATATCAAAATCCAGCACTGAAGCTGAGTATAGAGGTGTGGCAATAGCAACTTCAGAACTTATTTGGATACAGTCGATGTTAAAGGAACTACGGATAACAACCTCAACGCCTACGCTGTGGTGTGATAATTAAGGAGCAACGTATCTTACAGCCAACCCTGTCTTCCATGCGCGAACAAAGCATATAGAAATTGATTACCACTTCGTCCGAGAAAGGGTGGCAAACAAAGAACTTCAAGTCAAGTTTATTTCCTCAAAGGACCAACTTACGGATTTATCCATCACAGGATTAGCTTCACCGCGATTTCAATACATTAGAGACAAGTTTAACATTCGAAAACTTCAGCCCAACTTGAGGGGGAGTGTCAAGGATAGTTACACTAGCTCTCCTAAAATTTCTGAACTACTTGACTTAGAAGAAGTCTAGTCTCCCATAAATAACTGTTATGTAATATACGGTTGGTTTCCTGTATTTTAGAATCTGTATACCTAATTGTAATCTGTAAACCAATATGAATATAGTGTTTCATCTTCACAAATAAGTGTGGAAGATTCACCAAATCATATTCCTGAGTTATGTAAAACACATTATACACGCATCTACGGATTTGCATTTTTCCAAATTAGTGCATAGTTAACCAGATAGTAATTGGTCTAATTTGCATTTTCACTGGTGCACACATTTTTATTGATCCGAATTATTACCGCCCGCCGAATTGCTAATTAGGGTAATGTGGTTCGGCTCGTTTACCAGAAAAACAAAACAAAAAGATGATCGAAGGAGTGTTTAATAATATCGGCGGACAAGTACCTTATCTAATGCTGTTAAGGTCACACATTATTTTGCACTTCAAAATCTCAATGCTGCTAATGGGGGTACATGATTCCACAGGAGGGTACCAAAAAGCATATAAGACAAAATAAAAAATCCTCTATCTTATATGCATTTGGTATCCTCATGTGGAATCCGATATCCCCAGATAGCAATGTTGCAAAATCTCTCACCATTAATCTTAAAACTAAACCCATTCTTGGAACATCATGCGGTCAATAATACTGCTACGTTATTTGATCATAGACCTCAGATGGATAGAAACTGAAAATAAATTTGTAGAAAATAAAATCTAATCTAACTAATACTACAAAGAAAACACGTCTTTTCTCCGGTTGCCAGTAAAAAGACTAAATAGTCCTCCCGTATTTTTAATAAATGTGTTGGTTTTTCCGTTGATTCCAAAAATATCAGGCCTAAACTAGACCTTTCTGTTTTGTCTTCTTTCTTCTTCGTCGAACAACAGAGAAACCCCAACTCCAAAATCACAGTTCAATACCTAGGGTTTCCATTGAAATTTTCTCTTATTTCTTCGTCGTCCTTAAATCGATCAGAGAAAACCCAAACCCAAAATGAATGTTTCTTTGTGATTTCATTAGTGTTTTTACAGTGATTTCCACTTCTTATTCTTCTTCTTATATATTTTGTTATTTTCAATTTTGTGTAAAAATTGAAATCCCAACTGAAATCGATTTCCCGGCTCGAAAAATCATCACATCCTGGGGTTGAGGAAGTTCCCAAGGTTCGATTGTTCGCATTTGGAAAGGATTAATTTCTTTAAGAAGATTTCACTTTGCTTATTGGTAAGTAATTTACAATTATCACTGCTTGCTTAAATTCGGGTTAGTAAATTATAGACTTTCTTCTGAAAATGTGTAACCTAATTAGCTCAGATAGACAAGGTATTGGATGAAGAAGATAGGGGTCTTATCATAAAAGGGTTCAATATCTTTCTTTTTTTCGATTGGTTTCCAGGTAATTGATTGAAATTGCAAATTTTAACGAAGTAGATTGTTAAAATTACGTTATTCTCAATTATTTCCTTAATTGTCTGTCAATTAAGTTTTTTTGTGTCTACAACAAAAGCAGCAGCTACAAAAGTTTGGAATGTACAAATTCGGTTAACCCCACGAGAAGTCATGACATAATGCAACCGTGAAATGGATACAGTACTCTAGCCGTTACCAAGATTTGACATGCCTTACCATTATGTTTTTTTTCTCTCCATCAAATCCATGATGAATCCTTTTTGTTGTTTTAGGCCATCACCTGTCTTCATGTTAGTGACATTTCTTTACGGTTAATCCTTATTCCGTGATAAGTATCTCACAGTTTTAATCTTTTACATGAACTTTAACTAATGGTAAAAAAAAACCCAGTGAAAAACTTAAAACTATTCAACTGTTTGGTGTTAAATGTTCAATTGAAACTGAATCGTGCAGGACCTCTAAAGTAAACATATGTGTAAGAGTTTGATCTAAAACATTAAATAGATTCTACCGGTTAATTTGTACTTATATGAAACTGGGGAGTTTAAGTCACCAATTGGTTTACTTTTAGACAGCCATAGTGCTTATGTTGAACCATTACAGGTAGATCCTTTTATGAGTAGGATAATTCCTTATAGAAGTCCTACACAAACGCCCACAGTGGGATTGATAAGATGTCAATTTTTTAGAGTTTTGGTGTCCTTTTTAGCACATTTCCGTAGTTATCATGCAAATGTTAAGAACATGCATATGTTAGTCAGCTATGATGATCATGTTGGCTGCTCAATTGCTCTATTCTCGCCCGGGTTAGAAAGAAGGTCAGTCCTCTTTGCATTTCTCTAGCTGAATACTTTGATGTTTTACTGTAATAGTGCTCCCTTATCTGTTTCGAATTCTGAGAGACAAATGGTAAACCAATGAAAGCCCTAACCCAGGAGCCAAACACTATAGCCTGACTGGGCTCCTTCCTTATGAAATCCCTCCAATGACCAAAGAGAGAGTTTGATGATTTATTTTTTCGATACTTGAATTGGCAGACCAGTGGATTCATGTGCAAAGTCCTATTCTTAGCTTGGATGGAACCCTTTGTATCTGAATTCACCTTTACCACCAAGAACCCATGCACCATTGCCCAATGTGCCAATTATACCAGTAATTTTCCTACTCAGTAATTTTTTTCCTGCTCTACCAAATCTCAGTCATTAGTCAAGGAATCTAGATTGTAACAAAAAGAAGCAAAATTCACAACAGCTTTAATATCTGTGTAGTTCTGTTCACTAACATCATTGTAGATGACCAAGAAAAAAAAGGTTCATTATATTTATAATCTCTCAGGTTGAACAATCTGAAATTTTGTAGTTTATCAATATGGGCTAAATCCTCGCCATTGAGTTTCGATACTTGAAAGCCAAATTGGCAGAGCAGTGCATGATTAGCTGGAGCCATGAATTACTGTACATCTGAAATTGTTCGTTATCATTTTAATTGTGCAGGTTGGATAAAATCCAGCTAGACGAGCAACTTCTATAACGAAAACGGACAAAATAGCTTGCGAGACAGGTATTTGTTTTTTTTGAATACTGATTAATGAAATATATAGGTCACAGAAGTGTTCCACACTGCTTAATTTCTAGAACAACATACGAGAATATAATTGTATTTGATTTCAAATTGTTTTACCTGTGTATATTATAGGTACAAAAAACTAACTGCGTACGGAGAATGTAATCAGATAAAAGAACGGAAGGGCAGGCGCATCGCGCGTGCGTGTTATACTAGTTAAAAAATAGTAAAAACTGTAAAATAGAGAGAGATGTATCCTAGGGAAGGGCTAAACTAGGGAAGAAGAGAAAGAAAAAGGTTTTTGAGTTTTTCGATCTCGAAGAGTGTTTACTGTAGAAATATCAAGATTTTGAGTAATAGCTGAAGAAGAAGTTATAGCAAGAAGAGGTATGCTAATATTAGCAACTTAAAAATGGAGGTGAAGTGTTCAATTTGATCACCGTTTTCATTATTGGAAAACGAATTTCAATCTGAAACTAACCTTCCCATGAAGTGTTCAATTTGATATACCTTTGAATTCCTGGCGTCTTTCAATCCTCACCAGATTCACTCTCGTTCTATTTTCATCTGGACATTCCTAAAACCCTCTTTTCATTCCCCCCCAAAACCTCTCCTTTTCTCTAAAATTGCCTTAGAATCCGAAACCCCTGATCAAAATGTTGTCAAGATTCTGCAAACACGCGAATTTGATGCATTCATTGAAGAACTTACAGCATTCTCCCATCCAAACAAGGTAGAAATCATGATTTGCCCACACTTTTTTCAAATAATTTACTTCATTTTTTTGATTTTGATTTTTTTTTTTTTCATTTGCAGACGAATTACAGAAGCATATGTATCGATTGGTAATAGTAGTAGAGCCAATCTTGATTCTCAAATTCGGAGTTTCATGTCTTACAAAGGGTTTAATCCAACATCTTCTTTAGGTTATAGGGTTAACAATTTACCAGTTAATTATGTTGTTCGTCGTCAGTATGTGAGTAATATTACCAGAGATAAAAAATCTCAAAAAACTCTTATATATCTATCTGTGCTGGTTTGTGCAATGGTGGGTGCAACATATGCTGCTGTTCCTTTATATAGAAGATTTTGTCAAGCAACTGGCTATGGTGGAACTGTTCAAAGACGAGAGGTGATATTTTGGTAAATGTTAGAAAGTTGGTTTTTTTGGTTAAAATGTTTAATTCATAGGGTATGAAGATAAAGAATTGTCAGCTGGTTTTATCAATGTAAGATTTTTAGCATTTTATGTGACAAGGTCTACCTAATTGCAGACTGTTGAGGAAAAAATTGCTCGGCATGCTCAAGATGGAACTGCATCTACAAGGTATTTTCTAGTAAATGAATTTCATCCGGCTAATTTAGCGATTTTATTGAACAGTCACCTTTGGCTTTCGTTATCTGCAATCATTTAGTCATGAATACCTTGAACATATTGCGGGAGTCGAGGAATAGCCATAAATTGTGGAGCCTCATATACTTCTAACTGCAAGCTCAACTCAAAGATTCTTTGTTATGGTTTAGCAAGCAAGTACGATTTGCTTGAGTTAATCTTCGATTTGCTTATATGAAGCTGATGATATTCCAGTGTAGGATGTGCTTAAGGTTCTTTGTCATATGCCTGTGGTTAATGGTACATTATGATATGGTAGTTCAAACACACCAGGTTCCTATTGTTTAGATATGAGGTGTCTTCTCAACTCATAATGGAGAGCACGAATAGAATCCTGATTGTCCATCTCTTCAGCATGATGATCAAGAGTCTGTTATTATTGTCACAGGAGACATTCTACATATCACTGGATCCAAATTATGTTACGCAGGCTTCGATTTTTCTTACCCGAGCATTTGTTATTAATAAATTTTGTATTTACACCCTCTAGAATCTTAGTAAGTTACTTTCTCTTTTTCGGTCTTGGCGTGCACAACACATGTCTGCGACTAGTTAAACATAAAGCGTGGTTAGTATCATGTTTAAGATTTGGTTGTGATGTTACTTATGAATTTCTCTCACTTTCTTAAATCCCATTTTTATGGGAGTTTATTTGAATTTTTATAATCCCGATAGAAGTCGGTCAAGTCCTAGGAGGGTAATATAGCTATATAAACTAATACGACTTACAACATAAATCAGGTCTCTTGTAATTACATTTTATTGTATTCTCTGAAATTATCGTATTTTTTGAGTTTAGATGGTTTTCCAGACTGGTCTATGTTTATATAAAGATAGTATATATCATCTTTGTGCCTTTAGCTTTTAACGGCTCATGCATATATGTTGTTTTAATATTGCCCTTTTTAAAAGTCCTTTTACACCCTTCTAGCTTCTGATAATTTATGTGAAATCTTATGAAATACTTTAATCTGCAAGTGCAAGGATGTCCTTTGTCGCCGCAGTGACAGTTTATTTGACTTAAACTGCATATCTTACTATCATCATAAAAAGAATGAGGGACTTTCGACCAAGCCACAACTGTGGTGTACAACTGAAATGATGATCATTAACTTAAACTTAATGATCTGTTTCAGGTATGTATCCCATCAAAAGACCTAATACATAGGTCTGTCTACGTTAAAGATAGCTCTCTAAGTCAGTCTCAGATTGCAGAATCTATTTCTACAGAAAAAACTAGAGGTGGTATACGATTCCATTCGTAGTGGTAAAACTAGTGTCTTGCCTTGCTTAGAGTTAGATAATATAGAAAGTTCTAAACTTAGTTACTTTCCCTTGACTTTCCTAAGAAGGAAGAATATTTTGTCTTTATGGGTGTGCAAGTACATATTGAAGAAGAATCCAGAGACAGGAATGGAACCTTGAAAGGTAAAGTTGTAAACGTTGTCTTGTTGATGAAATAGAGAGATTCAACAGCTAGGGCGAAATAATCTTGAAGGTAAAGTTGTAAATGTTTTCTCTTTGATGAAATAGGGAGATTCAACAGCTAGGGTAAAGTAACCTTGAAGGTAAAGTTGTAAATGTCTTCTCTTTGCTGAAATAGAGAGATACAACAGCTAGTGTTTAGTAATGTTGAAGGTTATCTTGTAGAGGTCTTTCTCCAATCAAATGAACATTGAGTGTCCTCTATGTCTGTTTTCACTTGTTGCTTTTGTTCTCTTATTGGGTTCAAGGTAGATCACCAAACCATTTTAAGAGAGAATGCAAATTCATTCTCTTTTTCCAGGCTGCATTTGTCTTACTTTCCTCTTGGATTTGTTTGTTGAATTTTACTTCGGTAATGAAATAATGCTGCTGTCTTTTCTTGTTTGATTTGGGGAAATTAAATTATTGCAAATATTTGTCAAGTTAGTAAAAATGAAATGCTCACGAGAAAAGGCTTAGGCTTAGGTTATAATGCTGATAATTGTTTAGTAAGAAAATTGAAATGGGATTAGAGAAACTCATAAACATGGTTGACAGAGAGGAAGGTGACTGGTATCTGTTATACTTATGAGTCAGCTACGTTGTATGAGTGTCTATTATGTTGTACTTTATCTTACGCTTCTTGTTTCCAGTTATAACAAATTACAGAATCAAGTCATCATATGTGACTTAGAGAGAGCTTGTGAGTTGTTGCGACTTTGTCTTGTTCACAGAAAAATAACTCTGGCTTGTTAATAGAAGCATAGACTAGCAAATTTGTTGATAGCTTGATTTTCTAGTCTGCATTTTGATTTTGTTCGTTTCTTTGTTTGGCATGATCTCATTACTGTTTTGTGGTTTTTTTGTTGCTATCAGGGAGATTGTGGTGCAATTCAATGCTGATGTAGCTGATGGAATGCAATGGAAGTTTACTCCTACCCAGAGAGAGGTGCTCTTTTTCATAACTTTGTGGACCTTAGATATGGCTTCTGTATTTTTAGTAATTCATTGTTACCTCTCTTTAATAAACTGCAGGTGAGAGTCAAGCCTGGAGAAAGTGCCCTTGCATTTTACACTGCTGAAAATTGCAGTTCAACCCCAATAACCGGTGTCTCTACCTATAATGTTACTCCCATGAAGGTACTTCTTTCGTCCATTATGTTGAATATCCAACCGGCTATAAATGTTCTGGTTTCAATCGTTTTCGATTGTCTTGGATAATGCCTTAGCAATTAGGTGACAGAGTTAAATTAATGGGGATTGTTAACTTGCATACTGGTATCCAAGTTATGGTTTAATATAAAAATTTAATTTGTGTCAGAAACTAGTTTTTCTTGTTTTATTGCATTGGAAACTTATATTGCTTGCATTGGAAAACAACAAACCGTTTACAAAATATAGTTTCCAATGCGATAAACAAGAGGAACTAGCTTTCAATACAATAAATTATATATTTATAAAACCTTTACTTGTATACCGGGATACAAGTTAAGAGGACCCTAAATTAATTGCTATTTTCTACTTTTGTTAGACCAGAACGTCAAACATATTTTTGAGCCACCACAAACTTGGCTGAAAAGGTATGTTTTTTTTGGTCTATGGTACCAGCAACTGGCCAAGAAGGTGAAAATGCATGTTTAAAAGTGATGCCTATTTTTTCTCTCTGATCAGTAGGTTTGGCCTTTTGGGAACATTTTTAGTTGTTGACCTTCTGAAAGGGTATATCTATGTTGATCCATTTATCGTAGGTGGAATTTTTTCTTGTTTAGGATTTTTCAACAAATAAACTTCTAATGTTTTGTGGAAAGTGGACATAGCGAAAAGGTTACGATGTATATTTTTCATAGGATACCAGTGAATTTAAGTTGACTCGTGTTTCACTGCAAGTCATTGGTTAACCTTGTGGTCCTTGTCTGATGCCCTATATGTTGGTTTTCGGGTCAGTCTGGTTATAATGTGGTAATGTGGATGAAAGAAGATAGGAAATTAATAATCTGATAACTTAACACCTCAGCACAGTTCACTTTTTTGTTTCTTGTAAAATTCTAAGTGTAGACAAGAATTGGTAGTGCAAGTGCAACATTACTTTATGTGTTTGGCTTGCTTTGAGGAAAAAGTGTCCCTTCGTACAAAACGATCTCTTTACATACGTCGGTGGAGCCGATTCAGTTGTCTTTACTCTCTAGTGAGTAGTAACACATATCCTGAAAATAAGGGCCTCATTATTGGACACGTGTAAAACATGGGGCACTTACCAACAGTAAGCTTGTATAATCACTGGTTTTGACCCATCAGAACCAAGATTAGTATGCCTTCCTACCCATTTTAAGTAAAAATGCCCTGCTTTGAATTTCCAATAATCTATTTTGTTAATGTATCTATCCCCCATGGAAAATAACATTTTAAACTGCAAACTTAATGTTCTGAAACCAAACCCGAGATCAACTGTGTATATGATAGAGGTAATTCTTAAATTGTTTGTGGTATTCAGATAGTACAGGTAAACTGATAATGTATGATAAATTAGTTATTTCAAATAAAGGGCAACTTATGCTGCTTTAGAAGTATGGTGAGTAGTAATACTCAAAATTACACCATAACTGATAGTTCTATGATACTAATTCAAAAATTGAGCACTTATTCTAATGAAGGAGATAAGTCACACTCCCTAATTCATCCCTGCTCACAAGTGTTCTTTGAGAGTGATGTGAGCTTGTTAAGGCACGTATTGCCTTAGTTACTGGGGAGGCGAAGTTAGCTGTAACGAATGTAGGAAAGGGTTACTTGAAGCTGCAGAGCATACAGTTTCTTTAGAATTTGCATCAATCCTTGTTTTGTTTTAGGAATTGATTGGTTTTCTTTTTTGTTCCTTCTTCTATTCGTTTTTGTGTCATGAGTCATGACCTAGTTGCTCTCGAAGACAAAAGCAACCTAATGCTGCTTACTGTTTTGAGGCCTTCAGATATGCTGTGTTAAACAGCTGAGTTTCTGGTTGCAGCTGATTCATGTTCTATTTTAAGCCTTCTTATTCATTGTGATTAATTTTTTTTTTTGTTTTTTTTTTTTGTAGGCTGGAGTTTACTTCAACAAAATACAGTGTTTCTGTTTCGAAGAGCAACTACTTCAACCTGGAGAACAAATAGACATGCCTGTAAGTCTGTAGAACTGCATTTTCACTTTTGTTCGTCTTCGCTCTAATCTCACCAACTCAAAACCTAATGCGTGTAGGTATTCTTCTATATCGATCCAGAATTCGCCACAGACCCAAGATGTGATGGTATCAACAACATCATCTTATCTTACACCTTTTTTAAAGTCAAGGAGTAAAAGTGACACCACCAAAAGATTATAGATATTTTATAATTCTTTACAACTCTATTCTTTCGTTCGAGATTATATTGATAATATTTTTATCGCCATTTTTTCAGTAGATATACTCAATCTTGTTAGTCCGAGGATGCTTGTCCATTTCTTGTGTGATGGTTACTCAGAAACATGTTTTCATGTGTTGTTTCTGCATATAAATAAATGAATTTACGAGGTCTTGGCGGGGGTGACAGGGTTAAAGAGTGGCACCCCAACTGGTGATTCTTCTTGGAGATTTCTTTAGTTTGTCTAAATGCTGCCGAGCTGTTTCAGTTTTAAGTTTTTCTTTACAGATAGTCGCAGAAAAGTGCTGGTTTGCAATAACAAGTTTTTGTTTCCATTCCAGCCGAAACATGAATTACTTAGATGTGGTGACTAAAATAACAAGGATACCAAATGCACCCATATCGGCAAAACTAGAGTTCTGCAGTAAAATAATAGACACCTGAGATTGTTTGATGTAAACTGGGTGTGAACTGGAATGTTTTGTTTTGAACTGTTTTTATTTTTAATAAAAATGTAGTTCTTTTGGCAAAAATAAAATAAAAAGTACACGTTTTCTTGTCAGAGTCGTTTGTTGTTATTAGCTAGTGCTAACGATTTATTTACGAGTCTAAAGGCTGTTACCGTAATAGTTAGGGAGGATACCAATCCATATAGGACAAAGTAATCTCAGCCGTTGGATCCTAGATTGGTACTCGCCTCTAACAGAAGTGGTATCAGCCTTTAGCGATCGTGATTATTTTGGCTGTCTTCGCTGTTAATTTTTTTTTATGGTTTTGGTTTTCATTTTATGATTTTCTGCCAATTGATAAAATGTGAAGTATAAAAACTGAGCAGCTCATTTATCTCCGAGCCGTGATTTCTTTCATGTGATGGAACAGCCAGAAGGAAGTTGTGGTTTTGTGGTTTCTTTTTTTATTTTTAAAAGAAGTTGTGGTTTCTTTGAGTTGTTCAACAAGACTCTGGGTCGTCCTCTACTATAAATTAGTGATTGCAGAAAAGTGCTGGTTTGCGGCAACTAGTTTTAGCAATACAAACTTGTTTCTTAATATAAACGGTTTTTGTTTCCAGCCTAAGCCTAGACACGAATTACTTAACGAGGCGGCTATATAAACGCACCCATATCGGCAAATATTGACCGACAATCAAACTACGCATCAATCAATAAATAATGGACGAGACGAAAAAAGGAGAAGACACTAAGATGGTAAGAGCAGAAGAGGCTGAGATCGCAGTAGGAGAAGAAGCGGAAAGGAGCACGATCATCGATGGAGGAATAGAAGAATCCTCCAGTTCGAATAAGATAGTAGAAGAGGAAGCTGCCGTTCTTGCTGGGGTGACTGAGAAATCATGTCCCTGTGGTGGTGGAACTTGTTTGATTGTCACTGAAAGCACTGATGAGAATCGCGGTCGTTACAAGTGCCCTGTCAAAAAGGTAAGACAAATCTTGATTTCCTTAACATTATTCTGTTTATAGCAGCTGTATAAATCATCTCTGAGCCATGATTTCTTTCATCTCATGGAACAGGAAGATGGAGGTTGTGGATTCTTTGAGTTGTTTGACAAATCATCAGCAGGTTCTGACACTCGCCGAGATCACTCTGGGTCGTGCACTCCTCGAATCCCTGACCGTCAGTGCGAATGTGGTGCTGGTCTATGCAAAGTCAAGAGGGAAAAGAGAGGACAATTTGTAGGCCAGAGGTTCTACTGTTGTCCTCTTAAGAGGAAATCTTGTGGTTATTTCAAATGGGTTGACGAGAGTAAGGCAAACTACGATGACATGAAATACTATTGTGGAAGAGGGGGTTCTTGTATTGCATGTGGACAGGACGGCCATTGGGCTATAGATTGCACTCTCCAGACTTATGCCCTGCCTTAAGTTAGAAAATTCAAATCTGGAGCAGGAAAAGATATATCTCATATTTTGCAGTTTTTACTTCTTTTTATGTTGCTTGCTATGTGTATATGCCAGTGATTGGATACAATAACCAAACAGATTTCTTAGCTGAGAAAATTATGGATAATGTCTGAGAACCAATTAGCATTGCAAAAACTAGATGAATCTTATCACAGATGGGTTACAAAGTATTATTAGTTCATCAAACCACTTTTGCTTGTAGCGCTTGACAAGAACCTCGTACACATAGGAGGTTTAACATTAGTCAATGGAAGTATAGAAGCTGGCATTTCCCATAGTGAGTCACCACAAATCAACCCTGACGCAACCGCTGGTATGAAAACGTCAGCTTCATCTTTGTTGTTCCCCTCCCTCCAAAACCTATATAAACTTCCAACACACATATGGATTGTGTAGTGACTTCCCAAGTAGAAGGGAATAGCCATAGCCGTAACACTTGGAACATACTCATGAGCGTTGCACTTACGTTTCACCAAAACTTCTTTGATTATGTTTAAGAATATAGCAAGCGCAAAGAATCCAATTGATAGCTTCAAGCAGTTCTTTGGTAGAGCTGATATTCCTTCAACGGCAATTAGTGCGACTCCACGACATAAAGCTCCATAAGGAGCTGGATTTGGACTGCCAGGTTGCCTGAGATCAGGATATATTGTGTAGAAGAAGATCCAGAAGACTAATGGAGATAAAATAACGCCAATACAAGTTCCAATGAGTTGGCTAACGAACATAGATCTTGGTGAAGCAAGGGTTAAGTAGCCTGTCTTGAAATCCTGCATCAAATGACGCTGTCGATACTATACTCAACATAACACCACATGCAGCTAGACTAGCGATAACTCCTCCATTGTTTAAACCAACCCAAGCACCAAATACGAAAATTGCAAGTTTACCGTAGTTAGAAGCTAGAGACCAATCTGTTAAACCGCACCCATAAGAGTTGCAGAAGGCCAAGATGGGTGCAACAATGTAAATAATCATAATGTGGTAAAACTTCAGTGAAGGGAATATGAAAGGAACAACTATGATGGAAAGGATTGCGAGTCCAGTATAGCCGACTAAGCCTAACCAAATTGGGATCTGATCTTTCAGGAAGTATTCAGTTCGCCGTTGATCATCATAGTTCATTGCAGGTTCAGACATAATATTTGTTGAAGAAGTCACACCACCAACAAGTATTACATATTTATCTGAATTTTTCTTCCGCATAGTTTTGATTATGTTGTATAAGGTTTTGGATATCACAACAACCAAGTGGAATAAACCGTCTCCGAGAATCATAGCTATAACAATGAAGACTTTATATCCTTGGAGACCGCTTAAGCTACTACTATCCTTGAGATCTACATTGTACCAGTTGCCTTTTTGTTGTTCAATAAGTGGCCATATTATTCCCCAGGAGAGTATGGATCCAAGCAGCATCGATAAATTCACCGAGTAAGGGCAGATCATTCCTACCCTAACATATGTACTTGAGAAATTAAAATATAACTTCTGCACAGGGGCTATAAGACCAAAATCAGGGAAAGATGCAAATCCACAGCCATCCAAAGAAGCGAAGAACCACTGAAAGAAAGCCCATATAAAACTACCACTAAACCACTTGAAAAGCGTTTTAGCTTGTTCATTTGCTAGTTTGGCTTCTTTAGGCATATGCAAGCTGTTGATAAGCTTTGCTGTGGCAGTTCCACTTGGGTAGGTTAATTTGTAATCAAGTATCATAATTTTTTTCAAAGGAAGAATCAAGAAGAGACCAGCAAAGCTGATAGCAGCAAGAAAAGCATACATCCATGGCAGATGGAGAGCAAGGACATTGTTTGCTGTGTTTGCCAAGGCTGGTCCTTGATCTGCAACATTCTTTGTCATGCCAAGTATATAACTTGCATATCCACTGCTAAATGCTATTCCACAAGTAGCAACAACACTAGTCTGAATAATAGTATTTTCTTGTCTCGTGAAAGGCTGGCTTGACATACCGAATATCGACGTCACATAAATCCATGACTTGATGGAGAAAAACCCCAACAAACCGGCAGCAACATTAAGAGAAGGTATTATTCCAGTAGTAAGATTGAGTCTCATCACAATGAATGTGAATAGAAACCCCAGTTGGATACTTGCAATTACTGATCTTAGTGTTACTTGTGACCCCCATGTTGGTACCTCCTTATCTTCAAATATCTCTTCTGTTGTCAATTCTTGTTCCCCTACTTTTTTTCCATCTTCCATCCTTAAAAGTTTTTCTTCCATCTCCATCTTTTCGCACCAAACCATTTCTAGATAGATTAGTTATCTGAAACAAAACTCTGGATTTTTTTTTTGTGATATAACTCTTGAAGGCTATGCACGTATTTATATAAAAAACAAAGTAGAGTTAGAGAAGTAAAGGGAAACTATTGAGCAAAAAGAGTGTGGGAGTTTGACAATTAGGATTCCTGAATGGAGTTGAATTCGTGTGCCCATTCTTAGAGTGGAATCTGGAGACCAATATCTGTTGGATTTGCAGTTGATTTGAGAAATTAAAAATTGAATTCTAAGCTGCAAAAATTAGAATTTTATTAAAATTTCAAAATATCGATACAACTTGCGCCTAAAATTAGAATTCTAAGCTGATCATATCTTTCGCGCCTAAAATCAACCTGAGATCCGTTACAACTTGCAAGATACACATTCCTAACTCCTAAGCTCTAAACTTTGCAGCATTCACAGCAGCATTGGAGCCGGTCTGAGTTCATTACTTGTTCTTTGGATGCATTTCAATTACAGGTCTCAGTCGTTGTCATGTATAGCATTTAGCAAGCTTGTTAGTTGCAAGAGATTTTCATCATATATTTTAGTAGTTGGCGGCACCCTAAGTACTAATCAGATTGGCCCTTCCTTTCATGGCCTCTCTACGGTATCTTCCCAACTGACTCTTGGATTGAAGCGCACAAACATAGAAATGCCATTCAATAGGTGGTGGGTATTACTATATTTTCTCAAAATCATGCTCAAAAATTAAGGATTTCTTATTGTCCAGTTTTTCAAGCTTTAGTTCTTAACCAATTTTGTTCCCGGCCTTTCAGATCTCACTTTCTTAAGAGTTTGGATCTCTCTGATAGCCTTGATGCAGCTGTTCCTAAGCATTGTAATGTCTTGCTCGTGTTTGAATTACTCGATTGCGATTGCAGATTCAACGTTGATTGGCAAAATGACGGGTTCTACTACACCACTTGGTTCTGGGGACTGTAAGGCCTGGAATATTGTTTATGTCCATAATATACTCTGGAGATATGGAAGGTATATTTTGTTTGTGGATTGCGGTATAGGTCGTGGGTTGCATTTAATTCTAAGTTTTCTTTGCCCATAATATGCTATTATTGTAGTAGTTCGGGTTGTTTCTTTACCTTGTTGTAGCTGTTTCACATCCAGATGTAATTGATAAGTGCACACAACGCGAGTTGGAGACCGGAAACAAAAATCCAAAAGGAAATAGGCTATTTTCCGGCTGACCCTCAAAGAAGGAGGTGCCAGCCAAGTCTGGTCGACCCGATTGTTCAAAGACGTACAGAAGTTGGAAAATTTAAAGGTTTCCAATTTCAAAATTGAAAATGGCGTTTGGAATTTAATAAATGATACTCGTATTCACCTGGGGCTTGCAACCAGGTGGATCAGAAAGAAAGATAACCTTGTTAATTTCATTTGGGACATATTCCACTTCTCTTTACATGATTGTGTTCAGTGGAGATTTGACGGTGTTTTAAATTCTAAAGGAATTCGGTGAAAGTGGCCGTGATGAATGCGGGACCACCTCCTTTTCTTATTCATTTTTTTCCCGATTGGCAGGACCGCCTCTTTTTCACTTGAGTGAGTTACAGAACCAATTTTATGATGGGTTTGTTTGCAGAATTCACCCAGAAATTTATAATCCCATGAAATTACAAATTCTGAGATTCATGTAAATTTCCTGTGCATTTGGTAACTCAATTAAAATTCCTGGGATTTATAGAGTTTTCTTGTATTAAAGTCTTTGTACCGTTTGACATTACCCTCAAATGTTAAAATTGCATATATATGGGATTTAGAGTTAAAAAAAAAGTGGGTCCATGAATCCCTTGATAAGTTTCCCAGCAAATCTTAGGGGGGAGGGGCCGGACTCCAAATGGAGGATTTGCTGGAAAACTGAATCCCGTAGGAAACATGATTTCAAGGACTCGACCAACCAAATATACAAAGGGAAACGTAATTCTACCAAATCCCCTGCACCCATAAATTCTACCTTTAAAATTCTACATCCAAACCCACCATTAGTGTAAATGTGTGAAAGAGTTATGTCAGTTTCAGGTGTTATTCAAGTGTAAGAATAAAACACTTTTAGTTTTTAACAATTTTAGATAACTGTTACGACAAAATCACATGAGTCCTATAATGTTCTTTCATTTTATAAGCTCGGTACACCTTGTAATTGATCTTATAAAAAACTTAATAAAATTTTCAGATATTTCTTCATAGAATCTTTCATGATATCAGATTTCAAAGGAAGATTTCGATTCTTTTGTCATTGTTGATCCTACAATTCTCAGAAATTTCTACTACAACTACAACTTCTTAAAATCTCTAAAATCAACCATTATAATTTCTTAATACTACTACAATTCTTCATCAGAGTATCTCTGGTCTTGAAATTCTTGATTTCATCATCTTGTTTTACTTATATAAATCATTAATTTCATCTTTTCTTCACAATTCTCGGAAATTCTTGATTTCGAACCTAGAAAGTTCCAATCATTTCTTAGCGATTTCTTAAAAATCTTGTTCACAGTTAAAATGACCACTTCTTCTTCTTCTTTACCTTTTCAGAATATCACAAATTTTGTTTTAGTCAAGCTTAAAGAAGATGACTCAAATTATTTGATTCGGAAAAACCATTAATTTACAACTTATCTTTACGAATTTGTTGATGTAACTACAAAAGTTTCAATGGAATTGGTAGATCTTGATGGTGTGAATGTACCAAATCCTTTGTTTTCACGTTGGTGTAAGATGAATGGATTTGTTATGTTCTACCTAAATGTAACTTTTGACGATACAATTTGTAGAGGGGTAACTTGTTTTACTACTACAACGAAGATTTTGTATTATTTGGAAAAACAATTTCTTCACAAATCTCAGCCAAGAAGTCACTTCTTAGGATTCAACTCCATTCGATTAAAAGAGGCAATAAATTTACTTCTGCTTATTCTGATGCATTGAAGACCACTACTGATTCTCTTCAAGCTATTGGTGAGAGAGCTGTCGAGGGTACCAAGTACACCACAATCTTTTCGATATCAACCTATGCAAGACATACCTTGTGTAATCTAATACAGACAAGAACTATCATGGAGATTACAACAACAAGATATACTCTTGGTATATAGTGTAAGTTCGAAACCGAACCAAACTATGGGATCAAACCAAGTGTTTGATTAACGTACAATACTATTACTCTAATTATAACTAAAGAATAATTATAATGTGGAAGTAAAGTAAACACACGGCACACAAGATTTTGTTAACGAGGAAACCACAAATGAGAAAAACTCTGGAACCTAGTCCAGTTTTGAATACTATTAGAATTAAGACGTTATACAAAAACTACTAAAACTTCGTATACTTGAGACCAAGTAAACTAACCCCATGTTACTCAGTTCCTTCAGAATCCCTGCGCCTACAACCATCTGGTCTACGCACGTGAATCCTAAGATAGAGTCCACTATTTTAAGTCGCTTCACCTGCTGCAAAGACTTCAACCAATCAACTCCTTTGGATCGTATTATGAAACAGTAAATGACTAATTTGTTTCAGTAAACGCTCTATCAATCTCCATAACCGATTCTGTTCAAGCTATTGGTGAGAGAGATGACGAGGGTACCAAGTAAACCACAATATTTTTGATATCAACCTATGCAAGACATACCTAGTGTAATCTAATACAGACAAAGCTGACATGGAGATTACAACAACAAGATATACACTTAGTATATAGCATAAGTTCGAAATTGAACAAAACTATGGGATCAAACCAAGTGTTTGATTAACGTACAATACTATTACTTTAATTATAACTAAAGAAAAATTATAATGTGGATGTAAAGTAAATGCACGATACACAAGATTTTGTTAACGAGAAAACCGCAGATGCAGAAAAACTCTGGGACCTAGTCTAGTTTTGAATACAATTAGAATTAAGTCGTTAAACAAATACTACTACGTACAACTTTATATACTTGAGACTAAGTAAACTAACTCCATATTACTCAGAATCCCTGCGCCTACAACCAATCTGGTCTACGCACGTGAATCCTAAGATAGAGTCCACTATCTTAAGTCGCTTCACCTGCTGTGAAGACTTCAAACAATAAACTCCTTTGGATCGTATTATGAAATAGTAAATGACTAATTTGTTTCAGTAAACGCTCTATCAATCTCCACTACTGATTCTCTTCAAGCTATTGGTGAGAGAGATGACGAGGGTACCAAGCACACCATAATCATTTCAATATCAACCTATGCAATACATACCTTGTTTAATCTAATACAGACAAGAACTCTCATGGAGATTACAACAACAAGATATACGCTTGGTATATAACGCAAGTTCGAAACCGAACCAAACTATGGGATCAAACCAAGTGTTTGATTAACGTACAATACTATTTCTTTAATTATAACTAAAGAATAATTATAATGTGGAAGTAAAGTAAACGCACGGCACACAAAATTTTGTTAACGAGGAAGCCACAGATGAGAAAAAATCTGGAACCTAGTCCAGTTTTGAATACTATTAGAATTAAGCCGTTATACAAAAACTACTAAAACTTCGTATACTTGAGACCAAATAAACTAACCCCATGTTACTCAGTTCCTTCATAATCCCTGTGCCTACAACCAATCTGGTCTACGCACGTGAATCCTAAGATAGAGTCCACTATCTTAATTCGCTTCACCTGCTGTGAAGACTTCAAACAATAAACTCCTTTGGATCGTATTACGAAATAGTAAAGGACTGATTTGTTTCAGTAAACGCTCTATCAATCTCCCAGATCAACAAATTAATCAGAGATATAGTTGAGTACAAAAGTTCTTCCATTTAGTCAATATAAACTCTTTTGTATCAGTCAGATTAACTAAGATCAAGATTACCGAAATAATCATTCTTAGTTCACAAGCTATCAGGGTAGATCCCAAATAGAAACATCTAGATAGATTGCCGACCTATATAACAAGCTTAAAAAATTTATTCGAGATAAAAAGTTTGTCGGATCCCCGTCAATCAAGTGTGCTCGAAGTTATCACAATGATCAAAATACCAAAAAGAAATGTTATATTCTTCAAAGTACATGCACAAATAACTTGATTCCACCAATGATCGATCGCGCACAAAACTAAGTCTGTTAACAATTAATGGATGATCAAAAGTCATATCTACAGATCTTAAATCAAAAGACCAGATCTGAAACTACTGATCCTTAAACTAGTTCAAGTGAATTTTATCAGAATAGAAAGATCACTGAATAAACAAACTAGATCTATTAAGTTTCAAATTTACCGCTGGTCAATCAAATTAATAATCGAAAATTAAATAAACAAAGTAGATGTACTAGTACTTCTCTGATCCCACATAAATCTTTAAACGAAGTGCACATAAGAGATTTCACCTAATTAAGATACTCTTCTCTCGAACGAGCATTACTAGAATACTCAAATGGGATTCAAAATTGGGAGATGATTGCGACATTGTGTTAACTCATATCATCTAGATCCATAGTGCGAGACAAGATATGGCTGTTACCATACTTGATGAGGTAGTTGCAACCCATTCCTTGATGCTCATACTTCCTATCAAGTTACTCGATGTAGGAATCCACCAATTGCAGAAAGGAAGGTAACCAAGATTTCAATTTAAGAGAGATTACATAAGCCACATACATTACAATAAGGATGTAAGTCAAGAATGGCATTATCCTGGCTGATGCATCCTTGTTATGAGAATGCTCAATGCATGCATCTAGCTCATTGTCGAAGAGAAGTATGGATGTGTAAGAGGATTTGGATGGCTTATGTGCTATCTGAGGCATGAATAAAATGCTTGAAAAGTACTCGAAAGTATGTGACACATGCAAAATGTAGTACCGTTGGCCTTGCACCCTTCGCAGAATAAAGGTAAGTTGGAACAATAAAGAGTTACAGATGGAAACTAAGTTACGAGCATCATGCTTGCAAAACATGTTTGGAAATGCATATCTACGTGTATTTTCCTGTTGAAAAGTGAAGTTTCACGGCTTGGTAAGTGCATCAGATTGGCACGTCATAGAGTTTATGCCTACCGATCATGTCCCTGAAGGTGAAAATTTACAGTTTGTCACAAATTGTCTACTGCAATCATTGAGTTTCTTCAGAAATTTTATCCAATGAAGGATCTTGGATTGTTGTATTATTTTTTAGGGATTGAAGCAAGTTTTCTAAAGGATTATAAACGCTTACTTCTACCTCAAAAAATAAATACACTTTAGATTTGTTTCAGAAGTTTGATATACAACTGCAAGCCCGCAAAATCTCCAGTGACTCAGGGACCAAGACTCTCATTTTCTAGTGGAGTTTATCTAACATATTTTACTAGTTATAGAAGTATGGTTGGAGGTTTCCAATATTTGACCATAACATGGCATGATATCTGTTTTGCAATCAATTATGTTTCATAGTTTATGCATGCACCTGCTCATGAACATTTATTACTTGACAAGAGGATTTTAAGATACTTGAAAGGAACAATTGGTTTTGGATTATCCTTATTGCATATGGTATTTTTCTTTTATTATTACCCATTCTGACTTAGATTAAGATGGATGTACAGATATTAGAAGAGCTATATCAGGGTTTTTGTTAATTTGGGATCTTCAGTTGTTTCTTGGTCCTCTAAGAAACAACATACGATCTCTAAGTCCTCATCTTAAGCTGAATGCAAGTTAATGGTTGTTGGTGGGCTGCATAAGTTTTGTGGATCTCATTTATACTGAATGATCTTGTTGTGCCTATTAATGAGCCCCATGGGGATGACAATTACAGGATACTGAAAATTCTAACTAGTCCTGATAGTAAACTACTAGTTATAATTTTCAGTATCCTGTAATTGTCATCCCCACTTAAATTGATTCTGCAGTTGTAAACATTTTAGCATAGATGAGATTTTTGCTGTTTCTTTCATAATAGATTACATCTGTAGGTTAAGCATCTGTGGAAATACTCGTAGCACATAATCTAGTTCCTAAACCCAGTTTTATACTAACGGTATCATTCTCAAACTTTAATGTTATTATCTCAGATAACTTCCATGACTGCTTGTTGAAACTGCAGACTCATTGTCCAGCAGTGAATCCATGAACTTCTGATAATCTGTCTAGAATGATACGCCATTTTCACCTGAAAAACTAGCTTTTGATTCCCATGAACGTGACCCTGTGATATTTTGAATAACGTCTGTGCTAACTGGAATTGTTGTTTCACTGTGCTGAATTGATTCTGTGTGCATAATCTCTAGCTTTGGAATCTCACATGCATTGCTTCCCTGTATTGTGAATTGCTTGGTTGTCTGATAGCCAAAACATATAGCATCTGTGTGCTTGATCCTGTGATATTTAAGTAATCCGTTTACTAGCTGAATTATCGTATCATTTTGCATCTCAACCTTTGCAAAACCTTGCATCTGTATTCGTTCTTCTTTGTCTGTCATCATCTCAGACTTGAGTTATGCAATTGTTCGGTCCTCTATAACATGTGAATGGTATGTATGTATGCTAAGCTGTGATTGTTTCTTGTTGTGACCAAACTGATTGTCTAGATAGTCTTCATCAAAACTGCCTGCTTGAAACCCATTCCTAGTAGTTGACACACCCTTCCAAGTTGAGACAATGGGTGATGTCATAAATAGACCCCATAGTCTCCATGAGTACATGTACCCCAAAAGAACAAGTCAGCTATCATGTATCGTCTTACCCGAGATTGATGTCCTATTTGAATTGAATGCAAACATGTTACAACTGCTTCCGAAATTCCGAGGGGTTGACTCTGAAAACCCCTATCATCATGTAAGAGACTTTGAACAAATTTGTAGGGTTATGCAACCTGACCATATGTCCGATGACTCTCTGAAACTGCGTTTGTTTACATTTTATTTAAAAGATAAGGATAAAACATGGTTTTATAGTTTGAGACCGCAGTCAATTACCACTTGGGACCAACTCACAAATCAATTTTTCAGAATTTTTTTTCCACATCATAGGACCATTGCCATTCGTCAAAGTATCAATTATTTTGTCCAGTTAGATGGGGAGACTCTTTTTCATTATTTTGAACGGTTTAATGATTTGTTGATTGAGTGTCCGCACCATGGCTTCGAGAAGTGGAGACTGGTCGTTATCCTCTATGAGGGACTGGACTTTAATTCTCGGTCCATGATTGAATCTTTGTGTAATGGTGAATTTATTGATAAAACTGTGGATGATGCATGGAAATTTTTAGCTGAGGTTGTAGAGAAAATCCATCAATGGGAATCCATTAGGGAAACCAGGATACTGTCACATGATATGGGTAACCCCTATGAGTTAGAGTCTGATTTTGACTTTGATACAAACATAAATTGCATGACTAGGAGAGTCGAAGCTCTGGAAAAATGTAGAAATGCAAATGTTATTGTCCCTAAGTCATGTACCCAAGATGAACTTCATGTTTGTATGTCGTGTGATGATAGCTCAGACCATCTGATTGAAAATTGCCCTAAATTGCATGCCCTGGAGCATTATGGAACACATCATATTGATGCTCCCTATCAGAACCATCCATACTCGCAGACTTGCAACTCAGCATGGAAAAATCCCTGTTTCAATGATACTGAAAATGAATTAAGTTTTGAAAATAGTGTGTTTAGTCCTATTCATGCAACTGATATTGAATATGAACCTAATATAGAGGTAATCGAGTCGATTAGAGACACTATAGTTTTGAATAGGGAAGTGCATCTTTGTTACGATGATGATGATGATAATGATTTAATGTTGGAAGAGAAGGTATACTCTGAAAATGTTCTTACGAAATCCCTTGTTTCTGAGATATTAGATTCTATTAATGTTTCTTCTGATTTTCTTATTCGTAACACTGAATTTTTGGGTGATATGGTTATTGATCTGGAACCTGTGCAGTTATTCTATGAAGGAGAGCATGACACACAACTTGTGTCTGAACTAGGGAAGGTCGAATTTTCTGTCGACACTAATGTTCTTATGCATGAAAATATATTTGATGTATCTAATTCCCTGCCCAGGTCACAGTTTGATGTCTCTTTTGATTTGCTTGTGCATGAGACTAAAATTTTGGATGATTATGAACTGGGGCTTGTTAATTTTTTCAATGACTATGAGCATGATAGAGCACCACTTGTTTCTGACTGGGGAAAAACTAGACTGCGTAGTGAAACTTTTGAGCCTAAAATTGAATATAACTTAGACGCGTCTAATTCCCTACCTAAGTCACAAATTGATGGTCTTGCTTTTGTGGAGATTATTCCTTCAGAATGTGCTTAATTCATGTTATTGACAGTTCCCAACCTAGGGCTAGAGTTATGTGCATCTCAAATTCTTTTGGACATTTTTTCCACTAAATATCCTGTCATTGAGAAGCCACAACTGGAATCCCATTCTGTTTCTCCGCCCTTCCCTGAACATGTCAATTTAGACTTAGGAATTGTGAAGGAAGTACCTCAAGATATGATAGTTGTTGGTTAATGTCATATCTCTGTAAAATTCAGGTTTGGGGGTTACTCATTCAATTTAGTAGCCTTACTTAAATTTCTGTCATGTTATAGATGTGTGAGGCTACTAAAATCTCTGCATTCTGTCTTTTGGGTTGATCCCCAACTCTTTCGATTGTTGGTGTATGGTGAATTTTTATTGTATATAATCCAGTAGGTAATGTCATATTTTCTATCTTGAGTCTTCTTTTTATTTTGTATATATTGTGCTAATCCAATATGATTTCAGATGAAAATGTTGGATTCTAGCCATGAATAATGAAGCTCTAATCTTGCTTTCGCCGACATACCAGTAATCTCTTCCCTTTTCTCTATTCAGCATGGTTCTCATGGTATGATGTTAGTTATATTCTTATCATCTTTTAAAATGTTTGATTTAGGTTTGAGGGAGTATTTGGCATATAGAGTTTTTAGTCTTTGCACTTTGTAGATAAATTTTTTTCAAATTTTTTGTAAATATTTGCATAAAACTTCCAACTTATATAGATTTTAGAGTCACTAGCATGCTTCTAGCTATGTTTACATAGAGAATCTGACCGAAATAACTGAAATTGGAAGAACCGGAGAACACAATCGGGTTTCTTAGTTGTTAGAGCGTTAAAGTTGGATTTAACCATGCCGGTGGGAGAATTAGGTGCAGCAAAGATATTTGGTATTAGAGTTGTGATCACTTTTAGTGGAGACTACCTATTTTTACATCAAGCGAGGCACCGACCTTCATATTTTTGTGACTATCTAAAAAGTCCTTTTAAAGTGTGTGTCACCGTACGTAAATTCCGGGTAGGAATGGTGAGCTACCCAACTTCGCACCAATTTTAGCACTATTTTTGATTTCTTGAGTGCTAATTCCATCAATCATGAGGATGACGTCTAAAGATGAAAACTCCTTCTTGTAGTTTGATTTGCAGTTAGCACCATTCCCCCTCTCTCAACAACATCAACAGATCCATAGAAACACATATTATCAACAAGCAAAGTAACGCCAAATTCTATGAAGAAAGATTGAAATAGTCTGAGGTTTACATGTAACAATACAAGGAAGAGCAACAATTCATATCCAAAGTAAAGATACAGTAGAAAGAGCAGAATTCGTTTTACAAGATTGAAGACTTATCTTATAAGAGCAAAGAAAATCAAAGAAGATGAGAAATAGTGAAGTTTATGAAATCAAGACAATACAAGTTGTGAAGAATTAAGTGATAAAGTCCTTCATCCATGGATTTAGTAGTTTCATTATTTATTTTTTCATTTGTGTTTTAATCTAAAAATAAAAAAAATAAAAAAAATAATAAAAAAGTTTGTTTGTTTGTATTTATTTAATAACACCATGGTAAAGAAGAAAAATTTAAGAACAAATTTCAAGCAACAAGGATATTGAAGAGAAGAATTAGAAATTGTCAAGTTTCTACAAAATTCAAGAGTTCATCATCAATAGTTGAAGACTGAAGACGAAGACATTTCTATGGATGTTGTGAGAGTGGTGCTGATTGCCGATCGGATGTGAAGGTAAGTGAGTACTCCTATCCTTGCTAATGGTTTATTTCCTTTCTTAGAGATCATCATAAAAAGATTCTTATTCCCACAATTTTGTGGAGTCTCCAGAAATTATTTCGGAAGGTTCTCCTTCCCACCATTCAACATGTGCGGGATTTCTCTCTTTATTCCTGCCTGCACACATGAGAGACTAAAAAGTGGTCTTTTTGAGTGCAATTATCATAAAACCTTATTGGTGAGGAAGAAGTCGAGGCTTGTGATCACTCTCGAACCCGAATTCTTTCATATGGTGTGGTTATTTCTCGCTCAACTCTTAAGGATGAGAACGCGTTCTTTGGTATTTCTAACTTCTTATTACTAGCATGCAGAACCTCTATGTCCTCATAGCTCCTTGGATGCTTGGGACTCTTATACGCTCTGAAGTTGGAGAAGGTTTTGTGGGTACACCTATGGTAAACCCTCACGAGACTACAACTCGTCCACTAGGGACACCTAGGGGTTTAAAGGCTTATTGCATTCGCTAAATGCAATCGAGAGACCAGCGACAGTGGTATAGTTAGGATTTCTTAATTTATGTTTCACTTGAGGACAATTAAAATTCAGGTTTGGGGGTATTTGATGAGTGCCAAATAGTGCATAATTCTATATCGTTTTACTGACAATTATCTCATCTTTTGTGCTTTAAATCCCCATATTATCCCAAATTCTGTATTTTCATTGTTTTCAAGACTAAATATTTTTACTAATTAATTTTGTGTTTTTAGGTACTAAATAAAGATCGGATGAATTGAGAAGCCAAAAGAGAAGAAAATTGGTGGTCAGAGGCGTAAAGGCAATGAGAAATTCCAAAGAAATGTTGCGCAAAGAGCAGCTGCAATCCGCTTGCACTTATTCTGCAAGCCGCTTACAAGAGATACACTAGCATTGGGCTTGAGATATTAGCTTTGAAGAAGATATGGGCTTGATAGAGAACCAAAAACCTTAACCCCATATCCAAACCCGAGACATCAAATCCGCTACAACTGCCCAACACCCAAAACATCTCTACCCGGTACATCAGTGTTTGATGCAACTGCTCAACACCGTAGTATCCTTTCTCCCTTTCTCTAATCGAACAGAACACACTCCATCTTCATTTCTTTCTCTCTTTCACAGAACCACCACTTGCAGCCCTATTTCATCCAAATCCATCTCCCCGACCATCTCTGCTCACAGCCACCATCATAAACGCAACCAAACTCTTAAATGCTAGGTTTGAGAGAGATAGAGTTAGGGTTATCTTCTATAGCTGGAGCAAAATCAAATCAAATTGCAGAGAAGAAATAACAGAGGGGACAAGGAATTCTGGCAATTATGGTGAGTGGGTAGAGATTTATTATTGAATTGAAACCCAATTGAAGATTTTCATGTATAAATAGGGATGAGAATTGTGATGTGAAACTCATGACCGGATTATCCGGTGCACCAAGCTGTAGTTTATATTTGTTTTCAGTATTATTATCATGTTCTAATTTAATAACTAGGGTTTAGATGAAACCCTTAATCTATTGCTAGTTTGACTCATGTTTCTGATATTGTTCTTGTTGTGCCTAAACTGTTTAGGATAGATTTAATCAAAGTACTTCAATATTTTGCTCTCACAGTGTATGTCATGCATCCATTGTAGTTAGAACACCACTATGTTGATTGTGTTGTAGCTCATGCTTAATTGTTTGTTATGGATCCTTAGATTAGTTGTGCTTTAACTAGACAGTTAATGCTTTGGAAAAATACCTTAATTGCGATTAGAATATCCATCTTAGGAAAAGTTTAATTATCTAAGTGATCAAATTGGTCTGTGATTAGTTGTACTGTAAGAAGACAGCTAATACTAGGGATTAGTTAGTGACCTTAGTTGACATTAAATCCTCCAATTAAGATTACCCTAGATAGACGGCAGACTAGTATCAAGACTGAATTAACTTAGTGTAGGTTAATAGGTGGATTCGACTTCCCTAGTGCCTTTTATTTGCATTCTTGTTTTCTAAATTTTGTCACACAAACAACATCTTTTGTTGTATCGACGCAAACCCCCTATTTGTGTTACTTTTGTTTCGAATCAGTTTTAGTAAGACTTTGGCTCCAACTTACACCCACCTTGTCCCTGAGGATCGACCTGTGCTTGCCCTGTGTTGCATTAAGACACTGTGCACTTGCAGTTATCATTGTAGGCTTGTTTCCCGACCTACCAAAATACATTAGCTTGCAATCCCGTTTTTCATGCAAGAACTAAGCATGTGAAGATTGACTACCATTTTATTAGAGAATATATGAGTTCTTCATTTCGAAGGATCATTTATATTTCTTCTGCAGATCAAGTAGCTGACATTTTTACAAAAGGTATTTGTCGTCATATTTTTCTTTCTTTAGCTGTCAAACTTCAATGTTCCCAACATTATTATCTTGAGAGGGAATGTAAGATTGAGTAGATGTGTCAATTTAAGTGGGTGAAAGAGCCGTGTCACTTTCCGATATTATTCAAGTGTAAGAATAAAATATTTTTTCAACTTTTTATTTGTAATGTTCTTTCCCTTTATAAGCTTTGTCATGCCATGTAATTGATCTTATCAAAAAATTAAAAAATTTGACATTTCATGATAAAATCTTTTAGTTCGAGTAGGTGACTCTTCTGTCAAAAGTGTCCAGTGAAACATGTTTATGCAACAAAGGATTTTAGGACATGAAATGTTCGGACAAGGATGAAAGATAACAGAGGGAGTCAGCGGGGGTATACTGAACCACTTCGTTGCTGATTTTGCTATTTAGAGAGCAATTTTAATAAAATGGCTTGTGTGTTGTTTAGCCCAAGGAAAAGAATGTTGTTAGCTCGTGGAGACTGACAAGCCAATGTTAATTAATGGGATGACTTCAACAACGATTTGCACGAGATTCAAGCACGCACTTTCAAAACTTGAATACTATTTAAGAGAGACTTCTTATGAAATTTGAGGTGAAGACAACAAATAATGAAAGCAAAGGCTTGGAGATTTACCTGCGAAATATTAGTTTGATTTCTTTTACTCTACTTTTGTAAATCATGTTTGCTTCTACATCATGAGTATTTAACCAATATTTGATTAAGGATAAATTTAGAATTCTAGACATGAATTGAGTAATTTATAAATCTTTTTTGAATTCTTTACATGATTATCGATTGGTTATCCCATAAAGATGTTCACACTTGATTGATCATATCAGCCTCAAAACAAGTTCTACTACTTTTGTTAGTAGAGCGGCTTGGGATCACCACTGATTAGTCTTGTTTCTTGTGAAAGTGCCCACCCATTTGAGTATGGAGCATGTATTGATAAATCTTTTTGCATTGTTGGAATTTCCTGGCCACAATTTCTGTGTGGATTTTACTTCTATTCAGATGGATATATCAGGATCTTAGGCCTTTATTGATGTTGGCCTATGAACGGGTTTTATTTAGATAATCGTGTTTAATTTTTGTTGTAATAAATGGTGCGTCTTTTGTGTATCCCGATGTGGCATTGTGACCTATACCTTATCGATTACAATATAACCCTTATAAAATAATAGCGTCGGGACCGATAAAATTTATCAAGATACATTATCGTCGTTGATTTTATCGTAGTTTTTGGAGGGTTACGAAGCAGGAGAACCAAATCCGCATAAAATTAACTTTTTTAGACGACATGAATTTTGTCGTTTCCGCTTGGAAAATAGATTTCATTCGATGGATGACACCGCATTGGAGAATTCTATTGAAATGTTAGATAAATAAGGCATTAGTGAACTGCAATTTTTTTTTTTTTTTTTTGAAACAGAACTTCATTAAGACTAATATTTAGTACATAACTTCAGGTTAACAACATCATCCCTTATAACTTTATCTATATCCCCAGGGATGTTATCCAAAATATCAAAGGAAGCTCTACGAGTTCTAGCTATGGTAGCTATCTTATGAGCTACATTGTTACCTGACCTGCTTACATAGATTAAAGAAGTTCCTACACTAGTAACTAAAAGATGCTTTATTTCATTTACAATTCCCTGGTTCATCCAATGTACATGTGGGATAGCATCATGGATAGACGTTACTGCATTTAGACAATCCGATTCAAAAAGTATATTTGTAGACTTCATATTCTTGGCCCAAATAAGTGCCTCTTTTATGGCCAAGCATTTTTCCTCCTCAGGGTCTAGTCCTCCATTGAAGTACCTGTCTCTGATGCATCTGTTTGTACCTGCAGAATCACGTACAATTAGCCCAACTCCAAATAATTTTGAAACATCATCAAAAGAAGCATCTATGTTTATCTTGAGCTGATTGGTTACTGGTGGTGACCAATTTTGATGTTTATTACCGATATCTTTTTCATGTTGATAATTATTGGAACACTGTTGAATTAACCACCTAATATTACTTATAGTGACCCAGTTATTTGGATTCTTATTATGGAAGATTTTATCACAACGATTCTTCCATATCTGCCAAGCAGTACTCATCAAAGTAAGAAGCCAGTTATTATAGTCTTCATTATTAATATCCTGATGAGTATCAAACCAACTTGTTATCCAGGTGATTACTGAAGTGTGCTGAGCCTGAACGTTAGATACATTGACATTCATTGCTAGCCAGACCGAGGATGAGTAGGTGCAGTTGATAAGAAGATGCTCTAGAGTTTCATTTTCTATTCTACAATGAGGACATAAAATTTCTATGACAGGCTAGTAGTAACTGATTTTAACTAGAGTAAGAGCAATCCCTTTCAAGCATTTCTAGATAAACATCTTTACTTTATGTGGATCTTTCATTTTCCACAGTCTTTTCCAGACCTTGTTAGGAATCTGTTGTTGATGCTGATTTATTTGGTTTTCTGAAGAAGTGAATACTTTGTAAGCTGATTTAACAGTGAAAGTTCTTGTTCTATTCGGTTCCCATATAAGAGTATCGTCACCTTGTTATGGAAAGTACATTTGAGAATTAGTTGTGCTATCTGAGATTCAAATAGTTCTTTGATAAGAGGAACATTCCATCTCCTTGGATTGCAAAGCATTAAGTCTGATACATAGACTATTCTAGCTAGCTCCAATAAACTTTTCTTTGGAGTAGGCGGCTCAGCAAGACCATAAATCCATCTATCATACCAGACTAATACCTTGGTACCACACTTTATAGCCCATCTATGATGCTGCTGAACATTTTTTAAACCCTGCTCAATCCCTTTCCAAATCCAGGAAGAGTTTTTATGCTCTTCTTGTAGATGTAAGAAATCACAATAAGGAGCATACTTTGGTCTTAAAATTCTAAACCACGGATGGTTTGACTCTGTACACATCCTCCATGCTAACTTAGTCATTAATGCATTGTTAAATTGTTCCAAATTCCGAAAAGCTAAACCCCCATCATTCTTTGCTGCGTTAAAAGAATTCCAGGATAAAAATTGATTCCTTTTTTTATGCCCCCACCAGAACCTTCTTTGAATTGAGTTTAACTTTTTGATGATAGCTGTGGAATTTTAAAATTCCCCACATAGTGAGCAGGAGTAGTATATAGAACAGACTTAACAATAGTGGTTCTTGCTGTCTGATTTAGAGTTTTAGAACTCCAACCTTGCAGTCTATTAGGAAAAGCATCTTATAGACTCTCAAAAGAACTAACTTTAGATTTGCCAAGAAGAATGGGCAAACCAAGATACTAGTCAGAAGTGCACAATTCTTTGACACCCAATTTATTCACTATATAATGTTTTCTCTCATCTGAAATGTCACCTGCTATAAATGCTGTTGATTTCGAGAAATTTATCATCTGTCCCGAAAGTGAACTATACTTCTCTAGAATATTCATAACATTATTAATTGTTATGTCATCAGCTCGAAAGAATAGCAGAGTGAATGCTGAATACCTTTTGAACTACCCTCAAGAGAATACGTTTCAGATTTCTGAATGACAAGGAAATAATTGAGAGTATCATGGGATATGAGGAAAGTGGTGATGTCAAAGCCGAAAATGAAATCGTAGTTATAGAGCCACCTTCAAGTAAAGAAGCTACCGAAGCTGTGAAGAGATTGAATAGTTGTTTATTGCGTCATTAAACGACAACACCAAAAACTCTTCAAATGTTAAGAAAAATCCAAATGAGATTTAACGTGACATCAGTTTCAAGGAAAACCAAGTCGCAATTGAATCATTTAACCAAATTAACATAAATGTCAAACTAAAAACGATTATTATTTTTAAGAGGGAGCTCTGCAAATCGGAGAGAAAAATGAGTCGACTCAGTGAAAATTTGTCATCATAGATTTTAACCTTTTCTATTGTTTCTTATAATCCCAAATCTCCCTTAAATCATCTGATGATCTATCTACTGTTTTTAGTATGGCATTTAATCTTATGATTTTCTTTGTGGTTTATTAATCTTATGATTTTATTTTTGGTTTATTATTTCATAACATAAAACCTATACTTGATTATTCTTTTCATTTCTTTTTCTCTCTTCTCTTTATTATTTCACATTTCTTTGAACAAGTTATTGATGGAGTTTTAATTCTTTTGCAGGTTTCTCTAGATTTTATATGGATTCCTTCCAGTTTTGGATCTTTGTGCAAAGCTATGTCCTCATTTTCATGATTATATTGTCAGATTCGGCTATATTGCCCTATATGGTTATATCACATCCTGCTGTATTGCAAAGTTATAAAGTTTAAGCATTGAGTATTTCTCAGTTTGAGAATCATCAACTTTGTCCCCCTATTCAATTTTTTGAAACCATGAAACACTATTCTTCTTTCCTGAACCGATCCATGAATGAAATTCAAATTTGCCAATTTTCCGCCTAAAGGACACCGAGTATATGGTCAACTTAACTTTTGTCGGATCACATGCAGCAGACTTTAAATAGAAATATTCCTTTCTCTTCTTAAAATATTCTTGGAGTGTATTTTGGAAACAAAATATATGTTCTATATTCCCAACTATTTTCTCCCTAGATAAAAGTAGAGATATGTCTCTATTCATTCGTATATCAAGAGCCATCTCAAACCCTAGGAAAAAGTCTTGTGTCGAATCAATTGAGCATAGTAGCAATAACGTCAACCATAGCAATCTCACAAACATCACTGAAAAGATGAAGGATACCACGATAAGAAGTATTAGAGGAGCTATAGGTTCAACAAAGAACTTAACCAATGCAGCTAATACTTGGTCCAATAGTCTGATTGGAAAACTAATAATAAAAAAGGATGATTAAATCGAAACTTCAGATATAAAAGATGAGTTGAACCTGCTTTGGAAGAATTACAAAAAAAGAGAAACAAGAACTGTGGGGAAATACTTATTTGTCTTCAAGTTTAACTCACAACAAGATTTGAAAGATGTTTTGAAAAAGTCTCCATGGAATGTCCAGAGTGCTTGCTTGCTCTTCAAGAATATTCTACGGAAGTAGCTTATGCTGATTATGTTTTCACGAAACAAGAATATAATGTCAAGTTTCAAGGACTGTTACTTGAGCATCATCATGTTACGGTTGTTAATGAATCCATTGAAGATCTAGGTAGGAAAATATCCACAGAACCTAGAAACTGCAGACCTCGCTCTGGAAACATGATCACTGCTCGAATAGAGGTGGATCTAAACAAACCTTTAAAGAGAGGAGAATGATGGAACTCGAATTAAGGCGAACCTGTCTGGATACGATACCATTGGGTAAAGCAACCACATAGTCTATGTGATCAGTGCTACAAAATTATCCATGATGATGAAACCTGTGAGAAAGTTGCTGAAATCCTGAGGGAAAGATCCATGACAGTGGATGAATATGAAGAACATTGTAGAGCTAAAAATAGAGGTGTTGAGGAGGAAAAATCTTTGGATGATGACTATATTCATATAGAGAAAGATAATGCTGAGATGACAGAAGCTTAAGAGGCCCGGAATGCTAAAAGAGCTAGAAACCAGGTTGTTCAGGACAATAACACCAACTCGTCTATAAATGGTCCCATCCTAGCTGAACATGGTGGGGTGACAAATGACACAGTCCCTAAAAACTCTAATGCTGAATCTATGGATGTGATAAAAATTGACAAAAATGAGGCACATATAGCTGGCTCAAAGAAGAATACCATGCAGAATCTGGAGAACCATGCAGTCTTGGTAATTAATTACTCTTCTCTCGACTATTATTGTTCTATATTTTCTCTTCCTTATTTTTCACTAAATTTTTTGTTACTGCATAAGCATATATATATTTTTAATCACAATTTTAGGCCCTTCTTTAGAGTCATGAGAGTTTATGCTTGGAATTGTCAGGGCTTTGCCAATAAAAAAACTAGAGACCATCTGAAGGATATGATCTATAGATATGACCCTGATATAATCTTCATATCAGAAGCAAAAATTGGGGAAGTTAAAATGAAAAAACTCATTAGGCAGTATAATTTTCCAAATTGTAAACTCATTCCTTCTAAAGGTTTAGCTGGTGGGTTGATCCTTCTTTGGAATGATGGTTTTCATTTTAATATTGTGAATGCAGAATCTTGGATTATTAATTGTTTGGTGCAGGATGATCCTTCTAAGCTAGAGTGGTTACTAAACTGTTTATATGGCTCTCCATATCATCAACACAAAGAAAAACAATGACATTATATTAAGGATTTAAGCCATACAATCAAACATCCATGGGTTATTATTGGGGATCTTAACTTGGTTTTCAGAATTGAAGAAAGAATACATGTTCATGGTAATATCTCTGTAGCTGCAAATACTTCTAATACATCCAGTGCTATGGCTTCTTCTTCAAGAGATTCTTATTTTGTTAATCTTATTTACGAAGATGGATTAGAAGATATGGGGTATTCAGGCAGATCTTTTACTTGGTCAAGTAATGTGCATGGCACAAGTATTAGGAGATCTAGGCTTAATAGAGCAATTGTAAATAATGATTGGTTCATTACCTTTCCGGATTTTAAACTTCTTCATCTGCCACAACTGGGATCAGATCACTTCCCTATCTTGCTTGATACTTCTTCCATGAATACTGATAAAAAGAGAAACTGGATGTATTTCCAGTGCTATGAAAAAGATGATACTCTAAAGAATGAAATTACTGCTGCCTGGACTCATGAGGTGAATGGATCACATGCCTATAGATTATCAAAAAGTCTTGTCATTACAAGAAGATATGTTTCCAAATGGAATAAGGAAAAATTTGGTAACATTCAAAGCAACATAAACGTTCTCCATCAAGAACTAGAAGTACTTCAACAGAATACTTAGATCCAAAACTCTCATCAACAAGTGATTTAAGTAGAAAACTAGATTGAACATTGGCATCAAATTCAAAGTGATTTCTGGGGCCAGAAAGCTAGAGATGAATTTTATCTTGAAATGGATAGGAATACAAAATATCATCATGCAAAAGCAAATAAAAGAAGGGAAAGAAATAATATTGTTGCTTTAAAAGATGGAAATGGTAATTGGTGCACTACTAGAGCTAGCCTGGAAACTTTACTTACTGATCATTATAGTTCACTTCATACTACCTCATCTCCAACCAGGAATGATGATATCTTATTGTTGATGGGGAAAAACGGTTCGCTGGTTTTTTAGGAAATGGAGAGACGACCGTGTGACGTAGTCTCCTCAACCGAGAGAACTGCCTAACCTCAAACAGATGCACTGCACGGGAGTGCTTTGATTTCGAGAGATCAATCTGTAGGACTCCAGCCTAAACCAAGACAATGGTCGTTCCAGAGTCAATTCGGTCACAAAGAGGGAAGAGGGTTGATCTGTAGGAGGGAAGATGAGAAGTGTGAGATCAATGATGATCAAGGATTGTGAATGTGTTTAAGGTTTCTGCAAGTTTTCTATGAACCGTTGAGTTCAAATAAGTTCTGGTTGATTGATTGAATTCTTGAGAGTGATTGCTCGAAAAAGTTTCTGTCCTTCAATCGTGGATTCAGAGACTTATTTATATTGCCAGAATAGTAAAAACATTGATCTCTAGTAAGTGTGACGGTTGCTCGAGTGAAAGAGTGGGAAAGTGGGAGATCGTGGTTTAACCAGTTCCAGGTCGTGCGGAGACTTGGTTAATTGTCCACCCACTACTTTGCTAACTCCCTCAACTGCTTGCACGACTTACTCACATTTCTCATCGTGGATGAACACACGTGTTGTAGGCCACCAGACCAATACCCTAATTAATATCCCTCATGTGACGTGATTGATATTTCATGAACGTGGAGTCTGCAAAGCAGACGTGTATTTGATCAGTCAGTCGTTGATTTGATTAGACGGTGGGTCTAAGTATTGTTCAATTGAGCATGATTGCTGAATGCTTTAGGATTCATGAATTGAATATGTCTGCTAGGACGTATAGTTCTCGAATGAATGATGTTGATATTGCTTGTCTGAGCAAATATTGTCCGATGAATCGTTGAATATTGATAGTTGAATCAATGTTCGAGCATCAGTAAATTACTGAATATTGATAGTTGGATCAATATTCGAGCATTTGAGCAAGTATTGCTCATTCGATAAATTACTGAATATTGATAGTTAGATCAATATTCGAGCAACTGAGCAAGTATTGCTCATTCGATAAATTACTGAATATTGATAGTTAGATCAATATTCGAGCAACTGAGCAAGTATTGCTCATTCGATAAATTACTGAATATTGATAGTTGGATCAATATTCGAGCAACTGGGCAAGTATTGCTCATTCGATGAATTATTGGTAACGTGACCAAATAAATATTAATTAAAATATTGGTAGCCTGACCAAATATTATATTTTTAACCCAGATGTTGATTGCTGGATCAACATAAAATTATTAGCGTTTGAACTCGCTCAGAATTATGATTTTGCAGAGCATTTGTTTGAAACCCTAATTTTGATCAATTGCTCGTCAATTGATGATTTATTAAAAATAGGTCATTGAGTGAAGGAGTGACCGGCTACATGGGATGATGGACGACCATGTAGCTCCCAAGTGCCCGAGTGAGCATGCACCAAAGTCCTTTGCTGACCGGTTGGTGAAAGAATGATCAAATGCTGGTTTAATCATTTATTAAAATAGTGCTCGTGTGAGCGTTAGGTAGTAAAACCTAATTATGGAGAGATGCGGGATCGACCAAGAGGGCATGGAACCGGCCCTTGGTAGTCATGGGACCAGCTGACGGTCGTTTGAGCGAGTCCCAAGTTGGTTGGAGAGAGTTTGGACCCAGTATGAGCGATTGCTAGCAAATTAAGTCAAAATTATGAAGATGTGTGGGACCGGCTCATTGCAAGCCTTAGGGCCGGCCTTGGTCGGTCAAGGTAGCATGCCCATGTCACCATGACGTCCATGTCTTAGTCCTGAGAGATTTGGTATTTTCTGGTGCGCGTTTGAGCAGTATTTTGGATTTTCAGAAGAGTTTGATCTTGACTGAAACTCTCAATTTTGCTCGAATGAACAAGTAGAACTTTGCTCATGCGACTGATATTTTGAGAATATTAAAATAGTGATATTTTAATTTTTGATGTGAGAAGCCTAGTCGGTCGAGTGACCATTTGACTATTTGGCTTTTTTTTATGGTTTGAGCAATATTTGAGAAAATATTGAAAAACTAGGGTTTTCGCTCAAACGGTGGAGTTCCATGAGATGATGGAAATAATAATATGAGAAAATAAGGGATTGTGTGGTGTAGGACCGGCCACGGCTAGGGAATGGCCGGACGGCTAGGTGGCCCGGTCCCGTGACACCTTTCCCTATTTTTGTTTGATAAAAGTATGGAGAAACTAAGAGTTTCGCTCATACGAGGGAGTTTGCTCAAATGAAGGAATCTCCACGAGATGAGGGAAGAATAAATTAAAGTAAAATAAAATAACGGGAGAGGGGGACTGGCCACGGCGGCATGGTCGGCCGGCCTGTGGGCCCGGTCCCACATCTCTTATTTATTTTATTTAATATTATTTTCCTCCATAAGTTGCTCGTTCGTCCATATTTTCGAATGCTCATTCGTGCATTGTTGTCAAGTACACTTGCACCATTTTCTCGGGGCTTACTCGGTGATGGCCCATACGCCCGATTGTGTAATATTTATTACTAATTCATGAAATTCGGCTGAGAATGATTCATGAAACGGAGTAATAAAATGAGTTGAGTATCTATTACTAATCCATGAATCCAACTGGGGATTCAGGGAACGGAGTAATGAGATAAAGTGGTTATCTATTACTAATTCATGGAATCCAGCCGGGGGATACAGGGAACATAGTAATAAGATAAAATGGTTATCTAATACTAATCCATGGAATCTAGCTGGGGATCAGCCATGGAACGGAGTAATGAGATATAATAGATTGTTTTCTAGGAATTCAGTTGGCGAATGATAGGCTAGAATTAATCTATTTGCAGAATTGATATATGAGATAGTTGAAGCATCATATTCGTTCTGAGGGGTGTATAGTCAGGGAATAACGAACGACATGACGTCCTGAAGGCGTTAAGCTCTCTAACAAACATTATTTCTAGAGAACCGCCCAATCATTAAGATTCTATACACGGTCTCTCTACGTAGTCAGGGAACAACATGCAGCGTGACGTCCTGTAGGCGTTAAGCTCCCTAACAAACATTATGTCTAGGGAACCGCCCAATCATCTTGATTCTATGTAGAGGTGATGATGAAATGTGTGAAGCATCGAACGCTCAGCTAGGAGGCCTTTCGAGAAACATATTCATCATAGCTCTGAGAGGAATGTTCGCTCAATCAGAGATCGTGAAACGGTTCACTGATCATAAAATATGAATCGTCACATGCATTCCTGAAGCCGGGTCAGAAGCATGCAGTATCATGATTTTACGATTTTAGCCCTTATCGAAAATCCACCATCAACACTTACAATGCATTCCCACTGTCATTACTTCTTCGGATAATATGGATTTGATGAGACCACCAGATGTAGCTTAGAATCAGAAACACATTTGTTCTTGTGTTCTCTGGAAGTTCTTTAAAAAACTTATAAAAACGGCTCCTTGGGTTTCTCTAAATACTGTAAGATGTAAGAGCTGTTGGAAGGAAACTCTTTCTTGGTGTCATGGTGTACAAGATCTTTTTGCTACATGTCTGATTCTTCATAGGTATCTAGTAATTGTATTTGTTGAGCCTTGCTCCAAATATGATGACCTAATTTGTTGATTAAAAAAAACAAATCCTTGTTAGCACATGTGCGGGTACACTCCGAACCTATACCCTGTTCATGTTGGAATCTTGTTCCAGAACATGTTTATTTGGTTCGAGTACCACCGCTCGACACTTTAAAAGAGGAAAACCAACTTCGTTCTCCTCCTCTCTTCTTCTTCAACAGTTTGAGAACGAAAAGAAAGAAACCCAAACTGTTCGTGAACTGTTGACTCCCTTAACCTCAATTCTCAACCTTTTTGAGTGTTGTTGGATTCATTGTCTTCACAACATAAAATTACTCTACGGGTTGGCGTTCGTTGCTCGTTTCTTTGTTGAACAAGTGTTCTACCATTAGCATCTATTCGTGAACAGTAAAGGAAAAAACCAACAGTCCACAAACCAAGTAAGTTTCTCAACACTTCTTTGAGAGTTCCTTGTCAATTATGGCACATAGGAGAGCTAGTCATGTTGGGAGTTCAAGTGGTCATGCAGGGGATAACTCTTTTTTAGATCCCAGTATCCGTGTTAGGTTTGTTAACCCTGCTGCTCATGCACTCTATTTGGAGTATAAGAATAAACAACCAATTTTTTTAAAGATATTATAATGAGTCAGAAATTGAGTTACAAGGTTTATCTGATTTTTTCAAAAAACACTCCTGGGGCATTATTCACAATCCATTAGGAACTGCCCGTATTGAGATGACTGCACAATTTTATGCTAATATTCATGATCCATACCCGGCCAATTGCATGTTCAAGACTATGGTTGGTGGTGTTACTTTCACTGTGGATCATCATATTATTGCTTACTTGCTGGATTTAACTCATGTTGGTAATGCTCGATTCCCTCCTCCTGAGAATGAAAGACTGACTCCACAAGTGATGTCAAATCGTCTCTTTAATAGAGATGTCTCTCGGAGAGATGACAAGAT
The DNA here is from genome assembly GCA_023531105.1 of Papaver atlanticum. Taxonomy (NCBI): domain Eukaryota; kingdom Viridiplantae; phylum Streptophyta; class Magnoliopsida; order Ranunculales; family Papaveraceae; genus Papaver; species Papaver atlanticum. The sequence continues at coordinate 932,905 of JAJJMB010012966.1, forward strand.
TTTTGTTGGAGGTGTTGGATTATTTCTCAAAGTTGCTGCAAAACTTATTGTGGCCAATATGATGCCAAGCACTATTGACAACAATCTCTGGACCAGGTCCCTTGCTGAATTTGTCTGCTATATTGTTGAAGAGAGAGACATTGATTTCTGTGGACTTATTGTTAATCAGATGATAAGTGTGAAAAAGACTTCAAAGTAAACTCCAGGATTTCCTTGCCTCATCTCAAGGATTTGCAGTCACTTTAATATTACTCCTTTTGGAACTGAGATTGGTGGTCCAAAGGTTCAGAGTAAGGCTAGCATAAAAAAGATGAAGCAATCTTCAACTAATACCTCAGCAAGTACCTCTGCAACTACAAACTCTGAACTTGCTCGCCTTCAAGATGAAGTTGATTGCATGAAAGAGCAGATGGAGTATGCTGAAGCAGAACATCCATATCTAATCGAGAAATTTTATGAAATTGCTAGAGATTATTATGGGAGAAGAGATTAACTCCCACTCTAGTAATTCTGTTACTTGTTTTATCTGTTAAACTTCTTATGTTGATCTACTTTTAAACCGCTGCTTTAATGGTTGTAATAACTTTTATGTTTAGCCTTGAATGATTTTTATCGTTCAATTAAATTGCTACATGTGTTAGTTCCATAAGAAGTACAGATAAAAGTAGTCAAAAGTTAACTCTTTCATATGTCAATATGCAAGTATTGATAAAAGATTGAATGGACTTTTGACAAACGAAAGATAAGCCTTTTATGTCATTATGCAAATATTGATGGAAGAAAGGATGAACTTTTGTTTACAAAGATTAAAGTCTATTATATGTCATTGTGCAAATAGTGATGGAAAATAGAATGAATCTTTGTTTATTCCGTAGTATTGATCTTCCCTGATCCATATTTTTATGTGTATACTGTGAGGCTCCGTAAGTTTTCTTATGTGAGCATTTCCGATTAAATTAATCATGAGTTCTCTTGTGGTTAATTTAATTGAGATTTTTGGATATAAATTCATATTTTTATGTGATTTGTTAATGTCTAAAGAAATCCTTCTTTTTTTGTGAAAGTAAGGTCGCTCTTGTTGTTCTTTCGGGAATGACATTTTATGGGGGAGAGTTCTTAATTGAACTTGTGCTTAATTGCCAAATCTTTGTGGGGAGTGCGGCTGTGGAATATTATAGGGGTTATCTTGTATCTTTATAAACTCCTTGATGAATGCATTTAATTTCGACTATATGATTGCATCTAAAAAAGTTGATATGTACTTTGTTTTGGTCATGAAGTGTCTCTATGGAAATTTCATTAGGATCCCACTAGTTTTCGTACCTTTGCCAATTTTATTGACAAAAAGGGGGAGAATTAATGTGTAGTTCACACTACAAATACATATGGTTTTAGGATCATTATGTTAGGGGGAGTGGTTTTCATGTGAGATGAAGTATTGACTAAGGGGGAGTGATACATATCACCATAGTATTGTTGTCGAAGTTGTGATACAATTGAACTTTGATGATGTGTAATAATACTATGACACTGTGTAACAATGATTGAGAGCTTTTGTTTTCTCATTGTTATGGCTACGGATCTTCAACGACGGTGATGTTGATTTGAATATCTTTGGAATCATTGGAGTACTTGGAAGTGACGAAGATTTCGAGTAATGTTGAAGAACCAAGGAGATCATACATGTGGATGAGAAGCTGCAAAGTTTATTTATTTTGTATTCCATATGTATTGATAGTTTTGTCACTAAAATTGACAAAGGGGGAGATTGTTAGAGCACTGCTCGGTCGAACTCGCAAGCGTTGCTATCTCAAGCTTGTTTTTCAAGTTTAGTTGCCAAAATTATAAGTCTTGATTTCTAGTCTACTTATATCTAAGTCTCAGACTTGGATAGTAAGTGTAGTTGAGCTCTAGACTCCACGGCGTTCATCATGCAAAGACGAAGAACTACTCAAGGAACTGGTGGATCTTCATCGACAGAAAGGTATGTGGAGACTTGAACTTATCTATCACTCAAAAGTCTATCTATTCTATCTCCTATCTTGAGACAAAAGTCGTATTGCTATATAGACTTCGATTATACACATTTGCTATTTCGAGCCGAGTTTATCTTGCTTATCTATTTCTCGAAATATGTGTTGGTAAGCTTTTGCTTTGGCCAAGTTTATCTTTACTCGTGACGAAAGTCATGATTGATTGTTTCAATCTCTTGAAAATCGCTTTGATGAAAAATAGTGTGTGAATAACCGATATATAACATCCTCTAAGAATGTTTCAATGATTGAAATGAGAGTTTAGAATATATTACCTTGAATGGATATAAAAATTGTATGTGAACTCATACTTGTGTAAGTCCAAAATCCTTGAACCAAAGTATGCGTACTTTACTGGTTTAGGATGTCCGGAGCTAAGTCCGCGTACTGCCGGAAGTTCACATCCCGTGAATTTCTGCTGGAGTTTGTGAACTAAAAACAAGCTCAATCCGGATACTTAAGTATGTGTACCGGTATGTGTAATTGAGTGGGTTATTTTCTAAAAAAGGTGTATTCGTGAACTAAGACATTTATAAATTAAGGAATGCAATCTTTGCAAACCGTGGCTATAATGTTCATGAATCGATTCGAGTGAATCAAAATCGTTTTTGCTTCGATTGTGTCTTATATACTTCTATAAGATCTAAGCAATTGAACAACTCCCTAACTAGTTCTTTTGAGTAATTTGAACTAGTTATGGTGAGGATGAATAAGGTTGATATGAAAGTGCTTATATGGCTAACCATTGGTTAACTATTGTTGAACCAACTAGGTGTACACGTTTAGGTACGGTTACTCAAACCTAAATGAAGTTATATTTCATTTGTGTATAACAAGCTAAGTTCGATATAACGGTTGAAAGATATTAGCTTGAATCTAATTAGGTTTTCATCTAACGGTGAATATTGAATGCTTTGTTACCAAGGTAACTTAGATTGCAAACCCTGATTTGGAGACTATATAAAGGAGAACTCTAGCAACTGGGAAACCTAATACCCACACCTCCTGTGTGATACTAGTTGTATAAGCTAGAGTCGATTTTCCTTTAACCTTAGGTTTCTATCGAGACCCTGTAGGTTAACGACTTGAAGACTTCATTGGGATTGTGAAGCCAGACCCAACTATTTTCTCTGTAGTTGTGTGATCTGATCTTGTTGTTTCTATCTTATTTGAGTACAATCGTAAGATTGGCTTGAGATTAATTTCTCCGATAGGCAAGATACAAAAGTAGTCACAAACACCTTCGTCTCATCGTTTGTGATTCCACAATATATTGTTTCGCTAGTCGATTAAGATTATTGTGAGGTGATTTATAATTCTAGGCTGTTCTTCGGGAATATAAGTCTGGGTTATCGATTGGTTCCTTTTCATCTTGATTTATCAAAAGATGGAACAAAACTCGTAGGTTTATGGGAGACAGATTTATCTATTCCTATAGACTTTTCTGTGTGAGACAGATTTGTTTATTAAAGTCTTCGACTTTGGGTCGTAGCAACTCTTAGTTGTGGGTGAGATCAACTAAGGGAATCAAGTACGTAGTATCCTGATAAGTGCCTAAAATACATCTTTTGAGTATCAATTTCTTATGCTATTCTTAGCTATTTCTTTTGTATTATTGTATTTTATAGGTATTTTGGAGTCATACGACGTGAAAGGAGGGACACCGAAGCTTAATTCATCGTTTTGGTAACCTTGGTTCTAGATGGCTCAAAGTCACAGCAAGAATGGGAGGTTAACCGCCGTGTTGATAATGGAGAAGAGCCCCAAGAAGAAGATTCCGAGGATGATGAACCTTTAGAAAATGTTGATAATGACGGTGATACTAGCTCAACTCATGATCATAATTATCATTCTCCTATTCAAAAGGAAGAAGTTGAGTCTAGAAACACTACAATTATTGATGGTAAGACTTATGTTGTGTATGAGAGCGATGATGATTATGACTTCTTTGTGCACCGTACCCCAAATTCAGAGATAGCCGATACTTTGAATGAGAAGTCAACTTGTGATGAAGAACATAAGGATTACGATAATTTGCTTATGGAAGATTCTGATTTCTTTTCCGATGAGGAGGACTTGGTTATAGAAGAAACCAATGAATGTCTTAACAAGAGTTCGAGTGAGAATGATGATACTTGTGATGTGAGAAGGGAAGTGTCCAGCAGTGCCGAGGATCCCGTAATACAAGAGGTTTTACAAGGTTTGTCTGACCCTTTACATGAATCTCTATCTAATGATGATCCTCCCAAACTTGAAGTAGTTTCTCACAAAGTTGTTACCCGACTTTTAGGAAATACCTCATTTGGGGATGAAATTATGTGCTTCTAAAGTTCTTTCCGAATTTCTTGCTTCCAAGTATCCACCATATGTGTTTGAGTCTAACACCATGGAGGTTTTCCAAGAGGAACGAATAGAAGTGCCTTCCACTTATGTTTTGTATACACTTCCAAGTGTAGAAAGAACTAAGTGTGGGGTAACTTTTATGAGACGATGGTTTCATTTTTCCCACAATATGCTAATATTCTTGTGAAGTTATTGCTATATATGCAGATTGTTTTGTGGGTGGATCCTCAAATTTTCAGATTGTTGATATAAGGGGAGTTTATTTTGAATGTTTCTCGTATGCGTCAATCAGGTGAACAATTCCAATTCTTACTTCCTTGTCTTTTTTCAAGTATTCCTCTTATTCTTTTTGCAATGGTTTGAAACATTGAGGACAATGCTTGATTTAAGTGTGGGGGTAGGGTGTAATATGAACAAAAAAAATTGACGTATACAAAACTCCAACTTTTAGAGATTTTTGAACAATTTAGAATAAACACTAGCCTTTCTAAGTAGATGGCATTTTTTTCTTGACGATGAGGCATATATTGGCTGAGTTGGGATTAGATGCCAACTAAATAGCTTGTTTAGTGTTTATCCTCTATTATTCAGAAATAGCTATAAGTTGGAGTATCAGTTTATGTAATTTGTATATAATTTGTAGAGTTTGATGGCTTTAGTTAAAAAAAAATATATATAAAAATTGCATGATAAACTTCAAAATCTAGAAACTTGTGCCTTCAAGATGACACTAAACAATATAAGTGGACGGAACCATCTTGGTTGCAGGAGTTGAGGAACCCATTAACTAAAAGGACAAGAGCTCAGGTGTTAGAAATAATATGATAGTTGTTACCATATCTCGGAATGTCACATATCACCTTCTATTTTAATTTTTGCAATTTTTTTGTTTATCTAAGTGATTTGGTGGGTCACTAACATCGAATTGTTATTACTGCTAGGATGAAATAGAGTGATTGAGTTACTTAAAAAAAAAAAAAAAAAAAAAAAAGACCTGACCAATTAGACCAATCGGAGTGTATATACATGGAAAAAAAACACTTGGATAGCAATATGTGTGTGTTCTCCCTGTCTCCGTCGCCTAAACAAGCGTGGAACGCAGGATCCATGGGAATTACCATGTAATCTGCTGACAAGAAGCATGCGCTTGGATCCAAAAGATCTAATCATGTTGTCGATTCAAAAAGGAAAAAAAGAAAAAAAAGTTATTATTATTATTGTTCAATTAATAAATCGACCGCTGGTTCTCTTGTATTTGCTAGTCGAGTTGATCTAGAATTAGGATTATCGATCACTGGTTCCCGTGTATATGCCAGTTGAGTTGATATTAGTGTTCAAACCAATATCTCAATCCGATAGGATTTTTAGGTTCATCTCGGTAGTGACCTTCAGAAAGATATGGGAAACACCGTTCACTTTAGACAACATTCGCAAACATCTATCTCTATATCCATCTTCTTAATCCATTCATGTGTGATTGTGGTTAGTTAGATTCCGAGTATTGTGGTTTGTTCGATTTTCTGAGTAGAGTTTTGTTTACTTATACATGAATTGGATTTGCATCTGGGTACTTCCTCCTGTAATCATTTTGGATTCGTTCATAGATTCTACACAAGTAGTTGGAATTTGGAGTAAAAGGTCTTGTAGGTATATCTCTTGTAAACCTTCACGAGACTATAACTCGTCCACTAGGGACACCTAGGGGTTTAAAGGATTGTTATTTATGCTAAGAGTAACCGTAGCCTCGACGAAACGGAGTTGTTGTATTTTAGTTTTGTTTTGTTTGCTCGAGGACTAGCAAAGATTAAGCGTGGGGGAATTTGATAAGTGCCTAAAATACATCTTTTGAGTATCAATTTCTTATGCTATTCTTAGCTATTTCTTTTGTATTATTGTATTTTATAGGTATTTTGGAGTCATGCGACGTGAAAAGAGGGAAACCGAAGCTTAATTCATCGCCTTGGTAGCCTTGGTTCTAGATGGCTCAAAGTCACTGCAAGAATGGGAAGAAATTGTGCAAAACAGAATTACTGGAGCACCTGCACTCGTCTACTCAGGGCAGCCAGGTGATGACTATAAAGAAATTCCTAAGGACAGACGCGTCTCAGATGGCCAAACCTAGGCCGAGACTTTGATCTTTAGTCGCGACCAGTTCTGCTTCCAAGTTCCTCTGCTGCTGCACCACTATTGCTGTCGATCTAGCCATGATTTGTGTGGCTGTGGTTAAGGGTTAAGGTCAGGTTCAGTTCAGAAAGTACAAAATAGGTTCGAGTTTGGTAGTGGTTTTGAGTCGGAAATACAGGGAAGAATGAATTAAATTAATGTGTTTTTAGGAGTCTCTATCACATTGACAATATGGGTTTGTGTTAAATTGATGTTCAGTGCAGGAAGGAGTTTGTGCAACCTCCATTATACAAATGGTACATAGGCTTCACTAGTTTGCAACACAGACAGAACGTGTTCGATAAAATGTCTGGCAGACCATTGCTTCACAACTTCAAATCCAGTTGCCAGTAATTGACTGAACCAGCTTCTCTATCAGGTAAACAATGGTTCTGGTGGGTTTTTGAATACGAAATTGGAGGGTTTAAAGTAGAGAAAGAACAAGGCAGAAGTGGCTTGAACTCGTGGTGGTTTTGGGTTGAGTTTTTGGGTGATGTTTTGAGCATCGAAACAGCAAGACAAACTAATGTGTTTCCGTGACATTTGTGGGTCTGTACCAAGGGTTAGGACTGAGATTCAAGGTTTAGATGATTGGGTTTGCAGGGAATTCAAGGTACAGCGAAATTAGAGATCATATTAGGAATGAGTTGTTGTTGCCAATCAGATGGGGGTTTAGCCATTTCAGGCTACCATTAAGCCACCAGTTGGAGCTACAGTCAACTGCACTATCTATTGCCGTTGATATTCATGGGTCAGGTGCCTTGCCAAGTCTAGCCGCAATGGGTTAAGAGAGAATTTCGAAGTTAAGAAGTACATGGAACTAGGGTCATGAGCTGAAGAGGTTATATAGGTCTGTTATGAAGCGAAATCCAGCCAAGATGTGAAGTTCTACCGCTGTTTTAATTGATGAATGACTGCGATTTAGAATGATTGTGATAAGGAAAGTTTTGATTTGATCCGAGTTTGCAGGTAAAGAAAGGAACTCTAAGCTATAAAAAGAGACTTAGGTCTCCAGACTAGATCATCTCATACCCCCGTACCAGTGTTCGCAACCCTAACTTCAGCGAGCTTTTGCTCGCTGAAAACACCAGTTCCCTTCCATCATCCACTGCATACATCCCAGTCTCATCCGCATCTCCATCTGCATACCTTCACAGCACCTGCATACCCTCCATTCCACCAATATCCATCCACCCACAGCATTCCATCACCATCTTTACCACCTGCATCATCTTCTACATCCACTTTGCATACACCATCACCACCAGCACATCATAAATCACTTGAAGGTCCTGAACCCATTACTTGCTCGCTGCCGCCATCGCCTCAGTTCGTACCACCAGTCCATACATCCAGCTCCATTATACCAGCAGCAAGAGGTGCTCATTGACCACTACATCGCCATCAGGTCTTTCCAACACAGTTGCAGTCACTGCATCCATTACCATTCCACTGTTACCAGGCCACAGTTCCCACGACCGCAGCACCACAGCCCACTCCATCTCGCCGCAGCTGTTTTGGTTTGCTTAATTAGTTTCGTAGTCAAGTTTTCTATATGTGTTTTGTTTCTTACATGAACTCCAGTAGCTAAGCATCTTGATTAGGGATGATTTCAACGTCCGGAACTTGAATTCGAAGTGATATTTAATCTGCCTGTTTTCTTGCAATCTGTTTTGTTATTGCTTATTCTCTACTGTGCCAAAATTGTTTACGAATTATTCTTGAATCGTATAAGTTGCAAATTGAATGGTTGATGGATAATTTTATTGTTAGTTAAGACCTCTTCGACCCGTAATTGTCTAGAGATTCTTAATACAAGTAGCGCTATATGAATATTGACAATGGGATTTTGTTAAATATTCATATGTATTGAATGACACTAGTAGATGAATCGAGCTTTTGTATTTGTCACTAGGAATAGCCTGTCTCACGGAACTTAATGCATTTGTGTAAGTCACACCTAGAGAGCGTACTTCTAGGAAACTTGATAAGTAGAATCCGGTAATCGAGCGCTTCCGTGTCCGGTGAATTTATGAGATTGCGGAGTATTTGAGCGTACTAAATATTCTAGGGTTATTAGTAAAAGATACTTTGCAGAAACATAGCTATATTGATAAGATTCTTGTTCCATGACCGAGAAAGAGTCCTTGATCATTCTCATCCTCATATTTGCATTATTCTTATTCAGAAATTGAATTGACAACTTTAGCTCAACTCTCCCTTAGGAACGAACCTGCTTATCCGTATACTACTAGTTAGTTTAAAGAGAAGTAAGGAATTTACTTTTGCGAGTTCTACACCTCGTCATATCCTGCTGGGATGAGAGACGTAAGGAGCGCAACTGTACCTTGGATCAGTGTGAGATTGATTGGGGTTCAACTACAGTCCAGACCGAAGTTAGTTTGTAGTAGGCTAGTGTCTGTAGCGGCTTAATACAGTGTGTGTTCAATCTGGACTAGGTCCCGGGGGTTTTCTGCATTTGCGGTTTCCTCGTTAACAAAACTTATGGTGTCTGTGTTATTTCTTTTCCGCATTATATTTGGTTATATAATTAAAATATCACAGGTTGTGCGTTGTATCAATCAATTGGTAAATCCAACCTTTGGTTGTTGATTGAAATTGATTGATCCTTGAACATTGGTCTTTGGTACTGTTCAAGTTATTTCTCTTGTATTCAATCAGGCTCGCAGATTTCTATTTGTTTGAGTAAGGATTGATTCGAGAAATTGAGATATAACTCTTTGATATACTTTTTATTAAGATTGAGTCTGACTGTCTAGTTGATTCTCTTAAAAGTATATTGGAGTTAGTCCATACAGATTGCTAAGCGAAATATTGGGTGAGGTTGTTCGACCCCCGCCTTTTCACTTTCTATGCTTTTAATTGTGATGCTTCTTATGACGTTAATACAGGACTAACAGGCATTGTTATTGTTTTGCGTGATTTTGCAGGTAGATGGTGGGGCTGCAAATCCAAATGCTATGCAGGAATAAGGAGCTCGGAACAAGCAGAATGCCTGGCTTTTCTTGATGCAGTTAGATGGGGTATTGAGCTACGATATACACATATTGTTTTTGAAACAGACTTACAGGGAATTGATAGCTATATCAACAACTCTACACTAGCCATTGCATGGGAGAATGAAGATATTCTGTTAGATGCCATTGATAGTTTAAAAAACATCCCACAATGGGAATGTAATTTTGTTCCTAGAGTTTGTAATAAACCCGCTAACAAATTAGCAAAGTACAGCAGGAAGAATGGTATTACTAGAGTGTGGCACACTGAGCCTCCTAGTGTTATTGAGGGTTATCTTCTGTCAGACATTGAAATGGTTTCTTAATTAATAAAATCTTCTTTGGTATCAAAAAAAAAAAAAAAAAAAAAAAACATAAATGTCAAACTAATTTTATTTATATATTAGAGAGTTGTTAATTTATACATTCGAAGTGCTAGAAAGCCTAAATTTTTTATTCATTTATAAATTTAACGAATTATTGTGATTGGTGAAATTTATTTATTTATCGTGACTATGAATTTACGGCGCATTAGTTTACATGAGTTCTACCGTATTTATTAATTTGGACATAGGCAAAGCTCTCCCGGAGACACCCCTTAACATCCTTTGTACACACTCTATCAGTGCTTTCACAGGTTACTATGATTTTTTAGTAGGGTCGATTGGTCGAAGCCTCAGCCTTCACCTAGGAAGGTGGGTAGGAATACTGTAGGTTCTTTTGTGCATATAAGAAGCCGGACCTATGACTCCCGGTTACAAATCTGTCCATCTCCAAACGTCTTAACCACTATACCTGCCTAGTTTCCTATTAACCGTAGATCATACCCACCAATTAGTCAAAATTGACATCCCAATACTTATCTCAAGTACTCGACAACAAAACTTTTTTTTTAATCTATCTCTGCTAATTACGGCATCACCGCGTCAATATGAGTTCACATTTCATCTCTCTCTATAAATATAGAAAACGTGTCGTTGTTTTCATTGCTGTGGTTGTTTAGATTTCTGTTTCTCCATTCCAATTTCCCCATCCTTACCTAACCTTTCAACGACAAAAACCCTCTCTTCTTCCCTCCTCTCTGTTTCATTCTTTCTCTCCAATTTGCTTTGCTTTTCTGTGTGATTCTCTTGAAGAAGAAAGAAAATGGATACGTTTTTCATATCACACGGATCACCAACACTTTCAATAGATGATAGTTTACCAGCTAGACATTTCTTGAAATCATTTCAAGACAAAATCTTACCGGAAAGACCCAAATCAATTCTCATCATTTCAGGTCATTGGGAGACTTCTGAGCCTACTGTAAACGTCGTCAAGGTGAACGATACCATCTACGATTTCTATGGGTTCCCCAAACCTATGTATCAGGTAATTAATCATCATATCTTTGCTAACTTAATTCATTTTTCATATTCAATTGGAAACGGAAAGAATGATTAATTGTTCGAAATTAGGAAACATAAATATGCCAATTTCAACCTCATGTCAATCCCTGAATCGCAGTTTCAGTTTCCGGTAACTCGCCGAATTTTACCGTAGATGCATCTTGTAAGAGGAGCTAATTAGTTGCTAGTGATGTTCAGAGGCATGTTGAACTCGTTTATAAGTTGTTAACAATAAAATGATTAATTGTTGCTTTGTATATCAAATGACAGCTGAAATACCCTGCCCCGGGTGCACCAGAACTGGCTAATAGAGTTAAGGAGTTGCTGAAGAATAGTGGGTTTGAACGAGTAAATTCTGACAAATCTCGTGGATTGGATCATGGTGCATGGGTTCCCCTCATGCTAATGTATCCAGAGGCTGATATCCCGGTTTGTCAGCTTTCCGTTCAGATGGAGGGGAATGGAGCGTATCACTACAACATGGGAAAGGCATTAGCACCATTGAGAGATGAAGGTGTGCTCATAATTGGGTCAGGAAGTGCTACCCACAACTTGAGGTCACTCAATCCTAATGGACCTCGTCATGTCCCTTGGGCGCGCGAGTTTGATGCTTGGCTTAAAGATAGCCTCTTGAACGGAAGGTAAATTTATATTTTTTTTCATTTCATATTTAACTGTTAAAATGTTCCTTCGTTGCAAAATTGGGTAGACTTGTGGAGAAAATGCAACCAGTTTTACCTGAGCACAGAAACTACCCGTGAGACCACGATTAATGAGAAGACACTGATCTTGACCAACAGTAAATATGCCTCCAGCTCACAAGAGATTGAGAAAACCAATCCAATCCTCGTTTCCTTTTCATGTGAATGTTGTGAGTCAGTAAATGAATAGAGATAACTTTACCCATGGGCAATATCTTTATTGCTTAGTTCACTTATGTAAACTTGTCATTCTTATTGCGAAGTTTTCTGATGTGTTCCTAATGAATAGGCATGACGATATCAAGGAGTATGAGAAGATGGCACCATATGCGAAAATGGCTCACCCATCGCCAGACCACTTTTATCCATTGCATGTAGCATTAGGAGCAGCTGGTGAAACTGCAAAGGCGGAACTTATACATCGCAGTTGGAGTCTCGGTTCCATGTCATATGCCTCTTATCGTTTTTCTACATCGACTTCTACTTCTGCTTGATTAGTTACGCCATTTCTGTGGCTACCCAAGCTGATCTACGCTAGAAATCAACTTCAGTACTAGTATAACCCGGGTTTCTCAATTTGATCTCTACTGCAGAACCGGGCATGAGAGTGCCTTCTCATCCAGCTCCTCGCGAATGATAGTGTTCTTCAAGATATGATGATCTTACAGGTCCTATCGCCTTATGCTGTTGTATTTACGTGGTGTGTATATTTAATGTATCATTTGCTACGCTGCATAATTGTAAGAGGATTTGTTCATATGTTTCTTGTACTCAATGACTAAATTTCCTTCTTTCGGTTTGGGGTCAAAAATAGGCTAGAGGATTTTGTACTAACTTTTGAGGTTGTTTGCTGTTTTCAATTCCATGGTTAATTGTTGGACGTTAAGTATAAGAGGGTTTTGTACAACTAGAATGTTTGGCCACAAGATTCGCATTAAACTAAAAATACTTTCTAAGGCTCGGCTTAAGCACCAAATAATCTTTTGGAGGCGCAAGGAAGAGTTTACCTGATAAGTCCTTGCATGAATAGAATGTGGAAAAATCCAAATTGAAAGCATAATGAAAGTTTTTTTTTTTTCTAATGAAACTAGCTAGACGCACAGGCGATGCATCTTCCTTTCGGTTCCAAAACCTGTGAAAATATATCACTCCTTAAATGAAGTGTGAAAAGGCGCATCCAAGACTCTGGAAAATCCTAGACATTTATTTGCAATGTGCTACTTTCCGGTTGAAATCACTCTGAGCGCTCAACTTTCTCCGGAACTTCCTTAATGATATGCTCTCAACAAATGAATTTGCAGTCGAATATATCCCCTGTATTGACACCCTTGGCTTGGTAAAAATTGTTGTCCCTGAGTCTTTATGTTCCAGTGCCAGCCTCATCAATGTTGCATTTTTAAAGGCCAAAGCAAGGCTTGTAACTTGAGGGGGGCAGTTTTGACGTTCGAAAACTCCGATCATGTCACGCCAAACCCACTTTAAACTTTAAAGGGAGTAAGATAAGATGATTATTGAGTACTTCCACTACTTGAGTTGTCCGGTCCCTATGTTTCACACCTGCAAGCCTACAACAAGAATCTAATGAAAGACGCAGTTTTCCTGCCACGTGAATCATGTGGGAATATTTTTAATTTGACAAATTAACATGATTAAAAAAGGACAATTTGATATGATTATTCTCCCCAGTATTGCGCAATTATGGCATCAATCTTTGTAAAATCAAATGGTAATTTCTTTTTTGTAAATTTTTTTTCTTCTTTTTTTTCTTTTCTCATAATGTATTTTACTTACGATTATTTACATTTCAATTAGTATAAGATGCAAAATCTCATTATACTACGGCTGATTTTCAAAATGGTAAAAAATATTATACGAGTGAAAATATAATCTAAACTCTAAAGATTTACGAGCTAACACATAGATGCACTAGGATTTGTGCATTACGAATGATACCTAGTTGAACAGAATGCCGTTCGTTGGAATGATACGCCAATTGGAAGCTGGTATTTTTGTAAATTAGTCAAGCAGTTGAGATGGGAACAGAATATTATACTGTTTAAAATGACGTGTTTGATTACATCAGAAAGTTCATTTCAGATAGTCTTTGCTTGACTTTTCTATATATTCTTCAGTTTTGCTCTACTCTTCTTCAAAATTAAGACTTGGTTTGATTGAGTACTTAAAAGAAACAAAGAGTTCTGAAGAAGTTGTTGTTGTACTGAACAAGTTAATGGATACATTTTTCGTCTCTCATGGACCTCCATCAATGGCAATTGAAGAATCTTTACCTGGCAGGAATTTCTTGAAATCATGGGAAGATAATAACTTAGTTCCACAAAAACCAAAATCAATTTTATTAATCTCTGCTCATTGGGATACTTCTGAACCTAGCGTAAACATCATCGACGGTCCCAATGAAACCATCTATGATTTTTATGGATTCCCTTCTTCCCTCTACCAGGTATACTCCCTCTGTCTGTCTCTCTACTTGTTGGAATTATTGATTGTTTCATTTCTGCTGGTTGCAATTTTGAAAATCTTTATTTATGTGGCCAGTTCAAGTATCCGGCACCAGGAGCACCGGAATTAGCAAAGCGAGTGAAGGAATTGTTGATGAGTAACGGCGGGTTCGAACACGTAAGGGAAGATAAAAAGCGAGGGTTAGACCATGGAGCATGGATGCCCCTGATGTTCATGTACCCGAAGGCAGATATTCCTGTGTGTCAACTTTCAATTCAGAGCAACAATGATGGAAATTATCATTACAACATGGGAAGGGCATTGAGTCCTCTTAGGGAGGAAGGTGTTCTCATAGTTGGCTCAGGAAGTGCAACTCACAATTCAAGGGTCCCAATGATCACTGATGGTTCAGTTGCTCCATGGGCTATGGAGTTCACTACTTGGCTCACGGAGTCCCTCTGCAACGGAAGGTAATTAATTAGACTTCCTTGAAACACACTAATTCGATTTTAAAGGTTTAGATTTCAGCCGAACCATTATTACTGAATTTGCTTGGTTGGTCGTTTGATTGCAATTTGGAATTATGTTGTGGATTTTATATGGTTTACACATCGAAACGAGCATAGAATTGATGCCACCGACTCCTGAACCCTGAAATGTTGGGGCTAATTCAGAGACCAATGAGCTATAGTAAAAAAACTCTTAGAAGGTTTCTTGTTCCTTTTAAAGTGATTCTGATTCTAAATTACTCCCTCCGTTTCAAAATAATAGGATAATTTCATATATATATAAATTATATATGAAACCAGCCTATTATTTTAAAATGGAAGAAGGATTAGTAACCAACATAAATTAACATTTATCATCTGATTAGCCAAGTTTTTATTATGATTTTGCAAATTTTGTGTTTTTCAATTTTTTGATAGACATGTAGATGTGAATAACTACGAGAATAAGGCTCCCCATGGGAAGAAGGCACATCCATGGCCAGATCATTTTTATCCATTGCATGTAGCGCTGGGAGCCGCTGGTCCAACTTCAAAAGCGGAATTGGTCCACCAGAGTTGGCAATATGGCTCACTTTCTTATGCATCTTACCGTTTCTCTACAGTATAGCTTTCATCATGTTTAGAATCTTGACTACTTTCATCAAACATAATTTTATATTGCTATGTAATAAAGACAGTTTGATGTTGCCAATAATATTTGAATCTTAACCTCGATGTACTTCCAATGTTGATTAATATATGCAAAATGTTGGTACCACTTTCCAAGAAACAATGATAGTATTATATAGTACTCCCTCCGTACCTATTATATAGGGGGATTTTGATTTTTGTTTGTCCCACTAGATAGGCGGAATCCTGTTTCCCAGATAAATTTTTCCACAGATACCCTTATTTATGGTACATAGGAAATTGTGTTGGGAATAAGATAAAGGGTATAACAAGAAAAAACATATAAAGTTATAAATTCCAAGTAATTTTCTTAGTCTAAGAGAAATGTCTCTCTCCGCCTATATATGTGGTACGGAGGGAGTATATTTTTTATATTTATTTATATTATTTATTTATTTAAGGTGAAGGTTTCATTATTATCTTTATAATACGACTTGTTGGAAGAAAAACTTGTTGTGTCTGAAAAGAAAGAAAATTCATGTATTTTTCTCGAGAAAAACTTCTTGAAGTTGATCTAGTTGTTAATCTTGAAAAGATCAAAATATTGGAAGAATAAAATATGAGTTTAAAAAGGACATAATAGCACAGGAAATCAACCTCGATATTAGGAGAAGATAAAAATTATTGTCATACACAAGGATTGGAATATGAAGGACTAAATGCTCCTATAAAATACCACGAAAGAGGTAAAATGTTGTCAAAGCTAAAGATTATTCTCAACCAAAGGCTTCAACTGATGTCAAGATTGAAATACCTTAACCTTAAATACTTACTAGAAAGAGCATATCGATCAAGCTCTAACGGAAGCGCATCCACATCCAGGTAACAATAAATATCATATTTCTTCTGTGAAATGATGAGAGTGCCGAGTATGCCACAATATTTTTCGATATCAACCTATGCAGACACAACTTATATAACCTTACGGAAACAATAACGAACAAAAGATTATTTCAACAAGGTGTATTTGGTAATAGTCAGAGTTCGAAACGAACTAACCATGTCATTATTACCAAGTTGATTAAAGTACAAATGTTTTTACTTTAATATAACTATAACAATAATTATAACGTGCAAGTAAAGTAAATCGCACAGACACACATGATTTTATTAACGAGAAAACCTACCAGGCAGAAAAACCGCGAGACTCAATCTAGTTTTGAATACTCTCAAAGTTGATCCGATATGCAAATTGACTACCGCAGATGCATATATAATTATTTATTACATGGAAATACAAAATTGTTTACCACATCAAACTGTTTTTGTTACATAGTGAAATTACGAGGGTACCCAAATACACCACGCTTTTTCGTTTCAACCTATAAGTCTGATACCAAGTGTGATCGTCTATGGACAACGTAGAGACAATACAACAACAAGGTATTCATTTGACAATAGTTATGGTACAAGACCGATTGACTATAAGATCAATGTCAAATAATTAGAAATTAACGTACAAGTGTTATTTACTTTATTATAATAAAACAATTATAATGTGGAAGTAAAGTAAATGACACAGCAAGATTTTGTTAACGAGGAAACCGCAAATACAGAAAATCCCCGGGACCTAGTCCAATTTTGAAAACTCTCAGAAGAGTCTATTAACAATGGATGATCACAAGTTGTCTTTAGATCTAAAAACAGTTCTAATGATCCCGTCAATACTTTGATCTAGTTTAAGTGACCCTTATGTCAGAAGAGAAGGCTCTCAAGAATAATAAAACTAGGTGCAATCAAAGTTTAAACAACCATTAGTCAATCAAATCAATAATCGAAAACCAAAATAACAATGCAATTATCTAGTTTCCCACCAACGGTACTCGTAGAGCTTCTTGATCCCACAGAAGTTTTTAAACGAGCGGTTGTAATAGATTTCGCCTAATTAGGGTACTTTCCTCTCCTGATAGACGTCTCCACCAGAAACAATAAGAATGAAGTTTTCCTGGCTCTTAGGATAGTTTGCAAGAAATGCAAATTCAACTATTTATAGTCCAAGGTTGTTTGGACAACAAGGGAAATTCCAAAACCGAAAATATTCTCAAGATATGCAATAAGTACATAATTTCGGTTTTCTTATTTCCAACTAATATCCAACCTGTAATTCCGAAATCTCTTATTAAAAAATATCTAATATTAGTTTAGCACGTAACTAATATAACTTTCCAAGAGATATGTTTTTGATTTGCTGGGAAATCAAAAACATATAATCAAAAATCCTAATTAAAAGATTCTAAATATTTCGGATTAGGATCACCTTGAGTATCAAGGAATATCTTTGAGGAAAAAAAGATAAGAATTATATTCATGTTCAAATTATGTCGACATCTGGAACTTTCTTATTTAGCAAACCCTAATTCCAAACTCACACAACACCGTAAAGTAATATGTGAATATATAGGATTGGCTTTGCTTTTGGGACCGGTTCTGCCATGACTCCGAACATAGTTTAAGATCGGTTCTATCAAGTCTCCAAATATAGGTAAGGATCGGTTCAACCATGATTCCCAACAATAGCTAGGATCGGTTCTACCATGACTCCCAATATAGGTAAGAATCGGTTCTACCAAGACTCCCAACAATAGCTAGGATCGGTTCTACCATGTATTCCAATATAGGTAAGGATCGGTTCTACCAAGACTCTCAACATAATTCAAGATCGGTTCTACCACGTATCCCAAGCTAGGTAAAGATCGGTTCTACCGTAAATCTGAACATAAGTCAAGATCGGTTCTACCAACGTTCTACTTAGGTTCGAATTGGTCATCCGATAGATCTTCAATGAAAATCGGATCAAAACGCCTATTGATTTCTTTTCGATTACGAAACAAGTTTCGTATATGTACTTCCTTTAAACATATGTAATCAAACATCGTTTCCTGGGATGAAATCACACCTATATCCAATACACAATCAAGTAACGAGTTACATAGATTATGTCGATGTCGCATTTATGAAGTTCAAAAGATAAACTTTATACTTCGTAATCAAATATTCTTCCTTGACACTTTGATCCTAATAAAATGACTAAGTCTAATACCAGAGTATTAAATATAACCTCGCATGTTATGTTTTCAATATTAAACGACTTGAAAGCAACGATAGGAATGGAAACAAGTCAAGTCAGTATCATTATACCTCAAGTGGAAGGATGATGTCTTCATTGTATTCGATACGTCTTCACGATCTTCAGGTCTTCAAGGTAATACTTGTATGTCTCAACATTCCTAGACTTGCTAGTCTAACCTAAACGAAGTTGACTCTAGTACGTTTAATCAAGCAACACTAATTGAGTTTTGATACTAAAATATGACAACCAAACTTGACATACCAACGCTTGGTGGGTTTAACCGAGCAACGCTTTAACAATCTCCCCCTTTGTCAATTTTAGTGACAAAAATCTAATACATATGGAGATAAACGAATTACAAAGTAACTCATTCTTCATACGCTTGATTCCAAGTTTCAACAGCACAATATCATGCACATATTCAAAAATAAATGTCGTTGTTGACATTTTAATAACAAAAACTTTACTCCCCCTAAAGGAAAGCTAGGTAAATATTCAATCCGAACATCTCTGTTATTCCCCTTTTGTAGTATGAAATACTACACAGCAAGATTATATGTTTCTCTCCCTTAGTCTATGCTTTACTCTTTTCATTAGATATAACGTTTAAGCACATATATCCCTTCCCAGTGATCATAAATCAGTTGTGTACTCCATATATTTCTCCCTCTTTTTGTCACAAACATGACAAAGAAACAAATAAACATAAGAGCAAACCGAAAGGATCTTACAAATCCAAAAGACTTGTACAACCTATAAGAGTTAAGCATGAAGGTTTCACATACCATTTTAGATAACTAATACTAAAACCGAAACTACCTAAGTAATCTTGTTTTAGTATGGTTTTAAGGAAATAATTGCCCGAAGCAATTTTCCCTTAGTCTGATTAGTCAACTAAGATATCTTAGTTACAAACCGAACCGATTATGTATGTATAATCGCTTAATTCGATAAAACTCAAAAGAGATCAGAATTAACTCAATTTCTCTTATCAGGTTCTAATTATTCATAGAATAACTTACACTTTCTTTTAGACTAGACAAAAACTAGGTTAGTTAACTAGTTTCCCTCATCAAGGAATCGGCAATAACCGAATCCTAAATTTTGACAAGCATAAACTATGATTAGAATTAACTTAGTTTTTCTTATCAGAAATCAAAGAGACTAAAACAAATGATCCCGTTATTCTTTAAGCAAAAACAATTGATACCAATTAAATAAAATTAGAATTGACATAGTTTTTCTTAATCGAAAACAATTGAATCACAGCAATCCATACATCATAATGGAAATATAACAATTGCACTGTTGTTGATGGTGGTTTTAGTTAAAGGCAAAAATTGTAAAACCCTGTATCTAATGTGTTGTCGTTCTGCAAAGAGACTGAGCCATTTAAAAGTGATGAGTGCCCAGGATTCTTTATCTACATATGTATTGAGCAATTCAGTATATTTATATGAGATTTATCCAGAATGGTGCATGTAGTAACAACCCCAAATATTCTTGTAAATTTTATCTTCTCGCCTGCATTAGTCACTAATGTACGACTTATTGAGTATTTTTCCTATGCTATGTTCCCCGGTTGAACTCTTAATATTGATATGACATGACAATTAGTGTTCACTCACAGCCGAGTAGCATGAATTTCCCGAAATATCAAGATTATGGTTTGCATGAAAATACCTAGTCAGAAGACGCGCTAACTGATCTCTGAGAATAAAATTAAGAATTTTGTGTCAACACACAGAATCCACCAAATTTGACCAATTTTGCGACAACTCGCAAAAAATTCAAATTTTAACCTAATTAATTTGCAAAAATTAGGTTTTTTGCACCCTGCGCAATATCTCGAACCCTATTGGTCGAGACCAAACCTAGGTAAACTAGGAAATTAATCCGCCATGGACTAGTAGGAGCAAAATCCTACCAAAAGTGGAAAATAAGAGGAACTATGGCAAGTAAAAAAGCAGCAGCAAAGGGAGGCTTGGCCACGCCACTTGGCCGGCCGATCCGCTCCAGCAGGCGCCGCCCGTGGACGGTTGGCCACACTCCATGTTGCCGCTTGCCATCCCCTTTCCCATCGACCAATCAGATCGCTTTAAAATTGCTACACACAATTTTTAAACAAAGTTGGCTGGTCGACACACCTAAATTCCTTAAAGAATTTAATATAGACTGCCCATGTCAGTCTTTAAACGATCACGGTCGTACGTAATGGCCAGTCGATTTATCAAACCTAGCCGCCTCCTAACATGGTCGGACAAGCACCATCATGTACACTGGCGGGCCTACTAATGCCCAAAACGATCGGCCTCCTTCGAACTCGCAAGCGGAGCCACCAAACGCTTAGCCCAAAACAGTTGGCCACGCGATCTACAAAACCCTAATTTTATTAAGCGGCATTACATTATTGTTGCAAAACGATCTTAACCTCCCAATTTCGCCAGCCGAATTGATCAGCCTAGATTTAATCTCGATCGACAGGCAAGGTTCAAATATGCTCAACAGCGGCTCGGCTACAGTGCTGGCCAGTCGAACAACTCCCAGCGCGCCGCTAGCTCCAAAAACCATTAGCCCAAAATAGGTTGGCCACACGGATTTTAAAACCTAAATTAAATCAACGGCAGCCATTAACTGCCGCAAATCATCTTGACCGCCCAACTTCGCCAGATGAATTGGCCGACCAAACTTCTATTCTAGGCACCAAACAAGATTTGGCCGTGACCATTGGCCTCCCCTCTTCCATGGGGAGAAATCGGCCAAGCCGTGGCAGCCCATACGGCTCCTAAACGCACACCCAAAGATTGATGGCCGCGCTCCTTATAAAAATCTTAAATAAATTAGTGGCAACCAATAACTGCCGCAAATCATCTCAGCCATCCAATTTGGCTAGCCAATTTAACCGGTCTAGATTTAACTTGGACCAACCAATAGGATGTCGAAATGGCTGCCAGCCATCACTCTCCTATAGGGACCGACCGACCTACTTTTGGCATGTATGAACAGCCCCCATCAGCTTCCTGAAAGTGGCCGGTCACACTCCTTTTAAGACATTAGGTTCCGCGACCAACCAAGACAGGCTCTATACAACGATGCTTCACATGCATCGATTATTTTGAGCTGCTTGCTTAAAAGCGATGCTTTACATGCATTGAGTACATACGATATTTTATAAGTATCGGTTTCACAAATAACTTAGTTATTTAACATAATAGCGCCACATGCTATTCTTTGCGGCAAGTCTCATGACTTGGCTATCCACACATGACCACCCACCGACTGGCTTGCGCGTGATTGGTCAGAATAACTAGGTCTTGCAAACAAGACCCATTCAACAACTTGCTGCATATTTTCCACAAAAATACTCAAGACATTAAACATGTCACAAACTGGGGGATGTTCATCAGGGTATTGGTCTGGCGGTTTACAGCGTGCGGCGTGCAACCAAGGTAGTCAATATCGGTTGTACAGGCCGATATTGCAGGTTTTTATCGGATATCGGAAAATACCTATACGATATCGAAAATATCGGCGATACAAAGGCGAAATGATATTATCGGTTGTACATGCCGGTACAGACCGATATATCGGTTTTACTTGTACACCGATAATATCTGTTTCATGAATAAATTTTTCATCAACATGCATCTAGTCTTTACAGACAAGTACAATGTCAATTGGAGAAGGTAAAAAGCCCTAATATATTTATAATATAAAATCAATGACTATATGGCAGGATATAAGATGGAAACCATATTTCGATTGCAAGGCAGAGAAATATAAAAGATAAATATGAAGGATAACAAAAAAGATTTACTGGCATAATAGGACAACAATCACAAAGTTTGCTAAAAGCTTCTCCAATGGCATGTGTGTGGAGATAAATGTCAAAATCCACCTAGGATACACATCCATTTTTTCTAAAATCATTCTCCAACCCTGATGTCTTAAACCAATGTATAGATGACTTTGGGTAGACATTGTCAAGGTGAATGTCTAGTTTTAGACATTCCCTTTGACATTATCTACCATTCTAGTCAGCTTTTACTTAATTGAATTGACTTTAATATATTAACTAACTATTTTTAGCTCTAATAAAATCTTAATTATGGAAAATAAAATTTATACTAATTAAAAGAAGATGTTACATGCAATACTGTTGGAGATGGATTTTTTTATCTCCCTAATTTTAAGGAAAAATAGATTGAGGATGTCTTATTTGTGTTGCCACATAGGAAACATACACAATGACCATTGGAGAAGCTTTAATAAACCACCTTGTATTTTGGAAACTTGAGATATGTGTATGATTCTTATTATTTTTTACTATGGTTTTATAATTATTTGAAATTCTATATTAAATGATGTATCGCCTGTAAAAACAGATGTTATCATTTGTATAGGTGTATAGGACCTGACCGATACGATACCGATACGCGATATTAACTACCTTGCGTGCAACACGCCCATTATGAGAAAGTGTCAGGAAAGGGCGGACGGTTAATAGCAGTAAGAGAGTAGTGGGTGTAAGGATGACCAGTCTTCCCTCATGACGGAAACGTGATGGTCACCACCCTTTACACATCCCCACTTCTCCACTACTTAACTGTCTCCACTTCCTACGAGATCAGGGTACACTCAATCATGACTTGTATAAATAGGTTTTCAACCTATTTCGACAAGGAAGACAAATGTTAACAACACAAGTATCCAGAAAACACCAAGAACTGATAGCTTACATTCCGAAAGCCAGTTCCAAATTCTGATACAAGTCATAAAATAGCCACACCTTCAGAGTTAACCATTCTGATCTCAACACCTTCTTCGCTTCCCTCCCTAACATCAACCCTGCTCCTTTACTTTGTGACCGAAGCAAGACTGGAACGACCATTTCTTGGTTTAGGACAGGATTGTACAAATTGATCTCTCGAATCTAAAGTACTCCCGTGCAGTGCATTTGTTTAGTGTTTAGATTCGTTTCTCGGCGGCACACCCAAATTTACCAAAACCAGCAGAATCAGTTTTTACCCCAAAATAACTGTATTTTGTTAAGTAAAAGCAAAATATAGGCAATAAAATCAGGCTTTTCTTAACAGGAAAACGATTAACTAACACAAAAATCATACCTTATGCTTCGACATGACAAACTACGATCAGAATTAAATTAATTTTCATATCAGGAAAGATTATAAGCTTAATTCTTTCCTCGATTTCCACAACCACTCTCCTCACAAAGATTTATCATTAAACACCAGTTCAATAAGAACTCTCCCCATGTTAGTTGTTATTCCCCTAAAAAATAAAAGAACAAAAACAAAAACAACCTTTACCATAGAAAGGTTGAAATCAGTTTTAGCTATTACGTGCCAATAGTAAAAGCCTAAACCGAAACTCATATGTTATGCTAAATACACAACTTATGTAAACATAAATCGATAAGAGCATCATTGTGACTTTTACACATGAGTTTTAATCAGTATCTCTTCATGATCCTTTGATAAATCCTACCTTAAAAGGCTAGAACTTAATCCCGCTAAATCAAAAAGTTACAAAAATCATAAAATATAACCACAATATGAGACCGGAAATTAGGATTAGTGAAAACCGAAATAAGATCTCATAACCAAAAGTAAAGCATAAAAAATATTCATTCACAGAAAGCTATGAATCGAAACTACCACAAAGAATGATACAAAAGATTAAAATAAAAGCTTAATCATTCATATTATCGATAGTTTTGAATTGACTTTACACAAACATTGAAATAAATCAACAATTGATTAGACTATTCTCATAAAATAAAAAGTAGATTACTCATTATTTTTGAACCATTCTTGCCATTCATGAAGTAATCCTGTTTCTTGGTGAAAAAGCGGGGGTCTAACAACCACACCCAATATTTCGTTTAGGCAATCTGTATGGACTAACTCCAATATAATTCCAAGAGAATCAACTTGACAGTCAGACTCAATCAAGGAAAATATATCCAAGAGTTATATCTCTATTTCTCAATGTAATCAGCAAATCAAATAGATAGAAATCCGCGAGCCTGATTATTATGAGAAACAACTTGAACGGTACCAAAGACCAATGTTCAAGTATCAATCAATTTCAATCAACAACCAAAGGTTGGATTTACCATTTGATTTAACTACGAACAACCTGTGATATTTCAATTATATAAAAAATATAATACGGAAAAGAAATAACACATATACCAGAAGTTTTGTTAACGAGGAAACCGCAAATGCATAAAAACCCCGGGACCTAGTCCAGATTTGGACACTAAACTGTATTAAGCCGCTACAGACTCTAACCTACTACAAGTTAATTTCGAACTGGAATGTAGTTGAGCCCTAACCAATCTCACATTGATTAAGGTACAGTCGCGTTCCTTACGCCTCTGAATCCCAGCATGACTCTACGCACTTGATTCCCTTAGTTGACCTCACTCACAACTAAAAGTTGCTACGACCCAAAGTCGAAAACTTGATAAACAAATATGTCTCACACAGAAAAGTCTATTGAATAGATAAATATGTCTCCCAAAGAAATACGTACGAAGTTTTTATTCCGTCTTTTGATAAATCAAGGTGAACATGAACCAATTGATACACCGGTCTTATATTCCCGAAGAACATCCTAGTAATATCAATCACCTCACAATAACTTAACTATTTGGTAGTAGAACAAGTTATTGTGGAATCACAAAGAATGAGACGAAGAGCTTTGTGATTACTTTTTATATCTTACTTATTGGAGATAAATCTCGAGCAAATCTTAGAGAATATAGTACTCAATACGATAGAATAATGTAAGATCTGTACACGCAACTACAGAGAAAATAGTTGGGTCTGGCTTCAGAATCCCAATGAAGTCTTTAAGTCGTTAACCAATAATGGTTTTAGGAAAAACCTAGGTTAAAGGAGAATCGGCTCTAGTATCAACTAGTATCACACAAGAGGTGTGGGGATTAGGTTTCCCAGTTGCTAGAGTTCTCCCTTATATAGTCTTCGAATTAGGGTTTTCAATCAATGTTACCTTGGTAACAAAGCATTCAATATTCACCGTTAGATGAAACCTGATTCAAGATTCAAGCTAATATCTTTCCAACGTTATATGGTCTTTAGCTTGTTACACACAAATGAAATATACCTTCATTTAGATATGGGTAACCGTACCTAAATGTGTATATTGAGTTGGCTCAATAACAGTTAACCGAAGTTAGCCATATGAACACTTTTCTCTTAACCTTGTTCATCTTAACACTTCTAGATCAATTGATAATCAAATGAATCAAATTGTGTTACCCATAGAGTTGTTCAATTATTTATATTCTCATAGAAGTATACAAGACACAATGGAAGCAAAATCGGATTGATTCAAAATAATCAGTTCATGAACATTTTAGCCACGGTTTGCAAAGATTGCGTTCCTTAATTTATAAATGTATTTGTTCATGAGTATGAAATCATACTTAACCGATTTAATAACTTGAACCACTTAAGTTTGCAAACAGGTACGCGAACTTAAGTTCCGGACATTGGTCACAAGCCGACAGTTTGCAAACGGGTGCGCAAACTTTCGCTCCGGACAGAATTCAGTTGAAACCATTTGCAAACGGGTACGCAAACTTGGTTCCCGGACTTCAACAGTTAAATCAGTTTGCGAACGGGTATGCAAACTTAAGTACCCTGACTTAAACAGTTGAATAAGTTTGCGAGCGAGTATGCAAACTTCCGGTCCTGAATTCCGTGAAAATGGTTCGTACACAAAGTACACAAATCGTAATATATCGAGATATGGGTTTAGCTCTTAACTC
Source organism: Papaver atlanticum (assembly GCA_023531105.1). NCBI lineage: Eukaryota > Viridiplantae > Streptophyta > Magnoliopsida > Ranunculales > Papaveraceae > Papaver > Papaver atlanticum. Next base: position 959,080 of record JAJJMB010012966.1, read on the forward strand.
CCATTTCAATTATTGAAACATTCTTAGAAGATGCCAATAGCTGTCTCACACAAACTATTAGCTTAAAAGCAATTTTCAAGTGATCGAATGATCAATACGAAATATTCTGAGCCTACATCAAATGATCGTCTCACACAAATCATGTAAGATGTTACCAGGTGATTTTCACATGATCATCTTTTGAATTTCGTCAAGAATAATGATGAACGTGGTTAAAGCAAAAAGCTTTCCAACACATATTTCGAGAAAGATATAAGCGAGTTAAACTCATCCTGAAATATCAAATGTGTATAATGTAAAGTATATATAGTTATACGACTTTTGTCTCAATATGAGATAGAATAGAATATACTTATGAGTGATAGATGAGTTCAAGTCTCCATATACTTTTTGTTGATGAAGTCCCGCAAGATCCCCTTAGTAGTTCTTCATCTTCAATCGATGAACGCCGTGAAGTCTAAATCTCAACTACACATTCTATCCTAATCCGAGACATAGCTATAAGTAGACTAGAAATCAAGACTTATAGTTTTTGTTAGAGCATAGCTCGGCTGAACCCACCAAGCATTGGTATGTCAAGTTGGTTGTCATATTTTAGTGAACCAAAACTCATTTAGAGAGTCGTTTGATTATTTACTATAGTCAACTTCGTATAGGTTAGCTAGAAAGTTATTAGGATATGAGACATGCAAGTATTACTCGAAGACTTGAAGAATGTGAAGAAGTAAAGAACTACAACGACGACATCATCCTTCCTCTTGAGGTTAGTAATATTTTGACTTGAACTGTTTCATTCCTAACGTATCTTTGAAGTCGTGATATATTGAAAACATAATTGCGAAGCTGTGAATGATTATACTCTAGTTAGACGTAGTATTAAGGAATTATAATACGAAGTATAACGCCTATCTTTTAAAGGAAGTACAATTCATAAACTTGTTTTATGAATCGAAAGGGAAATCGCTAGGCTTATTGGTATTGTTATCCATTGCAAATCTATGGATTACCAATATGTGTGTTTAGTATAACCGCTCATAACTTGTTTATGTATCTTGGTAAAACTATTCACGATGCCTGACTTATGTATCGGTATGACTTTTATTAGTGAAACCAATCTTAAGTAATCACCTGAGATGGTATGATCGATATTTGTAATTGGTGTGACCATTCCTAGTCATTGGGTAACCGATCCTAGAACTTGGTTAGGACTAATCACAAGATGTGTAATCGATTCTTGTAGTAGGTTAAAAAGTTTTAGTTATTGGTGTAACCGATCCTATAACTTGTGCAACCGATCACAAGTAAGTACCATAAATAGTGGTAACCGATCCTGGTACTTAGTTAACAAAGTTTTTGGAAACTATTGTGACCGATCCTAGTAGCCACTTGGAGGTAAAACCGAACTTGTGTTTGGTAGAAACGTTAAACCCATTAATGGTGATTAAATGTTTTTGATCAATCACATAGTTCTTGGAAATCAGATGAACCAATTCTAAACTCGTTTGGAAGTGTGGAAAATCGGTTCCAAGATTGTAAATATGAAAAAGGATTTACAAAGTAAACATGTCGACATACTTTGAACATGTGCAGTAATTCTTATCTATTATTGTTCAGGGATATTCCTTAATAACTAAAGGAGAATCCCGGATCGAAATAAATCGAGAATCTTTTAATTAAGGTTTTTAGTTTTATATGCTTTTAATTTCCAGCAATTAAATGCATATCTTTAGAAAATAAAAATTGGTAATGTGCATTTACTAATTGGAGATTTTCTACTGAGATTTCGGTCAATATTTGGACAGAGCATTTCCAGGAATTATGAAAACCGAATTTGGAAATATATTGCATATCTTGAGAATATTTTCGGTTTTGGAAATTCCTTGGTCTATAAATATTGAAGTTTGCATTTCGAGCAAACTAATCCTCAGAGACAACAAAACTACCTAGTTGTGTTGTTACTGGTGGAGCCGTCTATTCGGAGAGGAAAGTACCCTAATTAGGCGAAATCTCTTACGACCGCTCGTTTTAAAGACTTCTTTGGGATTGAGAAGCTCTACGAGTACCATTGGTGGGAAACTAGATAATTGCAGTTTATTATTAGTTTTCGATTGATTTGATTGACTAACGGTTGTTGAACTTTGATTGCACCTAGTTTGTTTATGCTTGAGAATCTTCTCTTCTGATATAAGATTCACTCAAACTAGATCGAAGTATCGACGGGGATCTTTAGAACTGTTTGTAGATCTAAAGACGTCTTGTGATAATCCATCGTTAACAGACTCCGCTCTGTGTGTGATTGATCACAAGAGATTCAAGTTGTTTGTGTGCAGGTGTTTATTGAAGATCTAAGAAGATTTGAAGACAAAGAAGATTTCTTATTTGAGTTCATAATCTTTGGTGTGCACAAAACTTGATCGGCTGGGGATCCAACTATAATTGGTTTATCTTTTGATGGATTGGATTAATTAGTTTAGTAGATCGGCATCAATACATTTCTTTGTGATTCAAAGTATTGATTGCATAGTCTAAATAATTACTTTGGTAGTTGTTGAAAGATTTATCTAAGAACCTGACAAAGGAGTTTATTGGGATAAACGGAAGATCCTTTTATCATACTCATATCACTTGTTTGAAAAGAGTTGTTACCGAACAGATTTGTTGTTCCTTTACTGTTTGGAATACGAACCAAAGGAATTGTTCCAAGTGCGTGACTTATTACAAGTTGGAGGCGCAGGGATACTGAGGGAACTAGGTGAACTATAGGTTTAGTTGCTTGGTCTCAACTATACGAAGTTGGTTTAGATTTTGTATAACGGCTTAATTCTGAGAGTATTCAATTATGGACAAGGTCCCGGGGGTTTTCTGCATTTGCGGTTTCCTCGTTAACAAAATCTTGCTGTGTCTTTTACTTTTCTATTTCCGTAATTATAATTGTTTTTATTATAATTAGAAGTAAAATACACAAACGTTAATTCCTAATTACTTGATAGCAATCCTATTGTGTTTGGTTAAGTTCGAACCTATTATCAAGTAATCATACTTCGTTGTTGTATTATCTTGATCTTGTATCCATAGTCAATCACGCAAGTTATCTTGTTGTCGTATTGTCTCGGTCTCGTATCCATAGACGATCACACGAAGTGTGAACCGATTAGTTGTATTATCTCGACCCAGTCCATATACAATCACTTTCGGAGAAAGGACTTATAGGTGGAAAAGTTTTAGATTGAGTTATATTTGGGTACCCTCGTCTTTTCAGTTTTGACAACTAAACTTGACAAACAAGCTTGAGATAGCAACGCTTGCGAGTTCGACCGAGCCGTGCTCTAACACTTGGTATCCTTCACTTCTCCAATACTCTGTGTCAATATCCAAGATACCTTGTAGAGTTTCAGGATCTTTTCTATGAGCAAAAGATAACTGTTTCTTAATACAGTTTAATTGATTACCAATACGGTGGATGTAATACATGAGATCCTTGTTTTCTTTGTCAGAAGTATCAGAAAAGCAAATAACAATATGACCTTTTTTTATGCTCCAATCATTTGGTTGATGGTTCCTTTAGAGACATCTTTAGTATATATGAGATCATCAAACATATCTCCTATTGTTATTTCACAGATTTTTGTGATGAGACATGGATATCCAAGATTTTCTTTTCCTCCTATAAGAGTAGGATATTCAGAAATCTTAATCATTTGATCGACAATAATCCCACAGAGATCTATTTGTTTATCTTATTCCAGAAGAATGTAGACAAACTCTGCGAATTCCTTTTCCTAATGTGACGTCTCTTTTGCTTGTGAAGAGAGTTGCAATCTCAAGTTTACCAAAAACTCCTAGTTCAAACGGTACATCTTTGGTTCGCAATCTTCCATTTTCCCAGTCAATCCTTTGTCCAACGACACGGGTTGAAATGATATCGTGATCAATTTCAACTTCGGTAATTATATGATTACATGCCATATTGTACTTGATAATGTTTTAAATCATCTTACGATCAGCATAATAGAGATTGCATCCAACAAGAGTGGCAAAAGTAAGCTTCTTTCGATCGATATTGCGAATATTAACATATAAGATTCTTACCATGTCAGGTGAATATTTTTCAAAATCAAGGAGTTTTCCCCAGTCCTGATCTTGAACGAACTTCACATAGCTTGTATTGGAAACTTCTGAATCAAATCTCCTTTCAACAATAAAACTTATTCCCTTGAAAGTTTGATATTTATCAAAACATGAACTATCTATGAAGGAAGTAAGTTCATGTTTATCCTTGATTATATGAGGAAAACGGATCTTCTCAGTTTCATTGTAGGGAATAAAGGGATTCAAGAGATCATCTTTGTCTAGCTCAGAAGTTTTTTCGCTTCTTGATTTCCATTTTACCATTTTCCTTGTACCGCAATTGTACAGAAAACCCTATATCTGGTTCCAAAACTTTTCCCAAAAATTGTTTGTGATAACAATACATGAGTGTTCCCTTTTAAAGGAAGGGAGAATTTTTTTCGGACTTGACTAGGTTTGAAAAATCGTTGATTCGAAAATATTTGTTTATAAGGAAACAAATTTGTTTTCGGAATCTTACTTTTCTTTTGGAAACCAGATTCTTGGACCGGATCTTCATAACGGATCAATTCTATATTCATGTTCGAATATTTGTTAATTCTATTATTATTATCAAGATCTGATAATATCTTCGAAAACCCTTGTAGGTTTGAAACAATAAATTTCTTATTGAAGATAACAGAGTAGGATACGACAAGATCGTTCATGACAAGATAATTACAGAAAATATCTTTATAATTATTAAACCGGTAATCTTTTAGAAGATCACTTGCTTCATTGAAACCATTATGTGGAGTATGAAGCAATCCTCTATTGACAATATCATTAATAGAAAAATCATCCTTCACATAGTTGAAAGAAATCCAAAAGCTGAGTCTGGACAAATTCACATAGACATTTTTAGATGTGTATGCACATACGTTTGGGTAAGAATACCAAAATATAATTAAGATCCCCAGCTCTTCAGAATAATAGTTATGAAGTATTATTAGAAAAACCTTTATAAGAATCTTATGCACACTCATACTTTACATAAAATATGTTACATATGCATTTGTATTAATATCACTAAACCAATTAGTAATGACTCTCATGAAATACATGCCTATAACTGTCAGAAGTCTGACTAATGGATCTAAGGAACAAATGGGCATAATCCATATTCCAAAGATACTCTGAAAAAAGAGTATTGTTTTCTTCATTCTTGTTTTCCACCTGACAAGTTGAAGTTAACAAATCTTGTTGATACGTTAACTGAATTAGTCATTAGATTCAAAACTTATAGGTTGGATCGTAACAAACACAGATTGTTAGATCATAGTTTCTTTACCGATGTAAAGTCTTAAGCACTCAACTCCTTTGATCATCTTCCAAACAGTAAAGGAACAAAGATGTTTGGTAAATACTCCAATAATATTTAATAAAATGATTCATTGAGGTTTGACAAAGGCTCTTCCGTTTAAAATAGTAAACTCCTTTGTCGAGTAAAATCAATCCAAATCAGTAACTTATATTCAGGTTCACACCTATCAGATTCGAGACTGAAGAATACCACCAAAAGATAGTTGCCGATCTAAATGACTATATGATCAAATCTATTAAAGATAAATCAGATCTAAGGCGGATCCCATCCGATCAAGATGTGTGCACAAATCACGAGATATAAAAACCAATAAGAAAAATATTCTTATCTTCAAATCTTCAATTGCCTTCTTATGTACCTGCACACCACACTCTTGAATCCACTTATGATCGATCACACACAGAATAGAGTCTGTTAACAATGGATGATCACAAGTTTTCTTTAGATCTAACAACAGTTCTAAAGATCCCGTCAATAGTTTGATCTAGTTTAAGCGACCATTGTGTCAGAAGAGAAGGCTCTCAAGAATAATCAAACTAGGTGCAATCAAAGTTTCAACAACCGTTAGTCAAGCAAATCAATAATCGAAAACTAAACTAACAATGCAATTATCTATTTTCCCACCAACGGTACTCGTAGAGCTTCTTGATCCCACATAAGTCTCTAAACGAGCGGTCGTAAGAAATTTCGCCTAATTAGGGTACTTTCCTCTCCGTATAGACGGCTCCACCAGCAATAACACGAATGAAGTTTTCCTGGCTCTTAGGATAGTTTGCAAGAAATGCAAACTCAACTATTTATAGACCAAGGTTGTTTGTAAAACAAGGGAAATTCCAAAACCGAAAATATTCTCAAGATATGCAATAAGTACCTAATTTCGGTTTTCATATTTCCAACTAATATCCATCATGTAATTCTGAAATCTCTCATTAGAAAATATCTAATATTAGTTTAGCAATAAACTAATATAACTCTCCAAGAGATATGTTTTTGATTTGCTGAAAAATCAAAAACATAATCGAAAATCTTAATTAAGATATTCTCAATATTTCGGATTGGGATCACCTAGAGTATCAAGGAATATCTTTGAACAATAAAAGATAAGAATTATATTCATGTTCAAATTATGTCGACATCTGGAACTTTCCTATTTACCAAACCCTAATTCCAATCTCATACAACACCGTAAAGTAATATGTGAATATAGAAGATCGGTTTTGCTCTTGGGACCGGTTCTAGCATGACTCCTAACATAGGTTAAGTCGGTTCTACCAAGTCTCCAAATAAAGGTAAGGATGGTTCTACTATGACTCCCAACAATAGCTAGGATTGGTTCTACCATGACTCCCAATATAGGTAAGGATCGGTTCTTCCAAGATTCCCAACAATAGCTAGGATCAGTTCTACTATGTATCCCAATATATGTAAGGATCGGTTCTACCAAGATTCTCAACATAAGTCAAGATCGGTTCTACCACGTATCCCAAAATAGGTAAAGATCGGTTCTACCAAAGTTCTTAGCTAGGTTCAAATTGGTCATCCAATAGATCTTCAATGAAAACCAGAGCAAAACGCCTATTGGTTTCTTTTCGATTACAAAACAAGTTTCGTATATGTACTTCTTTTAAACATATGTAATCAAACATAGTTTCCTAGGATGAAATCACACCTCTATCTAATACACAATCAAGTAACGAGTTACATAGATTATGTCGATGTCGCATTTACGAAGTTCAAAAGATAAATGTTATACTTCGTAATCAAATATTCTTCCTTGACACTTTGATCATAATAAAATGATCAAGTCTAATACAAGAGTATTAAATATAACCTCGCATGTTATTTTTTCAATCTAAAATGACTTGAAAGCAACGATACGAATGGAAACAAGTCAAGTCAGTATCATTATACCTCAAGTGGAAGGATGATGTCTTCATTGTAGTCGACACCTCTTCATGATCTTCAGGTCTTCAAGGTAATACTTGTGTGTCTCAACATTCCTAGACTTTCTAATCTAACTTAAACGAAGTTGACTCTAGTACATTTAATCAAGCGACTCTAATTGAGTTTTGATACTAAAATATGACAACCAAACTTGACATACCAACGCTTGGTGAGTTCAACCGAGTATTGCTATAACATATTGCAATATAAATACTTAAAATATATGCAATATAGATTTATTTTCGAAGCTAACAAACACCAATTTTATTCCAACTATTAAACTGATATCTTTCATAGATGATAATTAATATTATCTAGCACACATCTGTGTACTTCACTAATATAGTAATTGGAGATATGCAAACCTCTAGGATATGGTAAGCATATTTTTCGATACCAATGTATGTGTTGAAAAATAAGATTCAGGATCTTTCCTTGAGTAATTGAACATCAAGATATTAGAGTTTAACATATATTCAAATCACTATGTCGACACTTATGAACATTTCCAATTTAACTTATGTACATCTCGATGTTTGAAGAAACCTAAAGATAACAGACATATCGAAAATATAAAAAATGAGTAAAACATTGTCAGGATTGGTTCTCGGATCCATCCTTGCCACAAGGGATCATTCCTACACTTAGGATCAGTCCAGAATCCAATTACGATTACGAAAAAAGTTTCACAAGTCTTCTTCCTTAAAACATGATTATAATATTGCTTCCAAATAAAATTCCAAGGTTTAGATTCATCCGAAAGTTCAACACACTAATAACGAATTACCAATTAGTGCAATATCAAGAACACGAAGCCCATAGATAAACTATATTTCGTAATTCCATATACTTAAGTTTTTGAAATAACTAGTATATCATTCCTTAATAAGACTTTGGTCATAGTATAATAACCAAGTCACCAATACTAAAGTCATTGTAAACAAACTTAACTTCGTATATTATGTTTTCAATGCATATAGACTTGAAAAAAAATAGATAAAAATGAATTAAGTCAAGTATATATATAGTAACCTCGAACTGAAAGATGATGTATATGTTGTCTTCAATACATCTTCAGGACTGCATGAGTAACTAGAAAAAGTCTCAATATTTATATGTTCCTAGTCTAACCTAGCAAAGTTGACTTTAGTAATCAAATCAAGCGACTATGAGTTTTGGAACTAAGCCTGACATACCAACGCTTGGTAGGTTCAAACGAGCAATGCTCAAACATTATGTTACTCAACATTGTTTTTTTTTTTTGAAAATACAGGTCACTTGCAAAATAATTTCTGATTTCGCAAAAGAAATGAGAAAGCAAAAGGATGGCTTGGGTCTCAGAAGAAATGGCTAAACTCACATCAGATAATTCGGTTGTTTGTGTTGATTATTCAGGTTGTAGATTACCTACTGTTATAAGAGGTACTATTGTAATAATAAACCAAGTTTTGCGCATAAATGCTTTATAAGTTGTTTTTTTTATAATCGTCTGAATTATAGAATGGAAAACAACTTTTTAAAAGCAAAGACAGGATCCGGTGTTCCCAACTGGATAAAGACTGACTTGCAAAAACACACAATCGATCAAATTATCATCCAAAAGATCTTGAAGTGAATAATTGGGATAAAAGGTCAAGTGTTTCCAAACCCATTCAAAAGTGTATACAAACTAAAGAATATCCATTGAGCAACAAAAGCCAAGGAAAAAGATCTCCCAGAAAAATTCAAGGTAAAAAGCAAGAATCGGAAAAGGAAGAAGAAACAAGCCAAGTGAAAACCTATTCATAGTGAAAAATACATTAATGTAGTTTAAATTACATGTGCTAAATAAAATAACGTTCACCTCAACACAACTTGATTTTTTTGAAAGTGCATCCTTACCAAGAACGCCCAGGTCTCAAAAGTGGGGAAAAAAGCACAAGAATTAGGCACAAAATCTGTTAAATATACGTTGAATAACTAATGAGGTGAAAGATTGGTGAACCTGTGAGAATCATGAAGAGATCTCTAAAAGGTATATTTGGATCTTACAATCTTGGTTAAAAACAATTTATTGTTCATGAACTATTTTTGTTTCAAGTTGATCATTTGGAAATTATCCAAGCAATGATAATTACTATCTATGGCGATTGGAAATGTTTCCAATTGTTTAAAGAGAATTTTCAAAACTTATCAAAATTTTGGACACAAGAAATGTAAGCGTACTACCTAGTGATCTAAGTTCCGAAATAAGGGTACACATATGCAGTTTGTGTACCCCAACAACTTGAGTTCACAGACTGGTCCATAGGTATGCGTACTCCTATATATACCTAACCAGTACATAACTAAGCAGATGCTCATACAACTATTTTCACAAATATGTTTGGTGTGACGCCCCACTAAGATACCTGCTTAGTTAATAAGATTATAACCTAAGCTTGAAGCATCAAATCTATATCATCGATTTTAAGAAATCATAATTACATAAAGTAAACCAAAACAAATCCAGCTCTCATATACTTTATTTAATAAACATTTCTCGAGTGGTATGAATATATTAATGTGTTGTTTTATAGATAAACAAGGAATACATATATATAAGATACATAAACTATAGTAATAACCAAACACGGGTTCACAAAGTGTGTTTGATAGAATCACTCGAGTGGTATGAATATATTATTATCCATTCACGAACTCAGATCCCAGGGGTACGCGTAGTGGGTATGCGTACCTCCCTCATGTTCATGAACTCAGAACCTTAGGGTACACGTACTGGGTATGCGTACCTACCATTAATGTGTTGTTTACAGATAAACAAAGAAGACATATATAAAAAAAATACAAAAACTGTTGTAATAACTAAATACATTTGCACAAAATGTGATTCATTTATCTTTAAAACAATAACTACACACATTAATATATTCATACATTAATGTGTTCATAAATTGTTCATACTTCATATAAGTACTCACTTTTGCAATATTATCAGTTTTTCCTCTAAAAACTATTATAATAACCAAGATTGGTGAAATCATAAACAAATAACTGACAAGCTCATTGAAGATGAAGATAGTCTCTCTTTTGAGAAATTTTTTTTTTATTGTAATGGTTTTGAAACTTAAATAACAAATTAGTTAATAAAATAATTCTCGCCCATCCACTCTACCTCACATGTCTGGCAGGCCGATCAAGCTCCTGAAGTCCTGGTCGATGAAATGTTCCCCTAGTCAAGGCGACCGCCCCTCGTAATAAGGTTGTGCATTAAAAGAGAAACAAAAATGATTAATACCTCATCAAAGTACCATCCAAAAATGAAGAAGTATCCGCGTCTGCCAATTTCAAGTTTTTTTTTTCTTATCATTGTATTCAAAAACAGTGTAAGTATGAGCTAATACACCAGTTAAAGCAGTTGCGCCGCTGCAGTAAACCTAATCCATTTCTGGTACTTGTTACCAGCTGACTTACTTTTTTGAACTTCAGAATTGATTACACTCAAAATATCACGAGTCTGAACCTTATTCTCCTGTGAAATCGGGATAGCAGCTGGTATTTCAATTGGATTGAGATGCATATGTTTATCTTTGCGTTTGTTCATTCTTCGGTGAAGTCTGGAGAAAATTTTTACCGATCAAAAAGTTTGGCTTAAACATCGCTTAGTCTGGTAGGTTTGGTGTATAGTGGAGGAAGCACAAGAATTAGGGCGCACATTTTATGTTGGGTAAGATGTTGAATATCTGGTAAAACCGTAGATTCATGATTGGATTCTTCTAAAAGGTATGTATATAACCTTAAGCAAGATTGATGATTTTATTATTATGTGCTTGATGCCATGATTCATTAATATCAAAAACATATTTGTTTTTGTTACTTGTGCTCTTATTTATTGCTAAATGATTTGATGAAAATTCGTGTATCATCATGATAGATTGTTTAAACATATACTTGAAGTCAGATACCCAATGTTTCCGAAGACAATAATTATTATCTCTATCTTGTTGAGACAATGCTCCAAAGAGACGAGTCGATGTTTAAGAGGTTAGACAACCTTTTAATTGAATGGTTTTATGACAACAAAATCCCAGTGTGGTTGTCCTTCTATGCACCTATAAATTAAAAGAGTCAATATAGTTTTATTATGACTCAAGGTGTACCACATCTCTTGTGAGTCCAAATAACAATGACTTGATGTTAGTATCAACACTTCTTATGCTCTTTGTAGAGTTCTCCGTGCCTATCTGACTCTTAAGGAAGAGACGAGAACATGATCTATCTAATCATAATGTTAATATTTAAACTTATATTATGATTTCTGGGTAGAAATCTCAAGACATGAAAATCATACAGAGGGTACATCATTCACCATAAGCAAGAGATAATGGATCAAAGGTGAAGTACTCATGATAGACAAACCAATGTGGCTAATGATCCATATAGCTTGTGTATCATTCATATTTACCTAACTTGATTTGTGTTTAATTTCTTAAATATACATGTTAGAAGAAACGAAAAAAGCTGATGAATTTTGTTTTTGGTGAATCATAAAGAATAAATTTCTAGACAAGCTTGTCTTGTTAAAAAATCTTGAAATATGATCCAAGCAATGGTTGTTCAAAGGTCCTTATTAACAATATTAGTTCGATATAATTTATTGTTCAATAATTAATTTGTGGGTCAATTGAAAATTGCCTAAGCAAATGATATTATCATTTGGGAATGTTTCAAACATCAAAGAGAGAAATTCAGAACTTCTGATATTTCTGCTCATGGTAACAGAAACATAGTATTGTTACCTTCCTCAAGCTTAAATTGAACCACAACTTTGAAGCAATACTATGTTGATATGTTATCCCCCTTAGTCCATACATACTTCTTTTGAAAAATAGGTAAAACCTATAGATAATAATCCACCCCCCTTTACATAATGCTCCGAAAATCCATATGTTGTAGTAAGATACTACTTAAAACTTTTCCCCCTTTTTGTCAACAAAATTGGCAAAGGAAAAAAATAGGGATTACTATGAATTTAAACAAAAGAGTTTCAATACTAGAGAACACATACCAACATTTAGTTTAGACGATTTCACCAAGAAAACTTGGTTTGCATCAAGGAGACGTATAAGTACAAGAATCTCCTACAATTCCACATACGCTCTCCCTACAAAGATATTACATTAAACACAAGTTCAAAAGAACTCTCCCCCATTATATGGCATTCCCAGAAGAACAACATGAGCGACCTTAACTCTAATCACAAGAGAAGTATTTTCCTTGGACATTAACAACTTACTCGCCAGTTACGAACAAAGTAAATTTGTATCCCAATATTTTTATTTATTCTCGCCAGTTGCGGACAAGGAAGTTAAAAATAACGATCTTAATGTTGGAGGCACTAAGATACAAGATTTTCATGAGAAAAATAATCATCGACAAAAACTATTCTCAACTAAAGTTACGAACAAGAGCACAATTAGTGCGACATGACTCAACATAAGAATTATAACTTCTCTGGCCATGTAGGAACGTTGAGATTAAAGTTTACCACTTATTCCCTAGTGTTTATGCAATCAAGGAAGTAAGTAGATTCCCAAAGAACATCTTACGGAATCATGTAGCAGTATATTCACAGAAGTGTAATCGTGGAAAGATTAATACTTCCATTCTCAAAATAGTTTACTCCTCTTTTACAGGAGTTAAGAGCTTAACCTATGAGAAAATATAAGATATATGTTTTAATCGCCAGAATATGATGGCAAAGAATAAATCTCACAAAATAAGCAACACATATTATCCATAAAGATTAGGTATTGCATGTCATCTTCAGAAATAAATATTAAATAAATAAACTTTAAACATGCAAGATGATAGTGAAAAGACGAGGGTACCCAAATACACCACAATCTTTTATTTATCTACCTATAAGTCCTCTTACCGAAAGTGATCGTCTATGGACAAATTCGAGAAAATGCAACAAATCGGTATTCACACTTTGTGTTATTGTCTATGGATACGAGATCGAGACAATACGACAACCAAAGTGTGATACTTGATAATAGGTTCGGACTTACCCAAACTCTATAGTATCACTATCAAGTATATCGGAGTTAACGTTTGTGTATTTTACTTTTAATTATAATAAACAATTATAATTGCGGAGATAGAAAAGTAAAAAACACAGCAAGATTTTGTTAACGAGGAAACTGCAAATGCAGAAAAACCCCGGGACCTAGTCCAGAATTGAATACTCTCAGAATTAAGCCGCTATAAAAAATCTACTACAATTTCGTATAGTTGAGACCAAGCAACTACCCCTAGTTCACTTAGTTTCCTCAGTATCCCTGCGCTTCCGACTTCAATGAGTGCACGCACTGGAAAAATTCCTTTGGATCGTATACCAAACAGTAAAGGAACAACAAATTTGTTTGTAACAACTCTTTCGACTCTTTCAAGATAAAGATATCTCAAGTCATACGCAAAGGATCCTCCGTTTAATCTAATAAACTCCTTTGCCTGGTTAGATCAATATATCCAATAACTACCAAAGTAGTCAAGTTTAGATTCACAATCAATCAGTATAGATCTCAACGAGAAACTATAAAGCGATGCCGATCTCACACAACTAATCAATCAAATCTGATTCTAGTTGGATCCCAGCCGATCAATGTTTGTGCACACCAAAGATATGAGAACTAAATCTTCTTCGTCTTCAAATCTTCTTTGATCTTCAATAAACATCTGAATAACACCACTTGAATATCTTGTGATCAATCACACACAGAACGGAGTATGTTAACAATGGATTATCACAAGATGTCTTTAGATCTACAAACAGTTTTAAAGATCCCGTCGATACTTCGATCTAGCTTGAGTGAATCTTATATTAGAAGAGAAGATTCTCAAGAATAACAAACTAGGTGCAATCAAAGTTTCAACAACCATTAGTCAATCAAATCAATCGAAAACTAATAATACTGCAATTATCTAGTTTCCCACCAACGGTACTCGTAGAGCTTCTTGATCCCACAGAAGACTTTAAACGAGCGGTCGTAAGAGCTTTCACCTAATTAGGATACCTTCCTCTCCGAATAGATGGCTCCAACAGAAACAACAAGAATGAAGTTTGCCTGGCTCTTAGGATAGTTTGCTAGAAATGCAAACTTAAGTATTTATATACCAAGGATGTTTGGACACCAAGGAATTTCCAAAGCCAAAAATATTCTCAAGATATGCAATGAATAGCAAAATTCGATTTTCCTAATTCCAATAAATACTTGTCCAAAATTTCCGAAATCTCTCAATAGAAAATCTCCAATTAGTAAATGCACATTAATAATTTTTATTCTCTAGAGATATGTATTTAATTGCTGGTAATTAAAGCATATAAAACCAAAAACCTTAATTAAAAGATTCTCAATTTATTTCGGCACAGGATCTCCTTGAGTACTAAGGAATATCTTTGAACAATAAAAGATAAGAGTTACTGTACGTGTTCAAAGTATGTTGACATCTTTTCACTGTAAATCCTTATTCATATTTACATGGATTTACATTATTGGAATCGGTTATACCACACTTCCAAACAAGTTTAGAATTGGTTCACCTGTATTCCAAGATTACTATGTGATTGATCAAATATCAAATCACATACATGGGTTCTACCAATCACTAGGATCGGTTATACCTTAATATGGAAATACTTGTGATCGGTCACACAAGTTACCAGGACCGGTTACATCAGTTACCAGGATCGGTTACATCAATTACCAGGACCGATTACCATATTCTCATGGTATTGCTTGTGATCGGTCACACAAGTTACCAGGACCGGTTACATCAGTTACCAGGATCGGTTACATCAATTACCAGGACCGATTACCATATTCTCATGGTATTTCTTGTGATCGGTCACACAAGTTACCAGGATCGGTTACACCAATTACCAGCACTGGTTACCAATTACAAGGATCGATTATACAACACTCTATGATCTGTCACACCAATTACTAGGATCGGTCACACCAATTACAAATATCGATCATACCATCTCATAGTGATTACTTAGGATCGGTTACACTAATTAATAAAAACTAGTCATACCAAATCATAAGTCAGGCACTTGTGATTATTTGTACCAAGATACATAACAAAGTTACGATCGGTTCTACCATCTCACACATATTGGTAATCCAAAGATTTGCAATGAATAGCCGTACCAATAAGCCTAACGATTTCCCTTTCGATTCATAAAAAAAAGTTCATGAATGTACTTCCTTTAAACAAATGTAAAACATTGTTTCCTAGGATGAAATCTTCACCATAACCCATTCACATAATCATAACAGTATACACAACATTATGTCGATGTCATATCTACGAAGTTCAAAAGATAAGCGTTATACTTCGTAGTCTAATTCCCTAATACTATGATCATACAAATATGACCATGTAACATCACTAGAGTATTATACAAATGTACAGTATATACAGCTTCGCAGTTATGTTTTCAATATAGCACGACTTGAAAGATACGTTAGGAATGAAACAATTCAAGTCAATATTACTAACCTCAATAGGAAGGATGATGTTGTCGTTGTAGTTCGCTTCTTCTTCACATTCTTCAGGTCTTCGGAGTAATACTTGTATGTCTCAACATTCCTAGACTTTTTAGTCTAACCTAAACGAAGTTGACTCTAGTTTACAATCAAGAGACTTTAGATGAGTTTTGACACACTAAAATATGACAACCAAACTTGGCATACCAACGCTTGGTGAGTTCAACCGAGCTACGCTCTAACAGATAGTATTTAGAATAGCTAATATAACATATAAGAACTGCTCCAAAAGCTAGTGTTCCTCCTTAAACAATAAGAAAAAAATTCCTACAAGGAGTTAACCAGTAAAATAAAAGAATAAAAATAACTAATTAGATACCAGTAGAAACATCATCGGTTTTGAGACCTTGAGTTTGTCATCAACAGCCTCCACGAACTCTTCAGGAAAGATGTCTTCATTTAGAAGGTCATTGACATGCGAGCAAGGTCAGATGAAACCTTTTCCAACTAAGTTTTGAGCATATCTTATCTTTTCAAGGTTTCAACAAGCTTAATTTTTGCCTCTTCAAATTGCTTAAGAAAATCATAAACAACATTAGCAGAAATCATCTCTTTTTGTTCTATATCCTGATGATCATATGCAAAGTAGCAACATACATTAGGATGATCCTCGGAAGTAATAAAGCTATCAACTTCATATTCTACCAGAGTTATTTTCTTTTTCCCTTTTGACCAAATACCACTGCAGTTGTTATCAAGAGCTCCTTCCATGTTGTTGTGAGAACTTGACATGGGAGATAGGCTTGAATATAGAAGCGACTTGAATGGGGAAGCTCTGCTCAAGTTTCAAGTATTTATATTGGTGAACACTTAGGAGTTTCCAGGAATAGAATTAGTTCATCACCTCTATTTGGAATTTGAGTTAAATTAGAAAATAGTTCATGAATCGAACTTCCTTACTCAAAATAAAACATGAAATTACCTTTAAAGACACACAACCTTCCTATCTAAATTAAGAGTATTTCTCTACATATATTTATGATCTCAAAATCACATAACAGACAATACCTAATTCTTGGAGAATAGCTCAACAAATAACTTGTAATGTCTTTAGCTTAGCTGTAGATCTTTGAAGACCATAGTAAATATGCAATACTTTCTCTTAGAAGAGACAAGAAGAGATAGGTCACATAATAGAACTATTTGAGAGAAACAGAACACCTATTTATTTAAATTCTCATCTTACAGGATTTTTATAACATGATGAGGATTACAATCTATTTGCTTACACAACACCAGGATGAGTATTTTCATACTCACCATTTGAGAATGTTTCGATTTTACTCCTATTCTGTGTTTACCTTTTGGTTTCGAGAAGTTATAATAAAACTCAATTTCATTATGAAGAGAGATGAAGTTAGAAACTTTACCTGAGTTCTTCCGCCTTTTGAAAGTGCAAGATAACTTGTATATGAGATTGTTATAGCCTGCAATCATCAAGTCCATGTTTGCAAGTTGAAGAATCTCTTTAACTGGTAAATCCTAAGATTTCCCAAAGTGAGTTCTTATTGGAACCCAAGTTTGCGAGGAATCCTTCAGTTTTTCTTAGAAATTGTGCCAAAACCCTTGCTCTTTGTTTTGTTTGATGAGTAAGTTGTACAAACATTTCTGGAAGGTTCCTTGATTCGAGAATCAGTATCCTTCGTGTTAATGTCAGTAACTTCTTTTAAGATGATACTCAGGGTATCTTAAAGAGACTCAATCCGATTGTTTTACAAAATAAGCTTAAACTTCCTCCGAACATGTCTTTCTTTATTATAGAAGTAGCAAAAATTCTGAATCCTAGCGGAGTCAGTTTGAATAGATTTAACTCAAGTGATTTTCCTTTTTGGAGATACAATTTTTTCTTGGTCAGAGAAACTTAACTGACCATCCTTTTTCAAAATAGTCATACTTTGAACATGGCCTTCTAAAAGAGATTTACTTGAGTTATCGTGAGTGTCATTGGCAATTACTTTCTCTAACTCTTTTATATTTAAAGAATCCATGGATAAGGATAATTTTTCAGAGTCATATGTACTACCCGGGGTTGGAGGATCATCCAGTAGATGTTAAAGTTTCAAAGAGTTGTCGTAAGTGAAATAATTTGCATATTCATCACTTCAGCCTTTTCTTCAAGATTATTGACTTTGTTTTTCAGCCAATTGACCTCGGAATCCTGAATTCCAAGAAGTCTAAGAATCTCCACATTTTTCTTAGATGCTTCCCTTTGTACTTCTAAATCAGACTCATCATAGAGATAAGAGGGATAACAATTGTCAACAAACGACTATTTTATGGGAACAGAAGGTTCATCTAATTTTGAAAAGGAATGAGATTTTATCTCATTAATAGAGCCCACAAAAACAGTTTTTTTAATAACTTGTGATAGTTAAGAGATTTTGCACTCTTGTCCGTAATACAGATCGCTTCAAAAACAAACTTATTAGGTTTACAGTGTTTTTCTGCTCTGATACCAATTGAAAAGGTGAGGATACCAAGTACACCACCAACTTTTTCGTTCAACGGCTTGTATGGAAAAAACCTAATATAATTACAAGTAGACCAACGGAATGATCCTTGACAATATGTAATATAGAGTTTGAAAACGGCAACCTGTTGTTGATGGGTGAAAATGATTTGCTGATTTTTTAGGAAAGCAGAGACTCGATCGTACGGGCAGAGCCTCCTCGGACGAGCAAATTTCCTAAACCTTTTTCAAACAGATGCAATGCACGGGAGTTCTTTGAGTTCGAGAAATCAATCTGTAAGACTCCGGCCTAAACCAAGAAAAATGGTTGTTCCGGAGTCGATTCGGTCACAAAGAGGGATGAGGGTCAATCTGTAGGAGAGAAGCTGAGAAGTGTGTGTGAGATCAATGATGATCAAGGATTGTGAATGTGTTAATGATTCCTGCCAGTTTGTGAACTGCTGGGTTCGGATGAGATAAGTTCTGATCGATTGAGTGATAACTTCTTGTTTGTCGAAAACTATTGTTGTTCAATCGTGGATTCATAAACTTATTCATATTGCAAGAATAATAGACACGTTGATCCCAGTAAGTGTGACGGTTGCTGGAGTGAAAGAGTGGAAAATCGTGGTTAAACCAGTTCCACGTCATGCAGAGACTTGGTTGATTGTCCATCCACTACTTTGCTAACTCCCCCAACTGCTTGCATGACTTACTCACATTTGTCATCGTGGGTGTACACACGTGCCGTAGGCCGCCAGACCAAAACCCTAGTGAATATCCCCCCATGTGACGTGATTGATGTCTCATGAATATGGAGTCTGCAAGGCAGACATGTATTTAATTAGTCAGTTTTAGAC
The DNA here is from genome assembly GCA_023531105.1 of Papaver atlanticum. Classification (NCBI taxonomy): domain Eukaryota; kingdom Viridiplantae; phylum Streptophyta; class Magnoliopsida; order Ranunculales; family Papaveraceae; genus Papaver; species Papaver atlanticum. Next base: position 978,361 of record JAJJMB010012966.1, read on the forward strand.
TTAACTAGACGATGAGTCTTATCCATGATGAGTTGAGCATAATGAACAAATGTGGTATGCTCTGAGACTCATGGATTGCATAAGGTGTATGTTGAGAAAAAATAATGGAAAGACGTTGAGTCTTGATGAATTGTGATATATCATTTTAATAGTCGAGGTAATAATGATATTTTAAAAATTTGGATCGAGCGTCCGATGATATTTCTCGATCAAGGATTTATTTTGATATGTCGAGTATTCGACAGGAAATCAAAGATATTGTTGAATTATGCAGAATGCTCATTTCTGATCAAATATATCATGAATGATCGAATGACAAAGTACAATCAGAAATATTGGATGGTTGTCCGTTCGAACCATGTTGCTCAGTCGATAAAAAAATGTTGGTAGCAGGACTAAACATTAAATATAAATTAGAATACTGATTGCTGGATCAATAGGATTCTCGAATGTTGATAGTTGAATCAATATGAAGAATATTGCTCGGTCGAGAAATTGATAGTTGAATCAATGAGTTTTGAACCCAGTTGATCGTGTATTTTTCTAACTTAAGCAATTTAGTGTTGATAGATAAGCAAAATAAATATTGCTAGTTTAAGCATATATTGCTGGTTTGAGAAAATATTGCTCGATTCATGAATTATTGGTAACGGGACCAAATAAAATATTAATTAAAAATACTGGTAGCTGGACCGAATATTGTATAATTAATTAGGATGTTGATTGCTAGATCAACACAAATTTATTAGTGTTTGAACTTGCTCAGAATTATGGTTTGCAGAGCATTTGGTTTGAAACCCTAATTTTGATCGATTGTTGATCAATTGATGATTTACTAAAAATCAACCAATGAGTGAGAGAGGGACCGGATACATGGGATGCACTAGTGGAAAATGCAATAAAAAAGTCTGCCAAAAAAACACTTAAAACCTCTAAAACCGACTACTTCTGGGAGCCCTAACATTGTAGTCTTATTTTTCAAAACGACTGTGTCTGTGATTCTTTATATTTTTCAAATTACGTCTTCCTTTGACAGTCCGTCAAGTAACACTGACAGGAGCAACCGTTTTTCTAGAACATATTTTATAAAAAAAAATGGAAATTGATGATTCGGCTAAATCAGTTTTGGATTCAGCTTAATCTTAAACTAGAATCAAATATAATAGCAACGAACAAGAAACTAAAATTGAATGAAATTCATTCAATAACCATGCAACATGAATTCTTAAGTTGAAACATTCCCCATTAAATTAAAATTTGAATTGTATGTATGTACAACACACTGATCATAACTGATTTCACTTGACACTTGGGTTCAGAATAACCAAAAAATTGTAAACAAAACCTGAACTAACACTAATACCAGTTCTAAGTTTTCTTAAACATAAGCGCAACCCAACAAAATGATGAATTATCTGATGATGAACTGAGCCGCACAACATACCTGCAACAAAAATAAGCTTGGGCATTAGTTAACAATTTAATTTCAACATGATATGAATGGACTATTCAAAAATTATATACAAAAATGCAGAAAACTGTAGCTATATTTCTAGTTGTCACAAAGATATATAATTTTACAGTTGCAATGGAACACAGACGTTTTTTTCGATCAAATAGGATTATTGAGTATTAAACTTGTAACGCAATTTTAGGATACAAATGCAGGGAAACACAAATATTTTCCATCGACAGGAGTGCAGATTAAGATTAATAATACTTACCCATTGAAATGAATTACAACACAATGACTAACACCGCAATTGTAATGAAAACACAAAATATCTCAAGTTTAGATGATTGAAAAAATATCTCAAAAGCCAGACAGAAACTACAAGACACTCACATACTTAACGAACATATGATATTATAACCAGGTTAACAAGACAACATTTAAGCCTTAAAGAAGGAATAACAATCAAAAATTCTACCTGTCAAGTAAGTTCTCCGTGTATAGTGATCCCCACACCTCTTCGTGGTTGGCCTGGATAATCAAAAGGATGTTCATGTAGGGCTTCAGGACACAAAGCAGAAACGAAAAAAGTTAGCTTTTACATACCAAGATATATACGCCTGAATATCCACGCTACATCGAGCAAGTCTCTAGCTACTAACTCTTGAGGTGGGGTTGCATCGAAAAGTCCCGCCAATCGTGATCCTTAATAAGAACCAGAATTTGTAAAAATAACAAGTGCTTGTAACGTTGATACTTTAACTAAGATGTGAACAAAAAAATAAGAAACTGCACACACTAGGCAAGGAAAAACCCTTTCATCCTCTTTGTAAGGTACATAAGATGTATTGGATTTAATATATTACATAAAAGGAAACAATTCAAGGAAACAATTCTCTAAAGGGTAATACCAGGATAAATATCAATGTGAATCTTTTACCTTACTTTATTTACAGGTTGGGGAGTCATCTATGCATAAACCTCGTCAGTTTTAGCATCTTCAGGTCTGCAATAGAGGTACATGATATGTTTCTCAATAACTCATGATGACACCAAAGAATTCACGTAACATATTTTTCGAGTTATACAGATAGAATGCACATACACATCAAGGCGCTCTGATGATTCTAAACCTTTAGAAGGGATTTCTGAACCTACCTACAAGATTAAAGTAGCTCATTCTGTAACATGCTTTGAAATCAAAGGAACCCATGCTTTGAATTCGAATGGAACTCATTCTACAAAATCGGGACATCATCCAGTATTTTATATGTGTCAAGAAACTTCCTTACGTTAAAAATAAAGTACTTTAGCTGCACCAGTGCTGCTAGGAATGATGTTTAATGAAGCATCCCTTCCACCTCTCCAGTCCTTGCTCGATGGACCATCCACAGTCTTCTGTGTTACTGAAACACATGATTGAGTAAACATACGATACAAATCCATAGCTCTTAAAATTAATTTAATTCAACAAATGACAGAGACATCTAGACTAACCAGTCATTTCTTGGACAGTGAATCAACAACGTATTCAACTCCAAACTAACTGGGCATAAGTTCAGTTTCTACCCAATCATAATCATGTTACACATCCTTTTTATGGAGAGCAATTACTAAACACAATAAAGTTTCAATTGTCGGATCAACAAACAAGTTGATAAGTTCTTAACTTCTTCTCAGAAATGTATCAATCAAAAAAAAAAAAAAAAAATCAACATCAATCAAACAAAATCAATAACACTTAGTTATTATAACAGATCGAACATTCAATCAACTTCAGATACTACGATCATAATTCATAGAGCTACAACGAACAATTAAATACAATCCAAAATAAAATCGAAAAATAATCCAAGTAACAAGATTCACTGTAAAATCAATTATATCTAGGCGTTATTAGCTAAAATTCACAAATAAAGTCAATTCTATCTAGACTGACCACTCACCTAAATAGATCTATAAACCAAGCATAGAAATCATCGATTAATCAAGATCAAAAATAATTACACCATGTAATCACTAGTAATGAACGAATCGGTAACAACAGCAAGTTCAACATCATCTCTCTGTGGGGCAACTCTAATAACCAACCTGTTGATTAGGAATGAAACAAGAAAATTAATTTGTGCAGAAAAACAAAAAGAGCGACTAAGAGAATAAACAAGGGTTTTGAAATCCTAGCTATACCTGTTTATGTTGAATCTTGAAACCCAAACATCATATTAGAAAGCTGAAGAGAAAATTAGGGTTTTACTGAAATTTGGTTGAAGAAATTGGCTCAAGTAATCTGATTGAATGAATTTGGAGTTCGATTTTGACTTTTAATTGAACATTTTTAAGAGATTTTGAGATTTGGTTTCGTTTCTTCAACAACTCTTTCTTCTTCACTTTCAGATCTTCTTCTTACCTTTAAGAAAGAAAGATATTAATGGAAGTAAAACGAAGACGTTGTGAGAGAGAACTGAGCAGCGGGTTTAGGAGCAGAAATGGAGAGTTGTGAGAGAGAAGGAGAAGACAGAGAGAAGTGATAGAAGACGGAGATAGATAAGGTTTGTTTCTTCCCATATAAACTATTTTCCAGCACAGTCCTAATTGAAGTGAGACCAGAAGAACAATTTCCTCCGGTAGTCTTAATATAAATCCACGTGGAAGCTTTTTCATTTCCTAAACTTCCCCTTTGAATTATGACTGTTATGGGAGCTTGATTTTCTTTTTCCTATTTTTGTTATGAAAAAGACCTCCTTTGAGAGCCCAATATATTAAGAAACCCCTAGGAAGTCTTATTCATAATGCCTAATCAGACTTAAAAACCCATTTTACACTAGTGATGATGGGACGACCATGTAGCGCCCAGGTGCTCGAATGAGCATGCACCAAAGTCCTTTGTAGACCAATTGGTGAAAGGATGATTAAATGCTCGTTTAATCATTGTTACAACAGTGCTCGTCTGAGCATTAGGTGGTAAAACCTAATTATGGAGAGATGAGGACCGACCAAGGGGTGTAGAGCTGGCCCTTGGTGGTCTTGGGACCAACTGATGGTCGATTGATCAAATTACAAGTTGTTTGGAAAAAGTTTGAACCCAATATGAATTATAGACTATTAATTAGGTCAAAATCATATATAAAAGGGTGTGGGACGGCTTTTGCAAGCCAAAGGGCCGACCTTGGTCGGTCAAGGTAGCATGCCTATGTCACCATATTTCCCGTGACTCAATTGTGAGAATTTTGATATTTTCTGGTATGCGTTCGAGCAATATTTTTGATTTTCAGAAGAGTTTGATCTTGACTAAAACTCTCGATTTTGCTTGAATGAGCAAGTACAACTTTGCTCGTGCGACCAGTATTTTGAGAATATTAAAATAATAATATTTTAATATTTTCCGTGAGACGCCCGGACGGTCATGTGACCATTTGACTTTTTGGCTTTTTGGTAGTTTGAGCAATATTGGAGAATTATGGAAAAATTAGGTTTTTTGCTCAAACGAGGGAATTTCCTGAGCTGAGAGAAGAAATAATAAAAGAATAAGGAATTAGGGAGGCATGGGACCGGCCACGTCCAAGGCATGGCCGGCTGGCCAGTGTGCCCATTCCCGTGAATTCTTTCCTATTTTATATTATTATTTTTCATCTTAGTGTGAGAAAATATGGAAAAACTAGGAGTTTTGCTCAAACGAGGGAGTTTGCTCAAACAAGGGAGTTTTCATGAGACAAGGAAAATAATAAAATAGGTTAAAATAAAATAAAGGGAGAGGCAGGACCGGCCACGGCGGCATGACCGGCCGGCCGGTGGGCCCGGTCCCGTGCGCATCTTTTTTATTTTATTTTATATATTATTTTCTTTCCCTATTTTTCATAGGTTTCCTCATTCGCACATATTTTTGAATGCTCGTTTATGCATTTGGGTGATCACTTATGCATATTTGGTGCTCGTTCGTGCATTATTGTTAAGTACATTCGCACCATTTTTTCGGGGCTTACTCGGTGCTGGCCTAAATGCCTGAAAAGTGAATATCTATTACTAATCCATGGGATTCAACTGGGAATAAACCATGGAACGGAGTAATGAGATATATTGAATATCTATTACTAATCCATGGAATTCAGCTGAGAATAAACTACTTCTTCTTTGAATTCAGTGTGTGGAAGACTGACCAGATCCTTTTGTGTTTCGGTCTTTATTGTTAAAATCTGTTGGATGTACTGTTGCTTGGATGCCAGGTAATTGAGTTCTGCTTCATCCTTTAGGAGCTTTGAGATTTTCCCTGACAGCTTTAATTGCTATCCTCTAGAACCTCCATGTGGGTCTTCCTGCTGGATGAGGGAGGGAACAACTAACTTTTTTGACACAGGTTGCCTTTGATGACATATTCGCCTTTGTTTGTCATAAATTTCAGCTTTTAATGATATGTTGAAGACACGGCTTGCATTGTGTAGATCCAATGATCTTTCCAGAATACTATTTTATGATGACTTGGTGTTGAGAACCAGGAAATCCACATTTTTTTTGATCGGGACGGCTTCAACTGTAAGAGTTATCTCTCTCATAGGATATGTCTTCAAGCCATCAAAATCCATAATGGCAGAGCCGTTACTCTTTAGGACACTATCTTGTGTCAGCTTCATCTACTCTGCTGCTTGAAAATAAATGATATTACAGGTGGATCCCTGATCAATCAGGATCTTACGACTGTCCTAGCCATCTATAATGAGCTCGACCACCAGTACGTCAGAGTGTTGGAAGGTGACCCCAACTAGATCCTTTTTTGTGAATCGTATGTCATCTGGTGGTAAAAGCAATCCTATACAGCTGGGATGAAGACATGTAACGTTAACCTCGAGATACTTCTATTTTCTATCAGTGGGGTCTTACGGTAGATCTGTCTCAGCTCTCGCTGCTGAGTGTATCGTATTAATACATCCTTTGACTTGCACTGCTGAAGACTTTCCGGTATTACCTTGCTCTTGGAGTGTGAACTTTGTCAGACGTCCTTCTCGTGACATGCTTTCTATGAACCTTGTTAGCAGGTTTCTATAGTTGTTGGTGAGACGTCCTTCTCGTGCCTCACTCTTGTGTTTTTGCTTTCCACATTATATTGTTTATCTTTATAATTGGATTTACACAAGTTAGTGCATACTCATTCTAAGTAGATACGGCCGCTTAATTGTAATCGATTACGAGACTTGTTTCTTGTGGAATCCAATTGGATTATTTGGATATGACTCGATTGATCTTGGATATTGATTTTTGAGATCGTCCAAGTACTCTGCTTAACAATCAGGTTCACGGACCTTGTGTCTGTATATGTACTGATTGTTCTATATACATATTGTCAAAGGTCATTAAGTTGGTCTGCTTGATATTGTATTAAGTTTTGTCTATATAGGTTACCGAATGAAAAAATTTGGTGTATTTGGTATCCCCTACGTTTTCAATTGGTATCAGAAAATGCAAATACTTTTAGACCCAAATTGATAAGTCTGTGTTTGACGCGATCTATATTATGGACAAGAGTGCAATCTCGATTAACGTACCGCCAGCGTTCGATGGCACAAATTACTTATGGTGGAAAACTGCTATGCGATCCTACTTACAAGCTCGTGACTTTCGAACATGGTTCTTGTTGTAAGAGGATATAATGCTCCACTTGTTGGAGTGGAACCGGCTGATGTTCCTAAAGGCATAGAAGCATATAACGATGAAGAAATCAAAGATGCTAAATGCAACTCTTATGAGACTATGTCGTATGATTTTAGTAGCATTCATATTGCAAAGAAGAAATTTTGATCTATGAACATTTGTTTGAGTCATATCTCCAGAGATTTATCAAGACAAGCTTGACTCGAATTTTTTTCTTTACAATGTGAAATCTAACTAACACCAAGTAGTATGACTAGCTACCTTTCAAGCAATGGATGCTACATTTACCATTCGACCATATATGAAAAATATGAAATACCCGAAGAAAAAAAACGCCTACAAATAATATGAAAAATGCCAATTGATTCTTTCAATATGATAAGTACATTACCAATTAAGCATCAACTAAGAACTACGTTACAAACAATTCCCTTCTTAATTCTCAATCTGGTTCAGAATCGGATCTGAACAGTCTTTCCGAAAACTAGCTCCTTCAAACTCTTCATCAGAAGCTCCTTTTCAAAAGGCCAAATAAAAGAACAAACTTGCAGGGTTCTTAGTAAAAGAAATATTTACATCATAAGGCTCTAAAAGTAATGAAATCTTGAAGTAACATGTTAAACATCATTAATCTTCACTTTGCTGTTATTGTTCTCGATATCTTCAAATCATCACAAATTCCTTCGTCGGTTTTCTGCAAAACTCAATATTAATGATTAAGCAAACATTTAACATCTTAGAGCTAACTTTAATATAAGAAAAGAAATTAAAGCCAATCCCAATTGGTGTTGTAGGTGATTATCCCGACTAAAAAGTTTGGAGTGTATATAAAAGAGGAATGGTGACTATATATTATTTAATTTGTCAGGACAATTTAGCAGAGTCTAATTCTTCCTCAAAGTGGAAACAATGGCGGCATCTCAAATGTCCTGCTCAAACAAAGCATTTCTTACGGATACTAGCACATCAAAAGTTGTTAGTTCGAGGAGAGGTCTTAATATTAGTAATGTATGCCCTATGTGCACGTCTTGCCCTGAAACCATAAATTAATCTTTTTGTAGATTGTCCTATGGTTGCTAGCTTATGGGCAAAACTAGCCACATAGTGGAATTTGAACTTCTAGTCCTCGTACATTGATCTATATTGAATTTGTACTTACAGTCCTTACTATCCACGGGAAATTCCAGCTTAGCCAACTGCATTATTCCGTTTTTTTGTGTGGCAGATATGGATTTCTCGTAATCAATGGTTTACCAGAATCAGGAGTTTAATATTGATATGGTCTTAAAACTGGCTGTGAGGAAGGCTGAAGAGTAACCACCATAGAACTCAAAATTACGGAAAGAATCATAACCTAATATAGGCAATTAGTGTTGCCAATGAAGCAAAAAAAACAAAAAACAAAATAGGGCAGCTATATTTGGGCCGACCAACCGGAGGGCCCGAAGGGATGAAGTCCTTTTTATGGCCATTTTTTTATAAAATGAAACCTCACATAAATTTACAATTTGATAAAAAGATTTTGGTAGTGTGCACTTGATAATACCAAAATATCCCTCCCTTTTAGTCCAATTACTATAACTCCTTATGTATCATATTCCTCTAAGGGTATAATTGGCAACCAAACTTTAATATAACATATCTAAAAATCCGTGCCTTGGAATTTTACAAATTTTATCTCGTTGGAAAGGTTATAAAAAAATCTACGGAATGAGTACTTTTTTTAAAAACAACAATATCAAATTTAGAGTTTTTACGAAAAATTCGTAGGTGTTTTTCATTTTACGCATAATTTTAGAAAATGAAATGTATATCCATTATACAAACCACCACAAAAGATACATAATACTTTATGTAGCCATATTTTGGTTTATGCATCAACTAATTTTCCGTTGCAACTAATAAAACGATGTACTCACTCCGTTTCAAGAAAAGTGATATTTTCACTTAAGCCTCAAAAATAACATTCCGACAAAAAAAATATGATATATAACGCGTTATGCAATCAAGAGTGTTTAGTTTTTCTTCGGTCGGCCCTCCCCACCATGGCAACGGTATTCTAGTTTTTTGAATTTTATATATTACAAGACAAACTTAATTATTAACATAGAGATTCTTCTGAATTTATTTCAAAACGTAAGTTCGGAAAAAGATATTCTAAATCTTTACCCCTTAGAAAAAAAAGGAGAAAACCAGGAGATGATTTTGACAACTCAGTAACTATTCTCCAAGTAAGAGTTTCAAAAGAAAAAACTTCAGGATGAGATCTAACATGTAAAGAAAACAGGGAGGGATGGAAGGATATAAGATGCTGCAGTATATATACTTTCAAAGGGTACCAGCCAAATAGGACGCAGGTGTAAAGAGCCGAGAGAGCTAGACCAAATGTCGCAGCAGCAGATATTGCCTTAATCATTTCATTATCAACCCGTTTATTTACCCATTTAGTAATAGCTTCTTTCTGTTGTGCAAAAGTAATTTCACGATAATTGTCACCAACGATCTGCTTCATCCGTTCACTGACATAGTCAATTCGGGGAGCTTCCTAGAGAGACAATCAAAAATAAGATCATCCAAGTCGAAATCAGAAAGAAAGAAACAAACAGAGTAAAAATGCTTTAACTAAAGTAAAAATATAACCTTTTGATTTTGTGTGGAATTCATTCAGACGAAAACATCCTACCAAAACCCTATTTTCTGGTGGTATTCTTAGCAGTAGACAACATCCTAGCAAAACACCTAAATCTATTTGCCATCTCTGCAAGACAAATTAAAAAGAAAAACTCAATTTATGTTTTCTTATGATTTACTGAATCCAACCCCTAAATCATCCACAATAACATTAATTATGGAAATTACCCCAAAGAGTCGATGGGAAGGACTATTAGTGACAGAAAAGGGTGGGAGATTTCTGAAACAGTTTCGATGATTGAAATTTTTAAAAGTAGAAAAACAAAAACCTAAAGAGCACCATCGCCTTAAAAATCAGACACGGAGGCGCCACATTAGGTAGGGCTGGTAACGGATAGCCGAAGTCCGACATCCGTTTCCGAAAATCCGGCATCCTATAAGATTTAATCCGACATATCGGATATCGGAATCGGATATTCTATGGGATTTTACCTCTTAACCCTATCGGAATCGGAATAGGCTGCTTCCGTTAGGTTAATATCCGACATCCGATAGCCTAGGGGTGTACTTGTAATTTCCTACCCCTAGGGTCAGATGTGGAGAGCAGCGTAGGGATGGGTCTTCACTTAAGTTTTTTCTTCTTCTCACGAATCTCACCTCTCTTCATTTTCTTCTCACGAATCTCACCTCTCTTCATTTTCTTCTCACTTCGTCAATTCCCTGCAACTACAATCTTCTTTTCACTTCTCTAATCTCTAATATTTTTGAACTCAACAGGAAAATGATGGCAAAATTGAGATAAATTTAGGGGTTTTGATGCTCAGTGGGTAATGAAGATGATGGAAGATATAAGAGATTGCAAATCTGAGAAGGGAAAATCAAATGAAGAACATTAATTGGGAACTGATGTTGGCGCTGGTTGTGTTCAATTTCCTTGGTTTTAAGGGTTTGATATGAATTTGATCTTGGTGACAGTTTGAATTGGAGCTGGAATTGAAAGGGGATCTGAAATATTGAAGTAAGGGTTTGTGTATTCGACTCTCAAAGAGGAACATGAAGAAATTCATGGGATTATGAAGAATGGTTATTGATTATACTGATGAATGTTATTCGTGTGCATTCTTGAATAGTTTTATTTGGATTTTTCACTTGAGAATTTGTGGATGGTTTTCTGGATTTGATTGATTTGGATAAGGAATTGAAAAAATGATTTTGAACACACACTAGGGCATCAGCAGAAGTGTGATAAACATATGGCTGGGTTGTTGCTGCTAGAAAGCTCTTCCCAGATTGAGATTTGCAGGCGACCCTTTCTTTTCGGATTTTAACAGATAAAATTCCGATATCCGATAGCTTAACCTTAACCTTATCGATATGGAATTTTTGGATTCCGCCGGATATTATCAGATACCGGATATCCGATAATCCTTAACCTTAACCTTATCGGTACTGCCAATATCCGGTGGATATTTATCCGTTGCCAGCCCTACGCCTCAGTCCAAAAAGGACTTCTATTGAGCCGAATTTGACCAGATGGGTCGCGTCTAACCCAAATAGTAAGTCTGGGCTTTTCAATTCCACCACTGAACAGGCAAAGCTTTTATTTTTTTAAGAGAAATAATGAGAAAAGTAAAAAAAAGAAACTTTTAAAATTTAAATTAAATTTACTCCCAAAGTAATAAATAAATTGCATAAATGATATTGCCGGACATTAATCGTAGATTTACTTTTGGAATTCTCTTGAAGTTTTCACCGACAATAGACAAGCAAAATGGACCCCACTTCTCAGGCATACATTCCAATGTTTTTTCTTTTTTTGATAAAAGAAAATCGTACTATTATTAAGAACTGAAGTTTTGGTTTCCTACAAGGAGACTACAAATGGAAGCTTCAAAGTTGCTAAAATTTTCAAAAGATGAACCCAACTCTCTAGATAATTTAGCTAGTGCATCAGCTACCTGATTATCATCACGACTGACAAAATCAAAAGTACACGAAATAAAATTAGAGATTAAATGTTTAATCTTTTTTATTAGATTCCTATTTTCCCACTGAATGAGAAGTGAATGACCATTGATGGTTTGAATGACTAGCTTTGCATCTACTTCTATCCGAATTCTTGAGAGCTTCATCCTCTTAGCCCAGTATAACGCCTCACGAATAGCCATATACTCCACAGATTCCGGACTTAATGCTCCACCTCCATGAGTTCCTTTGATTCCAAGACAATCACCTGTGGAGTCACGCATAACAATGCCAGTTCCAAATTGGGTAGTGTAATGGTCAAAAGATGCATCAACATTAAACTTAAAAATACCTTCTAAAAGTGGTTTCCATCTAAAAACTATGATATTATTAGACACTGAGCACAATGTATGATTAGTAGCATGCATATGAGAAGCAAGATGATAACGGATTTTATGCACAGAGTTATGAGGATTAAATGATACTCCCTGGAAAACTACATCACATATATCCTGCCATATTATCCTAGCACCAATCATTAGGGAAGAAATCTATTTTTCATCATCAACAGGGTAAGGGAAGAAAACCAGCTAATAACCCATTCAGGAACTGAGTTACAGTTGGCTTTGACTGAATCAATATTAATGTTGATGCCTCTCTATACTGCTCTGGCATGCCTACAATCAAATAAAATATGCTCCATTGTCTCTTCAACACGACCACAAATATCACATCTAGTATCATGTTCTTCATTGTATGCAGCTCTTTTACACTTTGTGGAGTGAAGATCTCTTATGCATTTCCATGCAAAGAGTTTGATACGTTGAGCAACTCTGCAACTCCATAGTGCTTTCCAAACTCTTTTGTTCACTGCAACCCCATTAACTTGCACTTCTCTATCACTAAAAGTCAGCATTTTGTAAGTGTTTTTTACTGAAAACTTACCATCCTTAGCTTGCATCCAAACCATCTTGTCTTCCTTACTGTTATCAATGAAAAAACCTTGAATATGGAGGGAAGTCTCGGCATCAAAAAGAACATTCAACAAGCCGATATTCCATTGAGATGAATCAGGTAAAAGTAGTTCTGCCACATTATCATAGAAACGAAAATGATCACTCATGGGGATAGGTGGATGATTCATACCAGGGATTCATTTATCCTTCCATATTTTTGTCTGCCTGCCATTATTAATTTCCATGAAGTAGTTTTGTTGTACAATAAGCAGACCTTTTGTTATACAATTCCAAGTATATGAGCAGTTCTTGGTTACAATGTTTTGATGAATAATATCTCCTGTTTTGAAGTACTTGCTTCCCAGTACCTGAGTCATCAGATTGTTGGGTTCATTGCATATTCTCCATGCAAGCTTAGTGAGCATAGCTAGGTTAAGTTCTTCTAGATCTCTGAAATCTAGTCCACCCATTTCTATAGGCCTGCAAACATTTAGCCAAGCAGTTGGGTTATGGCCTCTATCACTGTTGTACCCCCAGAAAATTATTTTTTAATACTTGTCAGTTGTTGAAGAAGATTTGCTAGTAACTTAAATGTTCCCATCTGATAAATTGGGACAGAGTTAAGAACATGCTTAATCATAGTGCCTCTTCCTGCTTGAGAGATAGAGACATAAGACCATGTAGAAAACCTGTTTTCAAAATTTTCATTTAAGCTTTTGAAAGATTCTTGTTTTGAGTGACCAAGAATAAAAGGAGATCCAAGATATTTTTATTTTGAGCTCATTGCTTTAACTCAAAGAATTCGTCTTAGTGTCCCTGCCACCCTAGGCTTAGTCTTCTTGCTGAAATGAACTGCACTTTTATCAAAATTTATAACTTGCCCAGATTGTGAGCTGAAGTTATGAAGAAGTTCTAATAAATTGTTAATAAAGGAGAGATTTGCTTGAGTAAAGATCAAGCAATCATCTGCAAAAAGCAAATGATTAATGGCTGGTGATAATGCAACCACTTTAATACCTTTAATGGTTTTATCCATTTGTGCAGTTGCGAGTTATCTTGAGAGAAACTCCATAGCAAGAATATATATAAGTAGGGTGATAGTGGATCACCTTGCATGATGCCTCTAAATAGTGAGAATTCTTCACATGGTGATCCATTGAGCATAACTGACAAAGTAGTAGTACTAATGCATTTATAGATTAAATCACAGAAGTCTTCATTGAATCCAAAGTAAGAAAGAACTTTAAGCAAGAATGACCATTCTAAAATGTCAAAAGCCTTAGACATGTCTATTTTCAGAGCCATCCCTCCAGTTTCTCCTCTTTTCTTCTTCATAGAATGAATAATTTATTGTGCTATCACAGTGTTGTCACTAATCAATCTCCCTGACACATATGCAGCTTGAAAGGGTGATATAATCTTCTCCATAAGTGGTTTCATTCTGTTAACAAGGATCTTAGAAATAATCTTATAAGAAGTATTGCACAGACCAATTGGTCTGTAATCAGATGCACAAGTACTTTTCTTCTTTTTTGGAATTAAAGAGATATAAGTTTTGTTGATCTGCTTGAGAATGTACTTAGTTTCACAAAAAACTTTTTGACCATAAGACACACATCTTCACCAACAATTCTCCAATGTCTTTTATAAAAACTAGCTTGAAAACCCTCAGGACCTGGGGCACTCCAGTTCTCCATGCTTTTGAGTGTAGAGTGTATCTCTTCATTTGTAGGGATTCTTGTGAGAGATAAATTGTCCTCTCCTGAAATAATTGTTGGCAGAATGCTGTACAGACCTTCATCTATGAGTGGATTACTGGATGTACTGATACTTTTATAGTGATAAGTGAGATGCTGAGAGATTTGTTCTCTTGACTACAACCAATTGTTGTTAGAATCTTGGATGTATTCTATATTATTCTTTGTTTTCCTCCTGTTGACCTTAGTGATGTTGGTGTCCATATGTTTGATGAAGTGATCCTTGGACTTTTGTTGATAGAATTCAGTCTTTATTTTGTGCCACTTGCTCAGTTCATTATTGGTGTAGACGATTTCATTGTTGATGCTATTCTGAAGGCTGCTCTTGAAGTTTTTGTAACTCCAGTTGAAGGTTGTCCACCTTTTGGTTAATATTTCCAAAATGCTCTTTGTTCCATAAGGATAGTTTATTTATTGTAATATGCAATTTATTAACTAACTGATAGCCTGGTGATCCATTAAAACTAGTTTTCCAGGCATTAGCAATAACAGTGCAACACGAGTCATCATTTAATCAAGTCAATAAGAACTTAAAAGGTTTCCAACATTTAGGTAAAGTAACATCAGTGTCTAGCATAATATGGCTATGATTACTACCTAGTTGAGCAAGATGTAGGAGACTAGAGTTTGGAAAATTCAAGGTCCAATTTCCATTTCCTAGGGCCATATATCCTATATCTTATAGTGCCAGTTCCCATGTTATTATTAGTCCAGACCTACAAACCCAATGTCTTCTAAGCCACAACTAGAGACAATATTGTTAACCCAACCATCAGTGGAGGAAGAAGTACCAACATTATTATCAATAATATGGATATTTAAGTCACCTAGAACAATCCAAGGACTAGTATTAGCTTTACTGATTTGATGGGTATAATTTCACTGATCTTTTTTCTTTGCATAGTTGGAATAACGATAGATACAAGTCAACAAGAATTCTGTCTTGCTAGGATCAGACTGAACTATGACATTAAACATATTGCAATGTGTGTCAACTACATCACATGTGAAACCCTATTTCCAAAGTAAGACTAGACCACAAGACAAGCCTACTGGTTCGATGAATGCACTATTTGCGTAATGAGACTGCTTTAAGAGAGGTTTGCATTTGTTTTTCCCTATTTTTGTTTCACATAAAAATATGATATCTGGGTTTTGAGTTCTTATGAGATCACTGAGATGATTCCTAGTGGATGCATTTTTGAAATCCTGAACATTCCATGAGATTATCTTCATACTTACAAAGGCTAAAGTAAGAAAGATGCAACAAGAGTTTTGAGTTTTTCTTGAAATCAGACACTTCAGATATGAGTGACAGAAGTAACTGACAGTAAGGAAAATTTTATAGTATGCAAAAATCACTACAGGAAATTTTAAAAAGAGATGATTTATGTGATCAAAAATTACATGATTCTCTTTCAAGAAAAACTCAAAACTCGGATATTGACCCTTATATTGACCGGAAATTTTAGGAAATTTTAATATTAGCGTGCCATATCCAACAATCATAAGAAGCAGCAGCTTCAAGGATGACAGTTGGTTTCGGATAATGACCCTTATATTGACCGGCCCAATAAACAGGGCATCCTTGCCATACTCAATGCATACAATCAAGACTACCTAGCATTCCTGGGAATCCCCTTTCCTCATTCTCCCTCAATATTTCTCTAACATCTTCCCCAGTTGGTTTTCGTAAATATATGGGACCAAAATGATTAATCATTACTTCACAAATAATGAAAGGTAAGCGAATGAAGTTGTTTTACCCATACGAAGGTACACATCGTTCGCATCCGCTGGTTTGCCATAACCTAGAATCCTTAAAGACGAAGTAACTTTTTGTTCAGGACTATGACCTCTAATATTCAGTGCATCAACCTGATAATTAAATTAAGGTTCTACTCGACAAAGCTCTTCAATAATATTTTTCACCGGATGCCGAGGTACGCGAAATCGACGTTGGAAATCTTCATTAGAGTACACACAATTGGGAAGAAAATAATTGTGCATCAGCTTCTGGTGGTAAAATTCCCTCCCTCGATACATATATCTTTTTGAGAATACTTCTTTTGGCTCTGGAACTCTAGTTATTTGGCCCGAATGTACGAGCATCAGAGTGTCGATTAGTTTATTATATTCAGCTTCCTCATCGTCAAGTTCTTGCAACCTCCTTTGATGCATTTCTTGATGTAATCTAAACCGATTCATAATAACATTCCTTTCAAAATTGGATCTTGCCATTGATAATTATGAAATTTAGAATTGCGGATACAAATACATAAATTGGTAAAATATATGTATAAGTAGGTGCGAGTGATTTGAAGAAGTATTTGGGCGTATATATAGGAAAAAGGGGGGAAATAGCCGTAATAAAATAGCGTGTCAAACGCGATATAAAGAATATCGAGCGATGGAATTTATGACGTTGGCTATATTCACATTATCGCCAGCACTTTAATGAATTTCGTTCGCTAGAAACTCTACCCGTTTATCCGTAGTGGCACAACTCATTTGCCATGCCACATAGCATGTAAAACAATTTTTTTTTTGGCATGTGCATATAAATAGGCCTTAGTGGTTTCGAATTTTGGAGTTTGGACCGGCACTGCCTTAAAAGTTTGAATTGCATTTTAAAATATTTTATTCGTGAAACTACAAGAGCTCGACACTAATAATAGAGGTGGGACTTGGGAAGTGGGAGAGTGGGACTAGTTTTGATAGGGCTGGCAACGGATAGCCGAAGTCCAATCCGTTTCCGAAAATCCTGCATCCTATAGGATTTAATCCGACATATCGGATATCGGATATCGGAATCAGATATTCTATCGTATTTTACCTCTTAACCCTATCGGAATCGGAATAGGCTGCTTTCGTTAGGTTAATTTCCGACATCCGATAGCCTAGGGGTGTACTTGTAATTTCCTACCCCTAGGGTCAGATGCGGAGAGTAGCGTAGGGATGGGTCTTTACTTAAGTTTTTTTTTCTTCTCACGAATCTCACCTCTCTTCATTTTCTTCTCACTTCGTCAATTCCCTGCAACTACAATCTTCTTTTCACTTCTCTAATCTCTAATATTTGTGAACTCAACAGGCAAATGATGGCAAAATTGAGATAAATTTAGGGGTTTTGATGCTCAGTGAGTAATGAAGATGATGGAAGATATAAGAGATTGCAAATCTGAGAAGGGAAAATCAAATGAAGAGCATTAGTTGGGAACTGATGTTGGCGCTGGTTGTGTTCAATTTCCTTGGTTTTAAGGGTTTGATATGAATTTGATCTTGGTGACAGTTTGAATTGGAGCTGGAATTGAAAGGGGATCTGAAATATTGAAGTAAGGGTTTGTGTATTCGACTCTCAAAGAGGAACATGAAGAAATTCATGGGATTATGAAGAATGGTTATTGATTATACTGATGAATGTTATTTGTGTGCGTTCTTGAATAGTTTTATTTGGATTTTTCACTTGAGAATTTGTGGATGGTTTTTTGGATTTGATTGATTTGGATAAGGAATTGAAAAAATGGATTTTGAACACACACTAGGGCATCAGCAGAAGTGTGGTAAACATATGGCTGGGATGTTGCTGCTAGAAAGCTCTTCCCAGATTGAGATTTGCAGGCGACCCTTTCTTTTCGGATTTTATCGGATAAAATTCCGATATCCGATAGCTTAACCTTAACCTTATCGATATGGAATTTTTGGATTCCACCGGATATTATCGGATACCAAATATCCGACAATCCTTAACCTTAACCTTATCGGTATTGACAATATCCGGTGGATATTTATCCGTTGCCAGCCCTAAGTTTTGACTTTTTGTACACTGTATACAGTACCTTTCCATCTAAATTCTGAACCAGATGAGAAACCAATAAGAGAAGCAAAAATAGAGAAAAAGATTATACAGAGAATTGAGAAGGGTAGACATGGCCATGGTCATGGATACATATTTCATATCTCATGGATCTCCAACACTAGCGATTGACGAAACGATGCCGGCGAGACCATTCTTGAAATCTTGGCAAGAGATAGTACACAAAGAGAAACCAAAATCAATTCTAGTGATATCAGCACACTGGGAAACACTAAATCCAAGTGTTAATGGAGTATGTATCAATCACCACTCCACCATCCACGACTTCGATTTCCATCCTGAGCGGATCCCCCTCTTTGAGGTCAGATTTCCTTTGTTCCATTTCTTTAATTTCATTTCAGTCTGAACCAGCTGAGCATATGACCTTTAGCTGATAGGTTCATCCACATTTGGTTGGTTCTAGTATAAACTGACTGTTGCTTTCATATGGCAGCTCAAGTATCCTGCACCAGGTGCTCCGGAATTGGCAAAGAGGGTTAAGGAATTGTTGACAGACTCGGGTTTTAAGCATGTCGAGGAAGATAAAACCCGTGGGATTGACCATGGCGTTTGGATTCCACTTATTCTCATGTACCCGGAAGCTGATATTCCAGTGTGTCAACTCTCTGTTCAAACGGAATTGGATGGCACACATCATTACAACATGGGAAAAGCATTAGCCCCTCTTAGAGAGGAAGGGGTCCTTATAATTGGTTCAGGTAGTGCAACTCATAATCTTCCAGTACTCGGAAAAGATAGTGACCCCGTTCCATCTTGGGCTTCTGATTTCGATACATGGCTCAAAGAAGCTCTTCTTGACGGCAGGTAATTGAACAGTGTGTATTCACTATATTAGAACCAAAATTGGTTTATTTGGCGTCATTCATGTTTTACTTCACAATTTGCATAAATATGATTTTTAGTTATGTTTCTATGTTTGTCCATATGGATATTCCCTTTACTTTAGAACAATGTTCTTTACAGACATGACGATATAAAGGACTACATGGAGAAGGCACCGAATGCACAAATGGTGCATCCAGAGCCTGAACATTTTTACCCATTACATGTGGCTCTGGGAGCAGCTGGTGAAGATGCAAAAGCCGAACTTATCCATCATAGTTGGCGGGAGGCGTCTCTCTCATACGCGTGCTATCGTTTTAAGACCATTACCTGAAGCTAAGTGGATTACCATTTTCCTCACTCAGTTTCGTTCTTTGTAATGACAACCATATGTACTTAAATCCCAATGTTTAAAATACCTGAAGTGGTTGTAGCCTGTCTTATTCAATATTAATACACAATAAATGAAACGACTCCATTTCTCACTGCGTCTGCTTTCATCATTTAGGGTTACGAGAATGTCACATAAGCGTCTAAAAGGATCCTATCTATTCTTATAAACCCCCTGATTTTGAGCATGAAAAATGTGGGTGCCTTTATGTTGTGACAACCCCTTTAGTGTTTGTGAAGTACTCATAAACATGCTTGCTAGGAATTTACAGAAGCCAAGTTCAATTCTAGTGATATCAATACACTGGGAAACACAAGGTCCAAGTGCTAATAGAGTATGGATCGATCAGAACTCCCCATCTAGGAATTTGATTCTCATCCTTAATTGCTTGCCCCCTTTGAGGTACTTTTCTTTCTCAATTCTCACTCTTTTGTTTAATTTCATCGAATACATACCTTTTTTTATACCTTGTTTTTCGTTGTCACTGTGAAAACTCTATCTTTGATCAATATATATGCCATAGTGACCTGTTTTAGAAGTGGAGCTAATGTTGCCAGCTCAAGTATTGCACTAGGTGACCCTAAATTGGCCAAGAGGGTTAAGGAAATATTAACAAACTCAGATTTTAAGCCATCCAAGGAATATGAAACTCGTGGGTCAGAGTTAGAGTCGTTAGACCATGGCGTTTGGATTCCACTTACTCTCATGTATCCAGAAGATGATATTCCCGTGGATTAACTCTCGGTTTAAACTGAAATGAGTTGCACCCATCACTAGAATATGGGAAAAGCATTAGCCCCTCTTTGAGACAAAGGTATCCTTATAATTGGGTCAGGTGCTGCAACACAAAACTTATCAGTTCCGGGAAATGATAATGATCCTGTTCCATCATGAGCATTGGATTTAGATATGTGGCTCAAAGAGTCTCTTCTCAGTGGTAGGTACTTGAATGATTACATGTGGCTTGCTAGTAACTTTTGTGTTTTGTTTTTCTGAATTGATGCGTCTTTCCAATGTACAGTATAGACTTCATAGTTTCTCACTTTGTTTTCTACCGTCTTTGTTTCTTCGTACTTTAGAACAATACTTTTCACAGACATGAATCGTTACAACGAGAAGGCACCAGTGGCACAAATGGCGCATCCATCAGCTGGTGAAGATGCATAGGCTGAACCTATCCACCACAGCTGGTGTCATACCTGCAGTTGGGACCGGTCATAGCTGGGGAGAGGCTAATGTAGCTTGAAGTGACTGTAACCCGTCAGACTCCAGACTCTTTTGTCAGGCCGGAGGCCCAACTAATATTATCTGCACATATAAGTACCTGATTTTTCCCTAAACCCTAGAGCTTCAACCAGAATCAATCAGGGGTGATAAAAAATGGTGATGAAGAAGGGGAGCAAAGTTAAATGTTTCAGGAAAACCGAAACATTCTTTGGATGTCAACCGCAGGAATGGGAAAACTGGAATCCGGTCTGCTAAAACTGTATGACGGCTCGATATGTACAAAACAAGACCTGTACGTGATGATAAAGGAAAGATTTTGAAGCATGATTTGCAAGAAAAATATCTTCCTAATACCCGGATTCAACCTGATCGTAGATGGTTTCAAAATACCCGAGTTATGAAGCAGAATGAGCTTCAGCATTTTCGAGATGAGCTCCATAATAAACTTTTGGATCCCTACAAAGTCATCTTGAAGGAGAGGAATCTGCCAATGTCCCTTTTGAATGATCACCAAAAGCAAGCTAGAGCTCATCTTCTGGATACCGAGCCCTTCAAAGATGCATTTGGACCTCAGAGGAAGAGGAAGCGTCCGAAGCTCTTGGCAACTGGTTATGAATCTTTACTCAGAAAAGCTGATGGATCTCAAGGTGCATATGAGGAAAAGGCTGCTGCCAATCCATCTGTTGAAAGGAGTGAAACTGATGGTTTGCGAGACCTGGCTAGACATACAATGTTTGAGAAGGGACAAAGCAAGCGTATTTGGGGTGAACTTTACAAAGTCATAGACTCTTCAGATGTTGTTGTGCAGGTATTGGATGCTAGGGATCCGCAAGGTACACGCTGTTACCATCTGGAGAGGCACTTGAAAGAGCACTGCAGGCATAAGCACATGGTGTTTTTGCTAAACAAGTGTGATCTGGTGCCAGCATGGGCTACAAAAGGCTGGCTTCGCGTTTTGTCGAAGGAGTATCCCACACTGGCTTTTCATGCTAGCATTAATAAATCTTTTGGTAAGGGATCTCTTCTTTCAGTACTAAGGCAATTTGCGCGCTTGAAAAGTGACAAGCAAGCTATATCAGTGGGATTTGTTGGATATCCAAATGTTGGCAAATCATCTGTCATCAATACTTTGAGGACCAAATCTGTGTGTAAGGTTGATCCTATCCCTGGAGAAACAAAAGTCTGGCAGTACATAACGCTTACGAAACGAATATTCTTGATTGACTGCCCTAGAGTTGTGTACCAAAATAATGATAATGAAACTGATATCGTGCTTAAGGGTGTTGTACGTGTTACGAACTTGGAAGATGCCACTGAGCATATTGGAGAAGTACTGAAACGTGTGAAGAAAGAACATTTGCAAAGAGCTTATAAGATAAACGACTGGGTGGATCAGGAGGATTTCCTTACTCAGCTTTGCAGAATTTCAGGCAAACTTTTGAAGGGGGGTGAGCGGGATATGACTTGTGCAGCTAAGATGGTTCTCCATGATTGGCAAAGAGGTCGAATACCCTTTTTTGTTCCCCCGCCGAAGCTAGATAATGCTAATAATCAACCATCTGCATCCAGTTCTAACGAGGACATTGTTATTGACAACGATGGGGCATCAGCAGCTATGCTAGCCATTGCGAACGTCATTACTTCCCAGCAACTAAAATCGGTCCCGTTCAGAAAAATCTCTTTGAACAGCACGAGTTGGAGGCCAGGGATCCTGAGCTGGCTTCGGGGCAGGAGTTGGGCAATGAATCTGATCCAGAACCGCTAGAAACCTGAGAAGCTTCTTGAATCCTTTCAATAGTTTTAGTTTTGTTGTGTTTTTAATTTACAAAAACCTCCTAATAAAGCAAAGAATCAAGAAACTCTTTGGTATCAGTATTTGGGTATTCTGAGCCTCAGGCCAGTCTTTTGTTTATCCTTCAAGCAATTACAATCTTGCAGTGCTAAGCTATAACTGTTACTGGTGAGATTTTTATCTTACAGTGCCGAGCTATTTTCTTTTATGATTTTTGATTCCAGTATAAGTAAGAACTGAGAATCCCAACAAATTTGCTTTTGTGACTTTCATGTGTGTGCTATCATTTTAAGGCCGGCCAAGGGTCTTGCAAGAGTTTGTAGTCTGTGTAGCTTGAAGTGTCCGCAAGTCTGTAAGCCCTCAGACTCGAACCTAAGGAGACGGGACGATTTTCTTTGAAAGACGGATTAAAATACTATGTTGGAAGGAAAGTTTTCTGATCAGAAAATCGGTAAGTTTTGTAAACCCTAACCCTAGAATCTATTTAACAGCTAATTATCAATTTTGTCACCGCAAATTCCAAATTTTATATCTAAAAACCTTGGTTATCAAGCTCTGGGTTGGTGTATTGTTTCGTTTACAGACAAGAGAATTGGTCTACTGGTAATTCAGTAGTTTCCTAATCCTAGAAGGAAACTTAGGAGTTTTATTTTTAGAAGATTAGGGGAGTTTCCTTTCCTAGAATGACGTACAACTAACTCTAACCTATAAATAAGGGGCAGATGAGTAGAAAAGAGAATTCTAGAGGAATAGAACAGAAGAAGAAGAAGGGTACCACTCCTAGGGCAGAATTGATCAATCAGGATTTTGTGTTAAAGTATTAGGATCCCTATCACCCTATCAATTTACCGCCCCTTTATCTTGAAATCAATATTTTTGTTACTTCTCTCACCAAATAATAAGGTTGGAAACATAAACCCTTGTTTTTTAATTTTTTTCTTCACTTTTTTGATATTTTTTTTCTGAGTTAAAACTTGTTGATACTGGTCTATGGATTGATAGGACAATAAGCATATACAAATACTTTGTTACTTATATGTTTGCTATCTTTTCGTGTTCTTATGTTCAGATTTTCAATGGGGAAAAAGAAAGGTGAGAAGGCTGGTACAGGTAAACCTGCTGCAAAAGATGATGGTAAGAAAGAGAAGTTATCAGTTTCGGCTATGCTTGCCAGTATGGACCAAAAGGATGATAAACGTAAGGGTTCCTCCTCTGCCACTACTAGCAAGCCTAAACCAAAAGCAGCCCCAAAACGCACATCTTATACTGATGGCATCGATCTTCCACCATCGGATGACGAGTTATCTGAAGAAGACCAACAAAATGAGCTCAGTGGTAGTGTTCCTGAGAAATCTAATGCCGTGCTGATATAAAGCCACTTGAAGCTTCCTCCCTGGATGCGAAAAAACGAGAAAAGAAGGAAAGGCTGTCTGCTGAAGCTGCAGCTCGGGCAAAGGAAGAGGCTCTCAGGGATGATCATGATGCCTTCAATGTTGTCATTGGTAGTCGTGCTTCGGTCCTTGAAGGTGAAGACAATGCTGATGCTAATGTTAAAGATATTACAGTTGAAATTTTTTCTGTATCTGCAGTGGGTAGACCGCTCCTCCAGGATACATCCGTGAAGATATCTCACGGGAAGAGGTATGGTTTGGTTAGACCTAATGGAACGGGGAAGTCCACGTTATTAAAGCTTCTTGCCTGGAGGAAGATTCCCGTGCCGAAAAACATTGATGTTCTTTTGGTTGAGCAATAAGTAGTTGGTGATGAGAAATCAGCCCTTGAAGCTGTTGTTTCAGCCAATGAAGAACTCGTCAAACTCCGTGAAAAAGTTGCAACTTTGCAAAATTTATCTCTTGATGGGGATAAGGAAAGCAATGGTGAAGATGATGACGCAGGTGAAAAGCTTGCTGAGTTATATGAAAGGTTGCAGGTGATTGGGGCTGATGCAGCTGAGTCTCAGGCATCGAAGATACTCGCTGGATTAGGTTTCACTACAGATATGCAGGTGCCATCCACACAATCCTTTAGTGGAGGGTGGAGGATGAGAATCTCATTGGCTAGGGCACTGTTTGTCCAACCAACCCTTCTACTACTTGATGAACCCACCAACCATCTTGATCTCCGTGCTGTTCTCTGGTTGGAAGAATACCTGTGTCGTTGGAAGAAGACACTTGTTGTGGTCTCTCACGACCGTGATTTTCTGAATACTGTCTGCAATGAAATTATTCATCTTCATGATCAGAAGCTTCAACTGTATCGTGGAAATTTCGATGATTTTGAAAGAGGGTATGATCAACGTCGCAAGGAGTCAAATAAGAAAACTGGAATACTTGACAAACAGGTGAAGGATGCAATTAGGACAGGAAATCCGGTTAAACAAAAGAAGGCCAGAGAACGAGTGGCAGAGGCCCCAAATAAGTGGAGAGACTACAGTGTAGAGTTTCATTTTCCAGAGCCAACCGAACTTACCCCACCTCTCATGCAGCTTATTGATGTGAATTTTACTTATCCAAACAGGAACGATTTCAGGCTCTCTAATGTTAACATTGGTATTGATATGGGCACCCGAGTAGCAATTGTGGGCCCAAACGGAGCAGGAAAATCTACTCTTCTCAATCTTCTTGCTGGTGATTTTGTTCCCACGGAAGGGGAGGCTCGCAAGAGTCAGAAGTTGAGGATTGGGAGGTATTCACAGCACTTTGTGGATTTATTAACAATGGCGGATACCCCTGTCGAATATCTTCTTCGGCTTCATCCTGAACAAGAAGGTCTTAGCAAACAAGAGGCTGTTCGTGCGAGGCTCGGGAAGTTTGGGCTCTTCAGCGGTAACCACACCACACCAATTGTGCAATTGTCTGGTGGGCAAAAGGCTAGGGTTGTCTTCACTTCAATCTACATGTCAAAACCACACATTCTGCTATTAGACGAGCCAACAAACCACTTAGATATGCAGAGTATTGATGCACTAGCAGATGCATTAGATGAATTCACAGGTGGTGTTGTGTTGGTTAGTCATGATTCCAGGCTAATATCAAGGGTCTGCGGAGATGAAGAGAAGAGTCAGATTTGGATAGTAGATAAAGGAACTGTAAAATCTTTCCCTGGGACATTTGATGAGTACAAGGAAGACCTTCAAAATGAGATCAAAGCGGAGGTGGATGAGTGATGTTGTTTTTAAGGTTCAGGTATGATTGTCTCAATTTTATTATGTTACAGTACTTCCAGTGGATTCTTCATCAGATAAAATGCATGTACTTGATGATTACATCTTTTTATTCTAAATTTTAGGGTTATCTATTTATTGGGAGAGTGTTCCAAGACCAAACTGTTATCTATTGGGTTTATGTACAGATGGAGAAGAGTTTAAGCTGAGGTTGATAACTGATACATCATTGAAGGTTTCGGCATTCGTTGGTCCCATAATTGAATAAGCATCTTCATCTTTTTGCTCTGCTTGCAATTAGTGATTACTTGTGTGCATTAAGCAGACCTCTTATGTATTTTCATAGTGGCCATGTCTTTTTAATGTGCGGGATTACTTAGCATATTGGTTAATAATAAACAACATATAAAGAGTTACAAATTACAATCTAATGTTTTTAACTCAATACATATTTAACATTATTTCCTATGATGAAGATCCATTATTTTTGCTGCATTTCCTTAATAGTCAAGTGGTGCCCTTTTTCATAGAATTCTAATTGCTATCTAGTTCATATTTGCAATCAATTCTTACTTTTCTTTCACCTATGTTATGGTCAATAGGCACAACCAGTCTAATCTCATGACATTTAATTGTGAGTAGGCAGTTCTGAACCTTATTTTAATATGTTTTGTATGCATGAAAAGCCAAATAAGCCGTAAGATACATCACTCTGGTAGCACTAGTTCACCTTGATCTTACTGTTTTAACTTTTAAGTTTCTCTTCTAGGCCAAGTACAGTCTTCAATAGTAACTAAACTAGTCCAGAACCTTAAATCTCTTACTAACAGGTAATAACATGTTTTGGTTGTAGCCAAGTAAAACTAGTAGTACTGCAACTGACAATGACGGCATTATCAGTCAATGATAAATCCGAAATTTTGTCTGCAGATACATCTGTTCCAAGACCTGGTGTCAGTCACTAAGATAATCAGTTGCGATGAATTTAGTTAGATGGTGATGAAGAAAGGGAACAAAGTTTAGTTACATGGTGATGAAGAAAGGGAGCAAAGTTAATATTCCAGGAAAGCTGAAACACTAATGTCAACTGTAGGAATGGGAAAATGGGTATTCGGTGTGCTGCTACTGTACGATGGATCGATATGACTTGTGCAGCGAAGATGGTTCTACATGATTGGCAAAGAGATCGAATACCCTTTTTTGTTCCCCTGCTGAAGTTAAATAATGCTAATGATCAACCATCTATCTGCATCCAGTTATTACAAGGACATTGTGGTTTACAACAATCAGGCATCAGTAGCTATTGCTAGCCAGCAACTAAAAAATCGGAAATCTCTTTGGACAGAACGAGTTGGAGTAAGGATCCTAAGCTGGCTTCAGGCCAGGAGTTGAACACTGAACCTGATCCAGAACCAGAGAGGAAACTGAGTAACTTATCTGGCTAGGATTATGAGAAGCTTCCTGAAGCCATTCCAATATTAGTTATAGTTTTGTTGTTTTTTGTGTCATAAAGCAAAGAATATAGAAACTGTTTGGTAATTTTATCAGATATTTTGAGCTTATATATTCAAGTCTTATTTATCCAAAGCAGGTTATCGAACTATTATTACTAGTGAGAACTGTAACATGAGAGCTATTTTATGATTTTTGCTTCTCTAGTACCAAGAATACAGCGACAAATTCCGGTGGGAAAGATAGACTTCTATTGTCTGAAACTCCTCTATTTTTGGAGGCAGTGGCTAATG
This sequence comes from Papaver atlanticum, assembly GCA_023531105.1. Classification (NCBI taxonomy): domain Eukaryota; kingdom Viridiplantae; phylum Streptophyta; class Magnoliopsida; order Ranunculales; family Papaveraceae; genus Papaver; species Papaver atlanticum. The sequence goes on from JAJJMB010012966.1 coordinate 1,005,777, forward strand.
CCTGATGATAATTGTAATCGATATCTTGCTCCATTTAATGATCCCAGCCAAGTATGGCATGTCCCAGTGAGCTAAATTATGGAATTTTCTGAAGCTTCTGGCAACTGAGTATCAAGCATCTTTCCAACTTGTGTGGTGTTTGTTGTATTCTGCATATGCTCCGGGTAAGATTTGAAATGTCCACCACCGATTTTTGTAGACCACAAAGTCTATAAGTCAATGAACAAGTAAGTTTATATTGACCAACTATTCCAGTTTCTACTTGGATACTGTATTATTTTGGCAGATTGTACTCTGATGACCAAGCATAGATATGACTTTTGCTGCATCGTTCTACAAGTTCCGCAATCGAAGATATTTTTGGCATGTCTTATATAATACAACCTGTAAATACCGGCAATAATGTTGACCATACGCCTAAGTAATACCCTCTGAAAGCTACTCTCTTGTTGGTATATCTAAGTCGCGATTTTCTTAGTCAATAGTCTATTCTCTGCATTAGCCAACACATCTACCGCATACAAATATGAATAGGAATTCCACAATTTTGTTTAGACTAATCCATGACACCTTTTAAGCCTTGTTCATAGAGTTTTGGACCATGTTTGTGTTCAAGCTCTTGATTTGTTCTTTCTTCTTTTTCGTAGTAACTTTTGCTGCCTCAGCAGGAGATCTTTCCTTCAAGTACAATGGCTTCAGAAATGCTCAAAATTTGCATCGTGACGGCATGGCAGATATCATACCTGAAGGGATCTTGAGGTTAACAAACACGAAAACAAAACATGCAGTTGGCCACTGCTTCTACTCCAATCCAATTCAATTCAATAGAAACTCTTCATCATCATCAGCCAATGGTAGCACCACCACAACTACTACTACTACTGCAGTCTCCTTCTCTACCACTTTCGTCTTTGCCATAGTCTCGGAGAGTGAAGTAAGCGGTCAGGGGTTTGCCTTTGTTATTGCACCTACAAGAGGGCTACCTGGAGCTCTGGGAAACCAATTTCTTGGTCTTTTTAATGTGACAAACGTCGGTGAATCTGCAAACCATATTTTTGCAGTGGAGCTAGATACTAGCAAAGATGTTGAGTATGACAAGGACAATAACCATGTCGGTATCAATATTAACGGCTTAAAGTCCGCTGAGGCGAAATTTGCTAGGTACTACACTGTTGAGAACGGTGGCTACAAAAACTTGCTTCTTAAAAGTGGGAGAATCATGCAAGTTTGGGTGGAATATGATGGGTCACACAAGCAAATAAATGTAACAATAGCTCCAATTCAGGTAGAAAAACCAGATGTTCCTTTGTTATCTTTTTACGAAGATCTTTCAACTATTTTCTTAGACACCATGTATGTGGGATTCTCATCGTCTACTCGAACCACACAAACATTTCACTACATATTAGGATGGAGTTTTCAGATTAATGGCGATGCTCAAGATTTTGAACTCTCTAGCCTTCCCAAGCTTCCAAAAGGTAAATCAAAGATTTTGAGCATTGTGGTGTCAGTAGGTATCTCAATTGCCGTGTTAACAGCGATATGCACTGGCATTTTTTTCTTCCTAAGGAAGAGAAAGTTCGCGGAGTTGGTAGAGGACTGGGAGAAAATTTATGGGACGCATAGATTCACATATAAAGATCTATACATGGCTACAAATGGGTTTGCAGAGAAAGAGATTATAGGGTCGGGTGCTTTGGTAAAGTGTACCGAGGTGTATTACCCTCTTCTAAAATGGAAGTTGCTGTCAAGAAAGTCTCCCATGATTCATCTCGTGGAATGCAGCAATTTATTGCAGAAATTGTCAGCATAGGCAAGCTTCGCCACCGAAACTTAGTGCAACTCTATGGCTATTGCAGGCGAAAAGGAGAGCTACTTTTACTGTATGAGTTCTTTTCCTGTGGGAGCTTAGAGAAATTCATATTCCCTTCTCGTTCGGGTGCAGCATCTTCATCGCCAAAAGCAATACTTAATTGGACTCAAAGATTTGAAGTCATCAAAGGTGTAGTAGCTTCAGGACTAGTTTATCTACATGAAGAATGGGAAAAGGTTGTGATTCACAGAGATGTCAAGGCAAGCAATGTTTTGTTAGATGTTGAAATGAACCCAAGACTGGGTGATTTTGGTCTTGCAATGTTATTTGATCATGGAACAGGTGATGCTCTTACTTCTAGGATTGCTGGCACACCGGGTTACATCGCACCAGAAATGACTAGAAGCGGATTTGCATCAACCAGCACTGACGTATACTCGTTTGGGGTTTTCTTGCTTGAAGTTGTTTGTGGGAAGAGACCAGTAGAGATAAAAACAGACTTTGCAGGTGAGCATTTGGTTTATCTGGTAGATAGGGTTCTGTCTTGCTGGAGGAAAGGCACAATTCTTGAAACTATCGATCCAAATCTAAAAAGTGATTATGTAGCAGAAGAGATAGAATTGGCTTTGAAACTTGGGTTGCTATGTACTCATACTAATTCTGACTTTAGACCAACAATGAGACAAGTCATGCAGTATCTGAATGGAAATACTTCTCTGTTGCAAACAGATTTATGGGCTCTTGATACAAGCGATACAATTAATCAAGCATTCGCACTTCCTGGAGTACGTTCTGGAGACTTGTATCCTTATGGTATAGACAGTTCAACCACTGCACTATCGTCTGCAACCGACGTGTCAGCGATTTCTGGTACCCGATGATTTGTAAAGCATTACAATGCAGTACTGTAGTGTTGTTTTGTAATGCTGCGGACTTCACTCAATTTCTTCAAGTGGAGGTTTTTCACAGAACCTGTACCTTTTCATTTTTCCTCTTCTCATGTCATGGGCTAAGATAAAATAATTCTTACAAATTGAGGGCTTCTCAGTTAAGAAATGAAATATCAGAGGTGTAATTCTAAATAAAAGAAAATTTTCTGTTTTAGCAAGAAAAACGTGGCCGTGGGTTATTTTTAATTTTTTTTATGTCGACTGTCCTGTCCCTCATGAAGGGAAGATAGTTGGTAGAGAGTTGCAGCAGAAGTCAAAACAAGAACTACCAGAAACTAAGAGGAGCCTCTCTTTTTTTCATTTGTGTATCAACCAGAGAAGAAGATGGATACGTATTTCATATCACATGGATCTCCAATGCTAGCAATAGAAGAAGATATGCCAGCAAGATCTTTCTTAAAATCATGGCAACAGAAAATTCATCAACATAAACCAAGCTCTATTCTGGTGATTTCAGCTCATTGGGAAACTACAGATCCAACTGTTAACGTTGTTGATCATAGCTCTACTATTTATGATTTCTATGGCTTTCCTAAACCTCTGTATCAGGTAATAACTGCCCTTTCTTCCCTTCCAAAAAATTGATTTTTTTTTTTTTGTCTCCTGTTCTGCTTAGTTTTAGCTTGAAGTCGTTTAGTGTTAAACCCAGTCTGTATCCGGATTTCCATCCGACTAAAGAAAAATTCAGAAACACCCTTTTCTAGGAAACTAGTATTTTCTTAACAATTTTTTGTTTCATATCTGAATTTTGGAATGTGGGATGGAATTCAAGCACTGAAATTTGAGTCAGAATTTATGTTGTTGATTCAGACACGAGTCAGATTAGCTAGTTGTTGTTGAAGCAGTACATAGGAAAAGTATTCATTTAAAAACAATGAACTGTAAGTCTAACTTACCAGTGACCGTTAACCACCTTTCAGAAAAGGGAAAGAAAAGGAGACAACATTATCTAGTGAATGCTGTAATCATTCTAGATTTTTCTATTGTGTGCACCTACAAAATGTCATTGTCAAAAATAATCCAGAAGGTTGATAAGATGACAGCAGCAGTTACGTAAGTCAATCTCTTGTTTGTTTAACTTATCTCTTGCAATAGGTGTACATTGGTCGGCGTCCAACCGGTGGCCCATGAAAAGGGTCGTTCGATTATTTTTCCTTGTTCAATATCGGTCATAGTAGTGTTGGCCAGGTGTTTTCGTGCAATCGTACATCTTGGCTCCAAGGGTTGGGTCATTTAGAGATGGTGAAAATGCTAGATGTTTCAAATTTTGTGATTAAATTCTTAACACATTGTTGCTCCCCATAGCTCAATGGCACATGAATCAGTCAAGAATCTGGTCTTTCAGATATCAATTACCGGATCATAATTGATCTCGCTTGACACTTGATTAATTTTGATTTGTTCAACTCTCTTCAGCTCAAATACCCTGCACCAGCTGCCCCGAGATTAGCAAAGCGGGTAAAGGAACTGCTAACCAGTTCTGGCTTTCAACGGGTCAAAGAAGATAAAACTCGTGGGCTCGATCACGGTTCTTGGATCCCACTCCATCTCATGTATCCTGAGGCTGATATCCCAGTGTGTCAACTTTCGGTTCAGACACAATTAGATGGAACTCATCACTACAACATGGGAAAGGCACTAGCCCCTCTTAGAGATGAAGGGGTTCTTATAATTGGGTCTGGTAGTGCAACCCATAACTTAAGTGCCCTCGGAAGAGAGAATACTCCTGTTCCATCATGGGCAGAAGATTTCGATACATGGCTAAAAGAATGTCTTCTCGCTGGCAGGTAATATCATATTTACTTGCTTTTATAAATACTTGCTTTTGTTAAATTCCTGTACCTGTTGCATGATTGGGCACCATTTACTCGAGAACAAATCAGAACCAGTTTTCCTGTAAAAAATGCGTCACTTCTGTAAAGATCTAGTCTTGTTTTATGCTGATGATTTATTAGCAAAACTTGGTATAAAATGAAGAACCAATAGCGCAAAAGAACCGAGCAATACTGCAGCCAATCATCTCTGCTCCTCTGATCCAAGTAGTTCAATGACTGGAAGAACAAAACTAAGATTTGGAACCTCTACCATGAACTGGTGCTATATAAGAACAGGCTTTTCATTGCTTTATTTTATCTTTAATCTTACAGACACGAAGACATAAATCATTATGAAGAGAAGGCGCCTAGAGCCAAAATGGTGCATCCATGGCCTGAACATTTCTACCCACTGCACGTCGCTCTGGGGGCAGCTGGGGAAGAAGCAAAGGCTGAACTCGTCCATCACAGTTGGCGGGAAGGAGCCCTTTCGTATGCCTCTTATCGTTTTAAAACCACGGCATGATGTTAACTGTGCTTGCTAGATTTCTCTTTTCTAGTACCTATTTTTCAAGAATTTGTATGATTGCTAGATTTTGTGACTTGAGAGTGATTAATATCTGTAACTTCTTGTATGATCTTTACCTACAAACTACAATAATATTGTATTTGAACAGAAATATTTGACAATGTAAAAGTTAATACAAGAAACATATCTACTTAGCTCTTCCTTTGGTTTGATTATACAATATTTGTTGCAGGCAAACCTTGATTTCATAGTACTCCATTGTTTATAGTCTTCCAAAATTGGTTTAAAGTTTTGTAGGGCTTTACCCTTGATTAGAGGGAGCCCTTCGAGAAATTCTTGACGGCCCTAGGGCCGAGGAGGGGGTTTGGAAATAGTTTTCAACCAGCAATTGACTCGCCTCGGTTAATACCTCATTAGCTGCGTCATTGCCCCAAGCGCAAAGATGTATACAAACGATAGCATCACCAGGATTTTATAGCATTTTCATTCACATCTCTTACTCTGGTTGAGCTATGTGGGACTAATTATTTGTTACACTGCGCCACTACGGCCAAAACCAGCACAGCTTACTCCCTAACTAGTACGGTACCAACTTTTAAAAGTTAATAAGTAAAAGAGAAAGAGTTACTAGATTGCATACCTATGACGTTTAATTGCATAAATCGTTCTTTTTTTAATTATAGGCGCCATGAAATCAGTATTTGAGTTCACAGAAACCTGGAGTAGGAAGGTCCCATCCAAAATATTGAGTACATAGCATAGTCTGTTTTGGAGGAACAGCAGTTATAGAGAGATATATTCTGTAGCCTTGCAAAATGCCTGTTGTAGAACGAAGTGAAAATTGAAAACTTGATTCTGAAAACATTTCGCATAATTCAGATTTGCCAAAGTAAAAAAAGGCACTATCCCATAAGGTGAGTTCTTCACAGTAGAGACTATCTCTCAAGGTAGAAGAAAGTGAAGAAAGTCTTACCACCTGGAGGCAAATCCTTGGAAGTGAAGATTTGGATTTCAAAATTGTTGGGTTCCTCTTAAAAAGAGAAAACCCTCCAAAAATAGGCGTATGCCGCTTATAAACGGCAAGCACACGGTATTCTTTAGTAAAAGGCGAAAGAATAGTTCGCTTTGTGCTTACCGCACGGCTGCGTGATTCATTTCCTAGATTGAAGTGCTAGTTATGTACATAACATTTTGAGTAGACTTGTGCTTCCTGATACATGTGGGACTAACCCTCTTCACCTAAAGTCCAAGGAGTCCGTTTAACTCTCAATTGCTGTTTTTTTTCTTACGGTGCAAAAAGCTATCTTCTTATACGGTGCAAAAAGCTATCGACATGGTCATAATCACCAACATTACCAGCTTCAGTCTCATTTGTCCTTCAAAATAAAACCTACAACTAGCAAAATGAACAAAAGGGCCGATTCAAGTTTGGAAGTTCAGAACTACAACTCCATTTTGTTCACTTAACTAGAAAATGGAGTGAGCTCATACGTTGAGCGTTTTCTTCATTCAGAGTTCAGAGTCTGAGAAGAAAATTATGGGAACCCTATCCACATAGTGCTTGTTATATCATTGCACAGTAGTTACTTGATTGCAGGAGATATTTAAAGATATAGATTTCTTTCTGAATGAACAGTATGGGACTATGCATTTAGTATTAGAAAAGGAGTCTCTTTAAAAGTATTTAGATCTTTACCAATTGACATTTATGATAACTGTATAAATGCAGTTAGGGATGTCACCATGAGCTTCAACAGGTTGCGTTCAATCTCGTTTTTTCTTATTCTTATCACCATATAATAGGTTGCCAGCTTAGGCTTTTGATATTGTGGGGGCAATTGAACTGACAGTGCACGAGGAAGCACTTTTGCTGGCAAAGAAAGAAGTTGGAATTTTCTTTAGTAACTTTTGTTGCCCGGCTTGCTTCAGCTTCTTTAGGGTGGAGTCCATTTTATTAGTAGGAATTTCATTTTATTAGCGGGTAGTTATCCAACTTAATGAAGCTACGTTTTTTAAACTTGAATGTGTTGAATCCAATGTTGTACAAGGTAAACAAGTATTGTAATGTTTCTGATAAACTATGTGTTTTAATTGAATCATCTCAGGTCTTGTTTTTCGATACATTTTCTCCAAGTTCCATTCTTACTCACATACAAATTCTTCATGTGTTCAAAATCAAAACTACATAAACTTGATATATCTTCAATCACTGCTTGTCTCTCTTTTTCTAAAGTGAAACTTCAACTTCAAAAGAGTTTTTGGTTCTTTCTTCAAAACTTCATACATTATAAACAACACTTTATTAAGCTTCTTTGAACTCTCTTTTCAATACCCAGGTGCATGATCCCACAACGGTCCAAAGAATTCTGAGACCCCGTCGCAGAAAATCTCAAATGCTTTTCAATTGACAAGGAGGGATACATGATGCAGTGTAGCCATGAACGAAGGATAAAGCCATCTGCTTTGTAGAACTAGAGTTGTTTTTGTTCCCAAATCAGAATTAGAATTTAATTTAGATGGCTAGTGTTTGGTTAACTTTACAAGCCAGAAAGACTAGTTGATCCACAAGGCGAATATACAAGTCAGCAGCCTAGAGCTGAACTATCGAAGTCACTTGGTAAGAAAGATTATAAACATCCCACCATTTACAAAGTTTTCAACGGGGAGAAATTATTGGTTTGTAGAATTGGCAGGGGCCGCGCGAACGCATACCCCCTCAGGAACAAATTATGACGTAGACTCTCCCTCAATGGGGAGATCTTAGGCGAGCACCTTTCCAAAGTGCAATGGAAATCACTAACTTAGGCCATGATCCTTCATGATCAACCATAGACCCCGTCCAGGTAAGTATGATTTACAGTCACATTTCAAGCTTTTCTTATAGGGTTGCTTTTGTTATCTTTTTTGTTGTCTAACCAATGTGGGACTACGATTCCTTTCATTTATATTACAACTCTAGTCTATTGCTTTCATTAGGAGAGGTTGGGGCGTGTAGGCCTATAGCCTTCTTACCAGGCAACATTGCACCACCCAAAAGCAGTATGATATCTTTTTGGCCACATCTTGTATTGGAATCTGCGGTGAGATGATCCCTTTTGATTGTAAACTATAGCTAGCAAATTTAATAAGTACGGTACTGCACGAATGGTGCAAGGTTACAGGTGCACAAAAATTTGGTGCTTGATATTGAGCCTCAAATGACATGGTCTAACATTGTTTACTTACAAATCTGGAGCAGGTACATGAGAAGTTGAACACCAGAGACGTTTGAGTGCAGGTGGACTCCTCCAAATGTCAATGAACTGTTGGCGTGTTCTTGTAGATCCAGTAAGGCAGGCTGGTGTTATATTAAGGAATCACATTGAACAGATCCTGGGTGGTATTGGAATTGGACAGGACAAGTTTGTTCTTGGAGCAAAAACCAAGTTACTGCAACTTTGTACTATGAGATGTTCCCAATGAATTTCACGAAATCTTCTAAAAGTTGTTGATGTTTTGAATAATGAAGCAACGGTAAATGCCATAGAAAAATGTATTGAAACAATGGATTTAATTCCGAGAGCTACTAGTGTTCAAAAGGGCCATCTTAAATTTTGTCATGGTACTGACAATTTACTTCACATCTTCACTGCAACTAATTCCAGCTCTCTTCTTGACGCAGCTAAGTAGAAATTTCTTTAATCTAATTAGTCAGTACGTCTATTACCTGCAACTTGTCAGTTGGTATAAGCGGCTCACTGGAAGTATTTATGAGATCCTTGTTTACAAACCCGGTTTAACACCAAATTTAATGCAAAATCCTTCTTAAGCACTTATCTATCCAGAAAAAATGTAATACAGGTCTTTGTAATTTGTTCCATATGCCTTGAATGGTTTCAAGCATGGAATACATGATGCAGATTTCCATCTGACCCCGTGGATTGTATTGCGAGTCTATTTGTCAGGGTTGGTGATAAAAATTTTATGGATTTACTCTTCCATCTACTTTATAGAATGTTAATAAATTTATGGATTCAATCACCTGAAATACTCCAACTTTTTATTCGATTTTGGTAAAATCTTGCATTTGTAACTGGTTCATAATGGGTCATACACTTCCAATTGCAAACAACAAGCTCAGCTAAAAAGATGCTCCAGGCTACTGCAGAAGGACCTACTGTAAACTTCCGTGCAAGAAGATTATATTGAAGCTCGGTAGGGGTGCACCAGGCCTTTGCAGTAGTGCAACGCAAAGGTGACGCTTGAGAACCCCAGCAGCAAACTACTGTGATGGGAACTCCCATTCAAAAAGTTGCTGCGTCATGATTTTGGTGGGGGTGCGCCAGGCCTTTGCTTTGCAGTAGAGCAACACAAAGACAACGCTTGAGAACCCCAACAGCAAGCTACTCTAAGAGGAACTTCCCCATGAAAAAAAATAATTTAATATCGTGTTCACATATCAGATATTAAACTGATAAGAACAGATACTACACTTGATCTTAGCCAAAAGGCCGAGAAAGGTATGCTTATTCACGAGTCACAATTCAGCTTTTATAGGTTACAACATCCACAATGTCATACGACTTGAGCAATATGGGACAAAAGCTAAAACACTAAAACCCTATATTAGGTTTGCATATACATCTCCAATTCTCCATACCTGTCACTTCATTGAAAGCAATTCCCTATTTTTCATTCAATATGAAATTGGTACTACCATTTCGAGAAGGGTAGAATAAGCAACCCATCCGTGACTGTGTATCCTATATTATCATGTTTACTCTTTTGTGTATAGTATTTTTGATTCTGGTAGAATAGTACACTGCTAAAGTATGGACAGGAGCTTGGATTCCCTCCCTTCCGGTGCAAAAACGATTATTGTTCTTTTTGTTTCTTAACAAAACTTCGGGTTCAGGTAAGATTTAGATGCTAATGAATAGCCACAAATGTTATCTATCTATAATCTATTGATCGACAACTACATGTGTGTGCGTGTGTGTTTTGATCGGATTTCAGCTGATTTCTTTTATAATGAACTGCAAGTTTTTGCTGGAAAGAGTTAACAAAAAGAGTTAATAAATTGCATAATTTTGTACATATATCCTAGTGTTATGACTAACATCACAAACACCTCACCATCTGGATCATTTAGTGATCAGGTTTCAAGGAGTCTACCGAGTCGAGGTAGAAGCAAATCTTTGCAACACCTTCCCTGGACGCAGCCAGAAACTTTACTTAGGGGTGCCCAAGGTAATTATAGGGTTGGCCATTAATTACAAAACCTATAGAGATTTAGCTAAGGATTGCAGAATTTCAGGGTGGGGGTGACCACCCTTGGCCAAAGAGTAGCTCCGTCCGGATCATTTTGTGTTTGTAATGCAGAAGCCATAGGCCCTCACCATCTAGTTTATTGATGTATGCTGAGGGCTGAGCTGAGCCTTGAAAGCAAAACATTTTGATTTGAGATTTGTTGGGTTCCTCTTAAAAAGAGAAAACCCTTCAAAAATAGGCGTATGCCGCTTATAAACAGCAAGCACACGGTATTCTTTAGTAAAAGGCGCGGGGGCGGAAGGAAGGGTGGGCTAACCCGGGCTGTAGCCCCCCCCCCCCTTCCAAAACCTTAACCGAGTAGAAATTTAGCGTAAGAATTTTTTTAAATTGCGCACTTAGTCCACCAGTTTGGATGGTTTAGTCCACCGTGTCTTAGTTGTTAGCCCACACTAGTTTTAATAACCATCCGTCAGATTTTTAGTCAACCCAATTTGTAAATTGATGGAATAAACAACTAAAAGGTAAAGCTAAAGTGAGATAAGAGGAACAAGAGGACAGAGAGTTTATTGGACGACGACCAAAGGGAGGAGTCCCTATGTGATGAAAAAATGGTGACTTAGTCCGTTACAGAGAATGTGCAAAAAAAAATGAAAAAAAAATTAAATTTCTGAAAATTCAGAAATAGATCAATACAATTCGTGAAATTGATCATGGATTTCGAACAAATACAATAAACTGAACAAATTACATGTTCAAAGTACATCAAAAACACCCATTGATTCGATCGGATTTCTTCATCTATCTCAAAAAAGAAGAAAAAAACCAAACTTCATTATCATCTTTCTTTTTCTTATGAGTTCTGATTCTTCTTATTCCGCTTTGTTTTTCATTTTCTTTTATATTTCATCTTTAATTACAAGACTTTGATATCGTCATCTAATGGATCAGTTGGTTTCTTCTTCACCACATCTTAGAACATAATGTTTCTAATCTCTGATTTACTACTGGAAACTCCGAAGACAATTGTCGTTGTTGTTGTCGGTTGATTAAGGAGTTTTTAGAGTTTGCGAGTAATTAGGATTATTGGGTTTGTTTATTACTCGAATTCGCAGGCTAAAGTATTTCAGGAAAAGAGCTATAGAAGATGCAAAACAAACAGCAAATTGACTGATCCATCACCAGTTTCACGTCTACAAGGTGTTCGACCAAAAGTCTCATAAGAAACATCAGTGACTGGCTCATGAATTGCCCTAAAAATGAGCTTTAACAGACGTTTTACGTTCAACGGATTGGCGTGTATATAATGCTCATAGACCAACGAAACAGTGGTTTGTCTTATCTGCTTATTTGGATTAAGTTCAATTCAAAAAAAAAGTGGAAATAATTTGGATTGATGAGAGAAATTAATATGGTCTACTTAGAAGTAGCGTGGCATCTTGTTCGAATTTTCGGGTGTTGATTATGGATGCGTGCAATGAATGTTTGGGGATAGTTCCGTAGTCAGGTGATGGCTTGGTTGGCTGATTTGATGGTGAAAATAGTTGGTTTGTGTGTGCTGCCAAGAGATAAAATCTAAGACTGAAGTGAATGATGGTGGGTTTGGTGGGAGTGGGAGGAAATATGAGAAGGATGCAAGAGCAGGTATCTTTACGTTTGTTTCCTCGTCGGTTTTGTTCGTCGTCCCCCCACTGCTGCAGCAGTAATCTAGTTGTTTCTACTTTTTTCTTTAGCTAGAAGCCTTAAACTGAATGTGCGAATGCAAAGTTGTTTACAAGATCCACTCTCTTTAGTTATGTAAGTACTTTCTTATTTTCTTTATCTTAGATTTCAGCTGATTAGGTTTTGCTGTTAGAAATTTTAGGAAGAAAGAACTAAATAATTTGATATTTACTTTAAGGGTTTGGGATTTTGTTTTGTTTGGGTTTGATTTTGATGGGGGTTAATGATTTTCTAAGGTTAATGTGATCATAGTACAAGTAGATTACTGAAAATTTTCAAATTTTCACTACAATCTACAAATCTAGTAAGTAATTTATAGGGTTTGGGTATTCTTAAAATAGTTTTAATGATGAATCTTGCTATTTGAATGAAATTTGAACTTTCTTATGTATGAATTTGGTTTTATTTTGTTAAAATTGACAACTTGTTGCTGAAAAATTAGGATCATGGTGATAATTACAAGTAATTTCTAGGGTTTGGGTTCCCTTAGAATTGCTTAAATAATGTATCTTGCTATATGAATGGAAATTTTAACTTTCTTATATATGAATTTGGTTTTCTATTGTTAAAATTGTTGTTATGTGACGCAAAATTTATTTTTCTTAACAGTACAGGTGACATTTATAATGTCTTCTCTTTGTCAAGGGCCGCCTAAGCAAGGGAGAACTACTATGGAAACATATTTTAAACCTCAGGCTAGTCAAATGACTACAATAGAAGAAACAACAACAAGCAATAATGCAGCATCCGGTTAATAAGCGTGATGAAGTTCGCCGAGCTTATCTACAACGTGGGCGCAATAGAACAAAGCTTACCAAGTATCAAGGTACTCCAATGGGGATATAGGACCGTCGATTTTCTGCTAAGTGGTTTGACGAGTTTCATTAGCTGGAGTATTCTAAAGATAAAGATGTTGTGTTCTGTTTCTATTGCTTTTTATTTGAGACAAATCCGCTAAGAAGACCAGAGTACACTTGTGAAGGATTTAGAAATTGGCATAATGTTAAGAATGGAATTAAATATGCATTTTTAGCTCACATGGGTAAAAGTAATTCTGTACACTTTAAATCTATAGAGGATGGTGAGAATTTGAAGAATTCATTGCAACATATTTCCACTATTTTGAGTACACAGCCGGTAGAGGTTGTAAAGAGAAACAGGTTACAGCTCGCAATATTGGTTCAATGTGTTTTGTGGCTAGCATTTCAGCAGTGTGCTTTTAGAGGACATGATGAGTAAAAAATTCGAAGAATCGTGGTAATTTTATTGAGATGATACGCTTTTCAGCCACAATTAATGACAAGGTGAAAGCGGTTGTCTTAGAAAATGCTCCCAAGAATGTTACTTATACTTCGCCTGCCATTCAAAAGAGATCTTGAATATTGTTTCTAACGAAGTCAGAGACAAGATTCGTGAAGAAATTGGAGATGGGAAATATTGTATACTTGTGGATGAATCTAAAGATGCTTCAGGCAAAGAGCAAATGGTGCTAGTGTTAAGGTATGTGGATACTGATGGTTGATGGTGATCTTGAGACAGGTAGAGGGGCTAACCAAATAGGTACGTTGCCACGAGCTACTGATACTCGTTGGAGTTCTCATTATGGTTCTGTATGCAGTTTGATTGATAAGTTTGATGCAACTTGTACAACTATCGAAAATATTAGTTTAAGTGATCCGAATGTGACATGTGGTGTAGGTGAAGCACAAAGTACTTTAGAAGAAATGCGAGAATTTAAGTTCATTTTTGTCTTGCATCTGATATATAAGATTATGGGTTACCCTGAAATACTATGTCAAGGCCTTCAAAAGAAAACACAAGACATAGTCAATGCCATTGCTCTAGTTTCAAACACTAAAGCTTTACTTCAAAAGTTAAGAACAGATGAAGATGGTTATCATAATTTTATAAAAACGGTGTGTCTATTTTGCGCTAATCATGGTATCGACATCCCTGATATGAACTCTCCTTATATACAAGGTACTGGTCATTCTTGCCAGCAACGTGATGACATTACAATGGATCATCATTACCACTTTGATATTTTTACTGCTGCAATTGATTTGCAGATCAAGGAATTGGTTAGAAGGTTTCCCGAGGACACAATGGAGTTACTTATTCTTAGTTCATGTTTGGATCCTCGAGAATCGTTCAAGGCATTCAATGTAGATAGTCTTTGTACTCTAGCTGAAAATTTTGATCCTTCAGATTTCAGTCGATAAGAGGTACATATTTTGAGAACTGAACTATTACACTATGGGCAAGATGCATGTGAGTTTTGAGAATTTATCTACTGTTGATGAGTTGTGTCGACAGCTAGTGGAAACAAAAAAGGCAGACATTTACCCTTTGGATGATAGACTGATTCATCTTATATTAACTCTTCCTGTTTCTAAGGCGACAGCGGAAAGATGCTTTTCAACAATGTCAAATGTTAAATCAGCTCTTCGGTATAAAATGGAAGAAGACTTTCTTAGAGATTGCATGATGATATACATCGAAAGTATCCTTGCACGGAAAATCAGCATTGATCGAATAATTGATGTGATCATTTCTCTAAAGGATCATAAAGTTAAACTGAAGTAATAGATATGATCTAAGATTTGAAATATCGGTTGATAGTTTTTTTTGGTAAACTATGTTTTTTGTATATTTGTATCAACCATGCTACTATATATATATATAATGATAACTTTTTTGTACTGATGGGTTTCTCTTTGGTTGGTATAAGTAACGGGGTTTCCAGAAGAAGATCAGCTGAATTTAATCTTTTTATTTCAACTGACTAGTGCATTGGTATGGTAGAAATGCAGGTTGCTTTCGAGGAGTGGTCGGGCAACCATGGATCCACTTTCTCCGATAAAATGGGTAACAATCTTATTTTATATTTCACACTTTATAAAAGTAACAATAGTGTGGCGCGAAAATAAATAAATTAACCCCCTTCTATAATCCTGGTTCCGTCACTGAAAAGGTGAAAGAATAGTTCGTTTTGTGCTTACCGCACGGCTGCGTGATTCATTTGTTGGAGTGAAGTGCTAGTTATGTCCAGGGCATTTTGAGTAGACTTGTGCTTCCAGATACATGTGGGACTAACCCTCTTCAATTCAAGTCCAAGGAGTTCTCCTCTTACTTCCTGTTGTTGTTTATGTATTTCCACCTCGACTAGTCCGACGGTGAAACAAGCTATCGACAACGACATGAGATGTATCATGGTCATAATCATCGACTGACTCCATCGACATAGCAGCATTACCAGTTTCAATATCAATGCCTTCCAAAATAAAATCTATAGCTTACCAAATCAGTAAAAGGACGATTCAAGTTGGGAAAGTTTGGAACTAAAACTATTGAAATCATTTAGTAAGAAAGACTATAAATCACCCCACTCCCACTCCATCTACACAGTTTTCCCTTTCAGACAAAGCTAAGAATTCTGGCATTCGTCAGTTAACTAAATCTGGATGTGTTTATGGAAAACACTTTCATTTCTTTTTTATTGATTTTTGTTCATCTGAATTTGGCCAAAAAAAAACCAAAAAAAGTGACCTCATAGATGTGCATCTGAATTTTGACCAAAAATAAAATAAAATGTGAGCTCATATATGCACATTTAAAAAGAAAATTTTTTAAAAAAGAAAAGAAAACTGAGCTCATATGTGGATGCACATTTTCATTCTTCAGAGAGACTTTTTGTACATCTGAATTTGGCCAAAAAACCAAAAAAAGTGACCTCAATGACCTCATAGATGAGAGACAGAGAGAAATATGAGCTCATATATGCACATTTAAAAAAAAAAATGAAAAAAAAAAGTGAGCACATATGTGCATGCACATTTTCATTGTTCAGAGAAAGAGAGAGCACACTTACATTTTCATTCTTCAGAAAGAGGGAAAGAGTCTGAGAAAATTATGGCAACCCTTTCCACATTTTACCATTAGATTACTTTTGGAAATTCATGTATTTGATATTGATTATGATGTATTGCAATTTACTTGTCTTTGTGCTACAAACTAGTCGTATTCCTTCATGTATGTTTGTAGCTTGTTTAGATACCAGAAGCAGAAGTCAGAAGTAAAATGTTTTTGGTTCACAAAAAGTTTTTTTTTTTTTTTTGCTTCTAGAAGTCATTCTGAAATTGTGTACCCAAACTAACTTCTGATTTTTTTTTTTTTGCTTCAAAAAGTCCAAAAGCTCTGCAGTGACATCCAAACATGCTACGTTAGAACTTCGTTAAATTAATCCGTTATAAATTAATAACTTCGCTAAAATAATATGTTTTGCTAGTTCCGACTTGGGTCACTGTGCTAAATCGATGACCCCGCTAAGTTTATAAGATAATAAAAAATTAAGTTTCCAATAGGGACCAACTAATATATAAATTAATAACCAGTGTAATAAGACTACATTATGGTGCCTTATTAAGATATAGGTCTTGTAAAACTAAAAAGTAGATTAAGAGGCACAAAAGAGAGAGAGAGAAGAAGAGAGAATTCTATTGATATATGTGTAGAATACAAAGTTCAAGCATTTATTTATAAAGATAGAAGACTTGTGCCCTAGATGTGTATACCATAATCTTAGACACGAAGGACATCTTATTAAATAAACTTGGTTTATAACACTCCCCCTGATGACCATTGTGGCTAAGTCATTACAAACATCCCAGAAAAACTCAAAAGAGAAAAACCTGAAATTGCATAAGCATGTAAAGACTCAGATAGTGTTGGACACGCATATGTTGCCTCGTTAAAACCTTGACAAGGAAAAACCCAGTGGGACAAAACCTCGATTGAAGGAAAAAGAGTACAACACGATAAGTCCAGTAGAATGCACCTTGTATGATGGTGCTCCCCCCGATGAGTACTTAAGTAATTTATTGGCTTGCAAATCTTTAAGTTGAGACATCCCAATTTCGGTGAACGAATTTGTTGAATTCAAAAGATCATTGTGCTTTCATGAAAATGTCTGCTAGTTGATGAAGTTTTCTTTTATGTTGCAAAGCAGAATTGTCTTTGATTAATACTTTTGCAGAGTCTACGTTCTTCTTCAACTCATTGAGAACTTGTGTGCTGGATTAATGCTAACTTCCCGTGGTGATTTGATGAATTCGTTGATGGAGTTCGACAAAAGATCCAAGACGTAGATACATTACTGTAAGTGAACAAAATGGTATTTGTGGTCATACCTTATGTGTTTCAGAAGAACATCCAAATTTATAGGATATTGTTATGTTGATTTAGTCTAACAAAATGACCTAGTTAATGGTGGAAATCCACCAAATAACCGAAATTAATACAACTCCCCCTGGATGACCACCATGTTGAATTAAATTGCCTCAGTAAAACCTTACCAGTAAAACCCAATAGGAAAAAAATTGGACGGAGGAAAAAGAGCACGAATATCAACATTTTGAAAGAAAATAAATGTCAACGAGATATTACCACATTAGAATCTTGTCAGGAAAACCACATGGGAAAAAACCTGAAACGAAAGGAAAAGAGTACAACTTTTGCCGTAAATATAAATGCTAACCCAACTATATAAATTTTGCAGAAGACAAACATCAAAATAATAACTCTAGTCTATCTTAAAGACGAGTTTAAGCTAGCATAATTCTAACTACAGATTTAAGAAAGAATGAGAAAATAAAAAAAATAGAATTTATGCTACTAATGCGTGGATTGGTGTTTTTAAGGACTCCTCAAGAGACCTATAAAGCTGATATGATCATTGATAGAAACAGAAAAAGGAAACAAGATAAAAGCGCCTAAGAGAGTACAAGGGAAGGTTTAGAACCGACCAAAACAAAGGAAAACAACAACCCTTTCACTAGCAGTGAAAGTAAATTCAAACAAGTAACACCAACGAACAATAGAAATCAAAAAGGTTGAAACAAATAAACTTGACAGAAACAAAAAACTAAGAATGACCCTTCTTTTTTTTAAGTTCTATGTCCTCTCCCCAACTGTTCTTGTTTGTCATTCTTAAAACTGTCATGATTCCCATTCCAATTGAGTCATTGAAGTTCTCTATCTTTTCTCTTTATATCTCTCTCTTTTCTTTTAGAAATCTTGTCATCATAGGACAAGCATTTTAACTTCGTCTCAAACTCACAATCATCCAACTCTTCACTATCTTCTTCAACCTCTTCTACAATGACTCTGTCTACATTAGCCGCCTTTGAAAGGGAAATACTCTCCGTCTTATGAGCAGCTAGCTTCCTGCTATCAATTGGAAATCCACTTTCTTCTCTGAAATCACTTAGCATCAAAAATGGGTTCTTTTTTGGAGAACCCATTGTCTTGAGTCTCTTGACAGTCTTTTTTGGAGATGGCGCCTGATTAGTTTCTTTTTTAGGAAGAGATTTCACTTTGACATCCCTCCAATCTCCCTGCAAAGAGTTAGAAAAATTTAAACTCTCTCTACCACTGCCAGATTTTGCTAAAACTGAAGTTGTTGTGTTCTGCTTGGGATGGTCAACTTGCATATTTTGTTCCCTCACATATTTACTGCCACTTGTAGAAACAATAGTCTCTTTAACTCTAGCCGAGCTAGAACATAAAGTCTCAATAGATACCCCAACCAAATCTGCCACATTTGCATCAACTGTATTTTTAGTCACACCAATTGAGACCAGAGTGCCACCATTCTCCTTGACTTGAGTTTCTATACCACTACTCTGTCCATTCCTTTCGAGTTAAGTGTCACTGGTAATTACTTTGTCCCCAACTGGTCCCTTAAGAGTTTCTCCGTGTTGCTTGTCACAAACATCACCATCCACAGCTCTTGATTTCTCAAGATCCTTACCGTTCTTCTTAGGTTTCCATCTTGGTTTCAGCTTTTGAGTGCAGTTTTTTGAAGAATTACCAAACACCTTGTACAAATCACACTTGGGAGGTTTCCATTGATATTCAACTGGCATCTCTAAAACAATCTTTCCATCAATCATTAAAGGGATGCTCTCAGGATAATTTAACTCTACATCAACTTCAATACAAACCCTAGCATAAGATAATCTAGTCCTATTTAGGGTGTAATCATCCGCAAGTAAAGGTTTTCCTATGAAACTAGAGATTAAGCTTAAGCCTTCAATGTCCCACATGTGCAGTGGGACATTGTAAATCAACACCCAAATGGGTATGGTTCTAATGCTAGCAATTGTAGATTCAATTAAATTAGACCATGGCCTCACAGTGAAAAGACAGTTAGAGATGTAAAAGGAGCCTAACTCCAGCACTTTTCTACGATCCTCATCTTCCTTGAATTCAAATATGAAAGCACAATTACCGTGTAATTTGATACTTACTTTATTTTTGAGATTCCAAAGCTTGGTTAGAGCATCCTTGACTGCTGGAAAGGATAGTCTTTTACCCACACAAAAGCCAACAAAAGTAATCTTCACATCTTTTAATTCCATTAAAGAAATCCCCTGCTCCATAATCCACCACCCTCTTTCCATTTAACTCATCTGAAGGAGTGAATTTCATTGGAGATTGAGGTGGCAAAGGCTTTGAAGATGGAAACAATGTTCTCCAACTTGCAGGAGAACTAGCTTCTCCATTTGATACTGTACCCGCTGCTGCTTTCCCGTGAGGAATAATCTCAAACTTGTTAGCATCATCATCACTACACTTTTGATTATCAATACCAACATCATCACTAGTAGAGCCAGGGATAAGCTTCCGAGCATTACTTCCACTAGAATCAGTCAAAGTGCGAAAATCAGCAAACCTCAAGCTAGATTCAACCTCTACCATTGCTATTTGAAAAAGATAAACAACCTCCTCCAAATTCGAATCAAAGCCAAAATTTCTTCCTCATAATTGTAGATCACAATAAAAGGAAGAAAACCCACAAAAAATCAAGGGATTTGAGAGAGAAAAGATGGAGAAATCAAATATCTAAGATTTGAAAAGGTTGAAAAAAATTTCGCTTGTTTTCTCTCTCTCATATGATGTATCACTACTGCTTGTTTCTTGTTCATATTTATGTAGATTGGATTTTATCTCGCTTTATCACTAATTTCCTGTAGTCCCTTAAAAAGTTCAAGAATAATATGTTGTACTTCTTATTGTTTGCGTTTTAACATCTAAGCACATACATTTGCGCACGAAATATGCAATATATAATGAGGAAATAAAATCTTTAGATATGTGTTATTATTATAAAATAAATGATCTTCACTTTTATTTTTGAAAATTTAATTTTAATTTGGTATGTTTCAATATATTAATAACTTATTAATTTATCGGTTAATGAAACAGAGGGGTATGCCCTCTTCCTTAGAAAAGCAGGAATGAGTTAGTTGTCGGATACGGCGATTGGATTATGAGCAATCAACGAATGAATTGTGCAATAGAAAATAAACTAGCACAATTGCACCAGTGGTCTAGTGGTAGAATAGTACCCTGCCACGGTACAGACCCGGGTTCGATTCCCGGCTGGTGCACGATAATTAGTCCTATGGGCTAGATTGGCAGTTAAGTGTTGCAATTCAAAAAAAAAGTATGGGCTAAAAGTTAACACTAGTTCTTTCTCCTAGCATGTGCTCGAGATTGAAGCGCTAAATGGTTCAGCGTTCAAAAAGTGACCTTAGCGCTGAACCGTTCAGCGCTCACAAAAATCACACGAATTACAAAAATCACAAAATTTGATTTGACGTCTAAAATTTAAAGCGCTGAACCAAACAGCGCTGGGCAATGGTCCCAGCTGACGTGGACTGCTAATCTAGCTGCTAGATTAGCACTCCCATAGGACTTAGGAGGTTGCCCTAGCTGACGTGGACTGCTAATCTAGCTGCTAGATTAGCACTCCCATAGGACTTAAGAGGTTGCCCTAGCTGACGTGGACTGCTAATCTAGCTACTAGTTTAGAAGACCATAGGACTTAGTCTAAGCTATATATTCATTCCTTTGAGCAAAAAAAGAAAAAGAAAAAGGTAAGGGAAAAGTTATTTTAATGGTTTAGTAAGGGTGTGCCAAGCCATTGTAGCAGTGCAAAGCAAGGGCGACACTTCAGAGCCCCAGTAGCAAGCATCTTATTTTTACACTAATATATGATTAGAGGTCATGGTTCCAGTTATGTCAATTTTGTAGCATTTTCGCGTCAGTTGCTACAAAAAGATTCTCAAAGTCGAACAGGCACTTTGAAAATTTTCTATCTCCTCATAAAACTTGTCAATTTTGGATCTACACCGGCTCTTTAAGACCATGGCATTCTTCATCAGAATTTGAATAAAGTCCAGTTCATTATCACTTCCTTGTAGACCACTAATCTTAACAGACTTCAATTGTTTCATGGTGTCGGCTAACAGCCCTTCTAAATCGACAGTTGTCTACACATTAGAAATACAAAACAACGACAGTTAAGTACACCACAACTCTATAATCTCCAATCCACTTAAAAAGACTAAAGAAAATTGCAAAATGATCCATGGCTACCTACCTCACTAGTATGCGGATCTGAGTCCATCTCCTGTTCCGGCTCCGAACCCCAGTCTGATCCCTCATCAGGTTCGAATTCGTCAGTGTCACTGTAATTGTAATTGCCGCTGTCATTGTTACCGGTTTCCACGTCCTAGATATAGTACACATAATTCAGTAACACTTTAAAAATCACAATTAATCAATCTTTTGGAAATTGGGTTAAGAAACTAAGACCAATAGCTGAAAAACAAAACTAAAACAAGAGAGCAACACAAAAAAAAAAAAAAAAAAAAAAAAAAAAACTAACCTGACAAAGTTCCAATTCGAGGGATTCGATAATAGGAGAGATCTTGACTAAGGAGGCTATGGCATGCATAGAGTCTGTTGAGAAACTTGTCTTTTGCAGCTTCAGACGTTGCAGATTAGAAAACTGAAAGGGTTGCTTCTGTAGTATTTCCAGAACTCTTCTAACATCCTTCATTAGCACATATAAAGGTGAACAATAGAAATTTCAATTAGACTATTACTAGAACTGTTCCGTAGGCATTTGAACTATCATTTATCTATAAAAAAAAATAAGGAGAAAGAGGGCATACCTTGAGTGGTCGAAATGACATCGTTAGATCTTTCACATTATGAAGTGATTTTAGAGATTCTAATGTATCTGGAGCATGTACCGTTGGAAACTCGGCATTCAGCTCTCTCGGTTTTACTTGTACACCAACATGAGCCGTGACCAGAGAAGAAACATCTTCAAGCAACATGTAGTCTAGATTCGGTAAAACCAAGTACTCGAGATTTGGAGTATATAACCTCAATGTATTATAAATTGATTCATGATAATCAATATGCACTTCAAATTTCTTCAGAGAAAGAGAAGATATATTGATGTTTAAAGGTGCAGTACTATTAACCACACTTAAATTCAAGTGTTTAAGTGTAGGAGAAGATATATTGATGTTTAAAGGTTCAAAACTACTAATGCCACTTAAATCCAGGTGTTCCAAAACAGGATAATTGGTACATAACTTGGTTAACTCAACATGGTCAAACGAAGGGTTATTAAGTTTCAGATATCTGAGGCGAGGTAATGATATAGAATTCGGTAGAATAATCTTACATTTCGATAAATCTAGTTCCAACTTTGTCAATGACTTCCAAGTAGAGACACAACTTGGAACCTCAAATTCGTCTTCTTCATCAGATATGTCCCCAGTAAACTCAACATCTATATCATCAACATTAGATCTAGCAACCACGATTATCCATCTACGAAGACGATTGATAAAATCACATCCATATGATCCATACCCACCAAGAAGATGAAATCGACTAATATCAAAACATCTGTTGTCACGAAGACTTAATACGTACTCGACAAAATCAAGACTATCTGCATAATCATCGAATCTCAAAAAGGAAAGAGACGTCCAAATAGTTCTCCATCTCTTTGACAACATACAAGTCTGGACAGCTTGCTTCATGTCAACGAAAGAAAGGATGTGATGAATTAAGAAATCCGGTAACTTGCTGATATTGTCTTTATCATTGGTAGTATTCGAATACTGTGAATTTATTGCCTCCATGGTTTTCTTTTTCTTTGGTTACCTTGTCGTAACCTTAATATCAATCACACAAAGCACCATATAGGGTAGCAGTATATAGGGTTTATATAATAGATAAACCGCCGTGAATTGAGATTTCCATTACTTGAGCAACACGGATTTACTGAACCCTTTCCTTATATAGATTATCTATCTTTTAAGACGGTCTAAGATGGTATTGTTTTGGGAGTCTGATTCATCGACCATCGGGTCACTCAGGATATAGAGGCATGAGCCTATAGAACGGATCTTGTTCTAAGTGTGGTCGTGGTCTATGATGTCATGTAACACAGTTTATATATCTTTTGTTTCCTCAACAAAGATTATGTATTGAAAAACACACGAGCCGTGTGCAAGCGCTTACAACTAAGGAAGAGAGCTCATAGCCCAAAGCAAAGACAACCTAACAAGAAAAAACTAACATGAGTCTTTTAAAAATTTAAGTTTGCGGATTTTGTGAATGATTCGGGCGTTTTTAAACGATAATTACTAGTTTCAACATGTAAGAGGGGATTTCTCAGCACATGTACTCTCTTTTGCCCGTTTTTCTCTCTCCTTGTTTTAGGCGGGTGTCTGTTGTATCTTTAGTGCTAGCTTAGCACTCATATAGTTGAATGGATTTTATCTTTTTAAAAAAAAGAAAAGAAAAAAAAAAGCTAGAAGTAAACAGAATGACAAGCC
This sequence comes from Papaver atlanticum, assembly GCA_023531105.1. Taxonomy (NCBI): domain Eukaryota; kingdom Viridiplantae; phylum Streptophyta; class Magnoliopsida; order Ranunculales; family Papaveraceae; genus Papaver; species Papaver atlanticum. The sequence continues at coordinate 1,029,566 of JAJJMB010012966.1, forward strand.
CAAGTAAATAGAAAAAGAGAATGACAAGACATCCCAAGAACTTCGACAAAAGAAGAACTTGAGAGAGTGCGCTAAAGCACAAAATCGAAACGCACACCACCCTAAGTCATAAGAAGAACGCATAAACGATCAAATAAAAAAAAAATCCTCTATGTTCAGCTCTTCACGATTATCCGCAAGATTATCAAACATAGATTGTCAATCATTCTTTGACAAAGGAAAGCTCAGTCCCATCACGGACGGAGGCTCCATGAGGACGGTTGCTGAATTATTTTAGGATCATTTAGAGATTACACGAACTTTTCATTTTTGCATTCAAAGAATGTTGGAAATCAAGTTTAACCAAGACTATATTTGGAATGTGAGTTATATATAGAATTTGATTTACTTTGCTTTGTTTAGAGTTCTTATCATCTTTCGTGAAGTGTCTTTAGATTAGGAATCTACTCTGTTTGAGGTTGGATTATTCTACAAGAGTTTTTTGTTCAGGAATGTGAGTTTGTTTAGGAGGTTGTTTTTGTTTATTATTTTAGCACTCTGCTGTATGGAACTATTACAAATAGGCTGTTGAGCCATGAAGCAAAATACACCACGGAATCTATTAATGTTTGATTAATAGAGTTCTTCTCAGTTACTTTTCTTCTTTAAATTCTTTGTATATCAGATATCTACATTTGGTATCAGAGCAAGAATATCATAGGCTTGTGGTATTAGCCGTAAAGAAGAAGAAGATGACGGCTAACTCAAGTTCCATAAAAGTACCAGTATTTGAAAAAAAAGAATTTTGAGCATCGGAGAATTCAGATGAAGAATTTGTTTACATACCAAGAGGTGTGGGATATAGTAGACACAGGCTACGCAAAACCATCGGTAAAGAGCTACACTCGCCGAAGCTCAGAGAACTGTTTTAAACGAAAGCAGAAAGAAGAATTCTAAGGCAATGTATATACTTCATCAAGGAGTACACGATTCTATCTTAGACAGAATTGTGTAATCAAAGAATCCAAAAAGACTTGGGATGTTTTATCAACCTATCACAAAAGGATCTGCCAAAGTTAAGAAAATCAGGTTGCATACATTAAGAAGAAAATATGAATTTCATATTTTTTCTTAAAAACTACGAGTCTTGTTAACGAGATGAAAGCTAATGGTGATAAGATAGAAGATTCCCCAATTGTGGAGAAAATCTTGCGTAGTTGACCTGAAAAATTTGAATCAAAAGTAACTGCGACTGAAAAATATAACACACTTTATGATATGAGTATTGGTGAAGGGTTCGGTTTACTACAAGCTTATGAACAAAGAATGCTAGAGAAAACACCTGTAAAGCCAGGTGAAGAAGCACTTCAGCGTCAGACAAAATGGAAGTATGAAGCAAACTCAAATCAAAGTCAAAGAAACAGAGAGAGAAGGTCTTTTGATAAATCTAAAAAGCACTGCTATAATTGTCAACGTTTAGATCACTTCAAATATGAGTGCACTAACAAGATGAAAGTTGTTAATTACAATACAAAGCAAACCTAGCAGAATATCAAGAAGATGAATCATAAATTCAATGCAGCTGAAGAACAACTTCATCACAAGTGGTATTTAAATACAAGGTGTAGTAATCATATGTGTGGAAGAAAAGATTTATTTGTTAATCTTGATGAATCCATAAGTTCAATTATAAAGTTTGGGAACAATTCCACAGTTCCAGTTATGGGAAGAGGAAGAATATGTATCATACTCAAGGATGGTTCAATGACATATATAATGGATGTATTTTATGTAACAGGATTGCATCAAAATTTATTAAGTATGAGTCAAATGTCAAAGAGAGGTTGTTCTATGAACATCTTCAATTGTGTTTGCACAATTCGTGATTGTAGAAGAAGACTGATTGCAAGAGTACGGATGACCAAGTTATATTCATCTTTGGAGAACTTCTTAGAAAAAAGGTAAGTGAAGACTGAACCACCTATTTCTCAAGTTATATTCATCTTTCTATCTATGAGACGATGTTGCATAACTAATTATACTATTATGCATAGATAAGAATTTCGAGTCAAGTTTATCTTGGTAATTAGTTCTCGAAATATAATGACTAAGCTTAATGAACATTTGTTCATACTTGATGAATTTCGATTATGGACAATTTATTGTTCGGAATCAAAATCGTGATTTAAGTTTTATCATTCGGAAATAGCCTGGAACAATGATATGTGTCATTGATGTTATTCGGGAATGTTTCGAATCAATTTAGAGAAAAATATAGAACTACTATATTCGGATATAAGACAGTGTTAGAGGTCTGGAGCCGTATTATATGTACTCATACACGTAGCGGAGTAGCTATATGTCCAGATTTTTGGTACACATATTCTTATGCATGCCTTGAATAAAATCTGTCAGCTCGTGAACCGGATCGGTACGCATACCCGTATGCAAACCGTAAAGGAACTGTGGTCACAGATCCAGTTTGGTACACATACCGGTACACGTACCATAAAGTTCTGTGGACTCCGGAACCAGTTAAAGTCTCAAAGTTTGCAAAACGGTACACGTACCTGAATTGTTCGGTTAACTCCTAAACGCTGTAAGTTATGGTTGAAGCGTGTCATAACCACAACAAATTAATTAATATTTTTCCACCTAATTACTAAGTAATATAGTGTAGTGAAGTTCGTTCCCACGAGGAACAAGAGGTTTTAGTTGTAAGGTTGTCACAAAAAGGAGGATTTTCTTGTTTTAAGTTTGCAAAAGAAAGTAATTAAAGTAATAAAAAGAATAAGTTGAAATCAATAAGAGAAGTTAGATCAAGGATTCGTTCTTCGTTACAAAACAATGATTCAAGTTATGTTTTTCACCCACTTGTTATTAATCACAGATTATCACCAACCGTAGGTATAACAGCTAGATCAGTGCTAACCCCTAAATTCCTTATATCACCAGATACGAAAGTTCTTGCCTACCGGATTCCATTAATCTAAACCACCTAGTAGTAGATCACTCAAGATGTAATTTAGTCAAACCCATTAAGATTTATGAATTTATTGGATTAATATTAGTAGTTAGACTCTTAGATCAAGGTCTACTTGCTAACGTTGTTTTCATACACAATTGCTTCAAGAAATCCTTCTGCAAGGTCTCATGTTTTCTACTTATGTAAAGAGTTAAGAAACGATTATTTATCCCCTAACTTTTACTAGCTTTAGATCAATTAACAAATTAATTTAGTTGTGCACCTAAATGACCTATCAATCAAGTATAAACATTAATATTAGTGAATACAAATGATAATCATATGAAAAACTTCAAGATAGAATTGAAAACAAAACTCAAATCATGCTAAGAACTAGGAATTCATCCTCAATCAATAAGAAAATTAGCTGCTTATATTTTTGAAGTTCACACAAATGATTAAAAGAAGAAAAGATGTGAAAACAAGTAAAAACCAAAGTGTTGTGTGCAGAGGTGTTGAAAAAAGTTGTAGAGAACTTCTCTATTTATAGGTTTCAATTCGCTTAGAATCTTCTTAGGACCCATAATAATTCAATTTCCAAGTCCATGTCTTTCTTAAATCATTTCATATTCTCTTTCCAAATTCAAGCCTAATTCCTCAAACTCATGAATCTAGATGAGTCTATAAAATTCTGCACAAATTGGGTCACCGAAAAAGTCCATGGGAGCACCGGAATCCGTCCAGAAAGCTCTATGCCCTGAAGCAATATTCCGTTACGACTCCGTTAGAGTTAACAGTCAAACTAATGGTCTTCTGTTAGTCAACTGGGTCAAAGAAGGAGGAGTTATCCGAATCAGCTGTCTGAATCGGTCTTACTGGTATGAATCACTGAATCGGATCGGTTCATCGGCCTCACCGAGTTAACTCGTCGGAATAAAAATCCGACAGAGTCTCGGTTGTTTACAGGAAATTCCGGCCATTCTTTCTTAACATACATCTACACTTAACTCAATCATTCTGCGATAAGGTTTCAAAACTCATAATTCACCCACAATTTTAAGCCAAATCCACAGACACAAGATTCTCTATCTGATTTTTATCATAGAACTTTCCAGATTCAACAGCAGCACCATCTTTTCTTCAAGCTCTGCTCCATTCAAACCCTGACTGCAGTCTACCAACATCGTTCTCCACTCTAATCTCTCCCTGTAATTCAACTATTTTCATCTACCATCAGATCCATTACCCAACTCTCCAAACACACAGCTTTACCATGAATCAACCACAATGTTAGAGCATAGCTCGTTTGAACTCACCAAGCGTTGGTATGTCAAGGTTGGTTGTCATATTTTAGCATCAGAACTCATCTAAAGCCGCTTGATTAAATGCTAGATTCAACTTCATTTAGGTTAAACTAGAAAGTTTAGGAATGTTGATACATACAAGTATTACTCTGAAGACCTGAAAACACTACACCATTTTTAGGATTTAGCAACCCAGAGTCGCAACAGCATTAGCGCCGTTGCTAATTTCCGTTGCTAATATGTCGCTCTGTTGCGAGTAGCAACCGCTAGGTGTTCATGCATGCGAAGCGTGCGCGTGGTCGGGAACACTATGACTTGGTTTTACACCCAAGTCAAAGTTCGGTCAAGTATTCTGTATTTTTTTTCCACCCTTGAAAGTGTAGTCGTGTAATCTCTTATCTTACCTTCTCAATTTCTCTTATCTCATTTCTCAGCCACAGAAGATATCTCACTCTCTTTCATCTCCTCTATCTGCTTTGAAGAAACTTCATCTCTGAAGAAATGCAACCAGGTAGTAGGTTTAGATTATAATCGTTTTTGAATTTTTTTTTACTCCAGATCTATTTGATTTGTGTCTTGTTTTTGTAAACCCTAACGGCATCTCTTCTGCTACTTCTCTGTCTGGTCTTAGAGGTTCAGTTGCAGTTTGGATTTGGGTTTATTGTTTTCAGGTATTAGTCATTTGGTTTGATTTTGATCTCTGGTTAACTCATGTTTCATTCATCTTAGTTTCGATGGTTTGACTTCGATTATTTAGTTTTATTTTGCTTTAAATCTATATTTCATTTGTAGCACAACTCTAGGGTTTCAAATTATTTTTGTTTGATTTCTGTATTTGGAGTTTTTTTTTCTGGGGTTTCTTCATATTGGATTTTGTACTTTAGGTATTCGGCAACTAATTTTGAATCTGTAACTTTGGTGTTCACTTTTCTGTAAATTTAGGAACTGAAAGAGAATTGGTATTCACTTTTCTGTAAATTTTGGAACTGAAAGAGAATTGGTATTCACTTTTCTGTAAATTTAGGAACTGAAAGAGAAGTTCAAGGAAATAGAAGATGATGAATCATAAAAATTAAGTGATCCCATCTTATTCTGTTGTTTTTCCGTTCATTATTATTAAATTTTTTTTTTATCATGAATTAGCACATTGAAGACTGATAGAACTTTAAATCTCTGTCAAATTACACGTTTTTCTTCTGCAGTATGGTCGCAAATGTATTAAACACATTGGGCCTGGACAAAGGATCTGCTAAAGAATGTTACTGCTGTGATTATTTACTTAGCGATTGTGCTGGCAGAATTTGTTGTTGTATCCATTGCTGATAGTTTCGCTGCTCGTGAGATATCGACGAGGCTAAAATCATCAAATGCAAAAGCAATATTCACTCAGGTTGTGCTAAATTAACTTTCATTTCCAATTTTTTCGAAGGATCTCAATGAAATAGCTCGAATAAATCTGCTGCACTGTTTCTACTGGTTCAGAATGCTGTTTTTCTGTTGCCAACGGACTGTAAATGTGTTGGGTCATATAATAAGGACGACAATAATGATTGTATTTCAGTATTTCACCATTTTGACAGCTTGAGTTGATAACTGATATGAAGAGTGTCCATTTCTTTAAAAGATCTTGTATCAAGTGGATTCTTAACCATGTTTTTAGATTATCTAATCTAAAAAGGGAAAGCCCAAGCATTCCATGATGTCATCATTCTCCTGTTAACCTCATTTAGGTTGTGAAAATAATGCTATGCGAACCATGCTACCCTACAGCTTTTACTTAATAATCAAGGAGTTTTTATCGATGCTACTAAAATTATTAATATCTTTGTTGTCTAGCTCCAAGTATTTCTTTTCGTGCACACATCATTTCCTGGATGATAATGCTATGTTCTTTTTGAATCACCTACCTATTGTTCTAATGAAACCTCAACTGTATTTCATCTTGAAACTGTTCCTTTATAGGATTTTATTATACATGAATGTAAAAGACTTCCGCTGTATAGGTCCGTTCTTTATCATTCTGGCATTACTTATTATATTATTTTTCTCTTGATGTAGGACGATTTGTTAGTTTGTAACTGTTTCACATTTTGTTCTTGCGGTAGAGTTATTGATGCTGAATCACCATTAGCTATAGTTGTTCCTTCTAGAGGTTGTAGCCTCTCAGTCGAATTGCGAGACTATGATTTAACTTGGTCTACTTTCGTGGAGAGGGCAAAATATTCCAAGTATGTTCTCTCATGAGTACGTTTTCATTCCTTTTCCTGCGAAGTTATATGTCTTTTCACGTGTCAAGTTTTGTCATAGTGTGGACTTCATATCTTATTATCTAGAATTGGTGGTTGGGATCTTGTCATAGTACTGTAGTTTTTACCGTTAGTCAAGGCTACTGCATCTTCACAATTCTGGGCTATTTTTTCTATGAATGATGTTCTTATCACGGAATGCATAGACAGAAAAATGTTTTTGCCATTAGCCTCTAACAGAAAGATATTTCTTGCAGCTTAGATTTTTTTGTTCTTTCTTACCACCTGATTTTAGAGTTCGGGTAAGTTGGGTTCTCTGAGAAGTTTCAAGTTAGTTTGATTCTTTTAGAGTTGATTTGTATGTTAAGATCTAAGTTAGTTTGATTCTTTCTGGGGACCTCATTAACTTTTGAAACTTTGCTTTTTCTTTTTTCAATTGAACTTTTCATGATTTTGCTTTTAGTTTTTGTATTTTACTATAGTTGTCACTTGGTGGATATATTTGATAAGAGTAAAATGATTTTAGTTAGTCGTTCTTACACCTTGTTTACGGTGCACGGATTGGTGATTTAAGAGCTGAATTAGTGTTAGTTGTGAGGATTTTCTTCTCACTGTAGTGATATTAGGTAACGGAGCTTAATATTGAAGGCAATGTAATTAGCTTGTTTTTGTTATCATTTGTATTGCGGTGGCTTTAGGTGATAAAATTTATAACTGAAGGCAATTTGACCGGCTCGTTACAACTTACAATTTTTTTTCTTCGTATAAACTGAAAACGTCCTCCTGTATGCCGTGATGTTGTGACTACTGACTGTTTATGAGGGAAAAAATGGTTGTTTAAATGAATTATGTGGCAGTAATGGTGGGAATTGTTTTTGATGCAGATCTTCTATGTGAAACAGTCTGTTGTCATGATAACTTTCAAACGATCTCATTTACAGTTAGTTTAGAAGTTGGATGGTTCCAAATTCTTTTTAAGTTATGCATTTAAGACTGTTAGATTCTATTTTTGCCTTCAATTTGGACTTGTTGTGATTTTTACAACTTATGCTGATGTTGCCAAGTACTCATTTTATGTGCAGAATTTGGTACAGATAATCGACTTGGAAAATTTGGGGCTGGTATTCGCCTATATAAGTTTTACCTAAACTGTGATCTGTAGCATGATTTTTTGTACTAATCATTAGCTTCTGGTCAAGTCTAATATCATGTCATATGAGATGGCTTTCTCCATCTAGTAGTTCAACACAAAGGTTGGATATCATCTCATATGATGTTCTCTTAAATATTTTGTTTGGATTTGCTTCTACATACATCTCCATTTAGTTCACTTATAGCAGAGTTTGTTGATATTTTCTTTACATGGTTTTGACTTGTCTCTGCAGATTATACAAAATCTAGGGTTTAGTCTTTTGTTTGTAACCTCAGTATTGAAACATCAAATTGGTTATTATGCAGGTATTTGGGCTTAAGTCAAAAAGCAGTACTCTGGTGATATTTTAGCAGCAGCTGAATCGACGTATGATTTGCTGAGGCAATTGGTTAAGCAAGCGGAGTCTCGTGATACTTCTGGTGATATTTTAGTCTATTTTTTCCTGTTTTTCAATGTCTCTGTTAGTTGACACAAACTAGGTTACCCATCCATCTATGAACATAGATCGAATATTGTACGTCAGTCTCCAATTTTGGGTTCAATAAGTTTACTTGTGTACATTTGTATCAATTGAAGAATCCTTTCTTTTATAATATTATCTAGTGGTGATTCTCAACAAGATTCTCAACAACACAGTTTTGTATCGCCATTGTAGTTTGTATATCTGTGTGGATGTCGAATATGGGGAACTGGGTAATTGCAGGGGGTAAATGAATTTTGACTAGGTCAATAAACTTGTACTTGACCCTTTTTTTTTGTGGTTGCAAGAAATTAGCAACATCGGTGTTCTGACTAAATTAGAACCAGAACCAATAAATTAGAACCAGAACCAACAGTATCTAGTTCCGGGTAGGGGTATTCCTATAATTAGCAACAGATTAGCAACAGCGGTATGCTGTTACTAATGATACATTTAGCAACGGCGCGCCCCGATGCGAATTGCCGTTGCTGACCGTGATTAGCAACAGAGCTTATGCCGTTGCTAAAAATTGCGACACCATGTTTAGCAACGGCAAAAGCCTGTTGCGACCCCGTTTAGCAACAACTATAGTAGGTTGCTAATACCTTAAAAATGGTGTAGTGAAAATGAGAAGAAGTAACGACTACAACGACGACATCATCCTTCCACTTGAGGTTAGTAATATTGACTTGAACTTGTTTCAATTCCTAATATATCTTTCAGGTCGTGCTATATTGAAAACATAACATGCGAAGCTGTACATACTGTATATAATACTCTAGTGGAGAGAAATGATCATAATAGTATGATCAAAGTATTAAGGAATTAGACTACGAAGTATAACGCTTATCTTTTGAACTTCGTAGATATGACATCGACATAATCTTGTATGCAGTTTTTATGATTATGTGTATGGGTGTATGGTGAAGATTTCATGCTAGGAAACAATGTTTTACATTTTTTTTAAAGGAAGTACGTTCATGAACTTGTTTCATGAATCGAAAGGGAAATCAATAGGTATATTGGTTCGGCTATTCATTGCATATTCTTTGATGACCAATATGTGTGAGTTGGTAGAACTGATCTTAACTCATGCTATGTATCTTGGTATAACCGATCACAAATACCTATACTTATGATTTGGTATGGCCGGTTCTGGTAATTGGTGTAACCGATCCTAAGTAATCACCATGAGATGGAATGATCGAGCATTGCAATTGGTGTGACCGATTCTGGTAATTGGTGTAACCGATCATAAGTGGTTGTGTGAACGATCCTTGTAATTGGTATGACCGATCACAAGTAGGTACCATGTTTAGGTAGAACCGATCTTAGTGATTGGTATAACCGATCCGAACCCATGTATGTGACTTGGTAGGACCGATCATAACTAACCATTATGACTTGGTATGACCGATCACATAGTAGTCTTGGAATTCTGGTAGAAACAATTCTAAACTTGTTTGGAAGTGTGGTAGAACCGATTCCAAGATGCAAATCCGATTTTCCATGAATTACATATTTTCTCCATGAACTTGTGTAGTTTCGGAATTAGGGTTCGCAGTGTAAAGATGTCAACATACTTTGAACACGAGCATTAACTCTTATAATTTATTGTTCAAAGATATTCCTTCGTACCCAAGGTGATCATGTAACCGAAATAAATTAAGAATCTTTTAATTAAGGTTTTTTGTTTTATATGCTTTAATTACTAGCAATTAATCCATAGCTCTAGAGAATAAAATAATAAAGGTTTTTAGTTTTATATGCTTTAATTACCAACAATTAATGCATAGCTCTAGAGACTAAAAATTAGTAATGTGCATTTACTAATTGGAGATTTTCTATGAGAGATTTCGGAAAATATTGGATTGCATTTATTGGAATTAGGAAAATCGAATTGCATATCTTAAGTATATTTTCAGTTTTGGAAATTCCTTGGTGTCCAAACATCCTTGGTCTATAAATACCTAAGTTTGCATTTATGACAACCTATCCTAAGAGCCAGGTAAACTTCATTTTTTGTTATTTATGGTGGAGCCGTCTATTCGGAGAGTAAAGTATCTTAATTAGATGAAATCTTTTACGACCGCTCGTTTAAAGACTTACGTGGGATCAAGAAGCTCTACGAGTACCATTGGTGGGTAACTAGATAATTGCAGTGTTATTAGTTTTCGATTTGATTTGATTTGATTGACTAACGGTTGTTGAAACTTTGATTGCACCTAGTTTGTTTATTCTTGAAAATCTTCTCTTCTGATATAAGATTCACTCAGAGTGGATCAAAGTATCGACGGGATCTTTAGAACTGTTGTTAGATCTAAAGAATTCTTGTGATAATCCATCGTTAACAGATTCCGTTCTGTGTGTGATTGATCACAAGAGAATTCAAGTTTTGTTGTCCAGGTATTTGAAGGAAATATAAGATTTGAAGACGAAGAAGAATTCTTATTTGTTTTCATATCTTGTGGATTTAGTGCACAAACCTTGATCGGCTGGGATCCAACTAGAATCAGTTTATCTTTGATAGATCTGATTGATTAGTTGCGTGAGATCGGCATAGTTTCTCTTTGAGATCTATATCGATCGAGTGCGAATCTAAACTTGACTATTTCGGTAGTTATTGGATAGATTGATCTAACTAGAAAAAGGAGTTTATTAGATTAAACATAAGAGCCTTTGTCAACGACTCATTAATATCTTCTAGTAAGATTGATTAGAGTGGTTACCAAACAGATTCTTCCTTTGCTGTTTGGAATATGATCCAAAAGACTTGACATTCATGTGCGTGACTCTAGAAATCGAAGGCGTAGGGATACTGAGGGAACTAAGTAGCTAGGGGTAGTCTGCTTGGTCTCAACTATACGAAGTTGGTATTTGATTTTGTATAACATCTTAATTATGAGAGTATTCAATTATGGACTAGGTCCCGGGGTTTTTCTACATTTGCGGTTTCCTCATTAAAAAAATCTTGCTGTGTCTTTTACTTTGTTTTTCGCATTATAATTCTTATTATAATTAAGTAAAATACACAAGTACGTTAACTCCGTAATACTTGATATTGATCCTATAGAGTTTCGGATATTTCCAAACCTATTATCAAGTACACACTTTGTTGTCGTATCGTCTCGATCTTGTATCCATAGTCAATCACACAAGTGATCTTATTATTTTATTGTCTCGATCTCGTATCCATAGACGATCACACGAAGTGTGAACCGAATTGTAGTATTATCTCGACTCTTTCCATAGACGACCACATTCGAAAAGGACTTATAGGTTGATAAATAGAAGATTGTGATATATTTGGGTACCCTCGTCTTTTCACACAAGTCATCACTTCTTTTCTTACATTGCATGTCCTTCAATTCCTTCATCAAAAACCCATCTTCTCTCATGATTTCAATTCCATCCATCCTCGGTAGCATCTGCTTGACTGGTTTCTTCTCATCACAATTAACAGCTCTGTGAGCTTCTTCTCTCGGATGTCTGCAATTCAACCATCAAACAACCTAATTAATTCCAACAGCAGCAACCAACACGATCCACAGCCAAAAACCCATGACAATTAACTCATCTCCACCTTGCTGTAAAAATCCATTCAAAAAAACCATTTGAACTACAACATCATCTTCAGCTCATATTCATCTGTATTTTATTACATCAAACCCCAATTTCTTCACACCTTCATCTTCTATTCGGATTCAAACACCCATCGATCTATTCTCTTCTTGTTCCTCGATTGCAGAAATCAGAATAATTTCATCAATCTCTGCTCCATTTTCTGTCTGTTCCTCGATCAGGTCACGGTAGTAATGGTAGCTGCGGTTTTCCTTTTCTCAATTTCAGCTGCAAATGATAGAGAGAAAAGATAATTCTCCTCTACTTAGGGTCAGATTAGATTTGTGTAATAACAACAAACCCATCTTATGGATAAGGGCTAACCAAAATTAGCATCCCCATAATGTCAGCTGGTTTGTCTTTAATGCTCCTCGAAAAGAAAGTTTCCCCTTAACCTTGGCTCGACTCCCGATAGTGTTTGTTCGCGAAGTGACTATTTTACCCTTTTCGCTCAATTAGGATGATTTCTTCTTCTTTTCCTCCATATGACTCCAAAGTAGCTATAAAACTCAAAACACGCGTAAAAGACATAATTTACAAGAAAAATAGCAATAAAAGCATAAACAATAAATAACAAATAGGGTGTATACTAAACCTATCAATGGTTATGGTATGCAAACCGGTACACGTACCCAAATTGTTCTGCGTTAACTCCAGAACTCGGTAGTGTTTGTAGTATGCAAACCGGTACACTTACTGTGACTCAACTGACTCACAAACGGCTTTGGTATTTGTACTTTGTGCACATACTTTCTATGTCGACTAAATTCTTAAGCACATAAATTATTTCTCTGAGATAATTTGCATTTGAATAATCTCTATAAACACCATAGACATATTGGATCACTTGATTGTGCTTCGAGTTAAGTCTTAAGTGTTTATGAAAATGAGTATTAAGCTTATAAGTTCAAATCGACTAGTTTCTGCTAACCACCTTGAACATAGTCCTTGTACATGGTTCGATTATGGTTTTACCATAGTATATATCTTGTTTATGTAAAATAGATTTCAAAGATTCATCTAGGGTGAATATTGATTGCTTGGTTACAAAGCTATCTTAGCTTAAACCTAAAGCAACCTATGCTTTGAATGTCTATATAAGTGGAACTTCAAGCAACTAGGATCTTTGAATCCTGACACTACTTTTTGTGTCTCCTAGTTATAACTAGAGCCGTCCTCTTCCTAAAATCTTTTTAGGATTTCAACGATTTCAATTCATTGGGATTCTTAAAGCCAGGTCCAGCTATTGTTTATTTTGATAGCTCGGGTATCCTGATCTTGTTTAATTATTGAGTCTCACTCCATTTACAAGATAGATAGAAATAATCAAAGTTCTCTTTGTCTCAAACTTTGTTGATTCCACAAGTTTTATACTTGTGAGGTGAATAATAATCTAGGCTGCACTTTGGGTTACATAAGTCTGTATTTTGAAGTTATCTAGACTTTGTCTATTGCTATCAATTTCCTATCACCTTGATCAAAATCGTTTTGATCGTAAAGGAAATCATATATAGGAAATCGTTTTGATCGTAAAGGAAATCATATATAGGCTTAATATGTGGGAGGAAGATTGGTTTGAAGTCTTCAATTAAGTTAAAGAAAATCTTAGTTGGTGTGACGTCATCTAAAGGAATCAATTGCGTGGAGTCCTGCTTGGATTCAAAAGGTTTAAGGAACGCGACTGTAACTGAATTGATGGGAGGGTTTAATTTGGTCTCAACTACATTCCAGTCCAAAGTTAATTGGTAGCACGCTAGTGTCTGTAGTGGCTTAATACAATTTGGTGTTCAATCTGGACTAGGTCCCGTGGTTTTTATGCATTTACGGTTTCCTCGTTAACAAAACTTCTGGTGTCTTTGTTATTTCTTTTCCACTTTATATTGTTTATCCTTATAATTGAAATATCACAGGTTGTATGTAAATCAATCATAATAGATATATCCGACCTTGTTTGTTGTATAAGACTTGATAGATTACTCCAGAAATTGATCTTTGGAATCACCCAAGTACTCTCACCCGGAAATCAAGTTCACGGACTTGTGTCTGTGAACTTTCTGATATGAGAGTTAGAAATATAACTCTAGATATTCTTTCTTGATTGAGATTCATTAAGTTGAACTCTCGGAATTGAATATTGAGTTTTTCCATAAAGATTTCCTAAGAAAAAGTTGGTGGTGTATTTTGGTACCCCATTATTTTCAATTGGTATCAGTGCAGGCAAACACACTAAGACCTAATAAGTCTGTGTTTGGAACTCTCTAGGAATCTGTATTTACGTACAAACATGTCTCCTAACAGTTTTGATTATGCCAAGTGTTTGGGACGTACCTCAAAGGATAACACCTTAGATGATTCTTCTGAATCCAGAGGAGATAAGCTAATGTTTTTTGTTCCTGATAATCCTACTCCCAAACACCCTAATGGATTCATGTCAAAATCCAAATTGGAGCTAATCAGAAGTTTAAAAAGGGATGCTGAGATTATTGATGTTAAGTTTCCAAAATTAAAAATCTTGAGAGACAAAAGGCTCAGTATATCGATCAGCTTGAACAGTCTCTTGATAGAGAACGTCATGTCATTGTCATATTAAAATCCTTCGTTGATGATATAAAAAATCTTTCTCAAGAGACTAACAATATCCGTGAAAAAGTTAGCATTCTTGAAAATATTGTCAAAGAAAATGAGACACGTGAGAAACAACTAATTGAGACTCATTCATAAAAAATGAATGAACTTCGAGTTGAAAAATTCGAATCTGATCTTCTTTTAGGTCGAAAACAGAATAAACTCCCCAAAAAGGATAATTTTGAAATTACGAGTAAGGAATCCTTAAAAACTGATGTTGTCCTGAAATCTTTAGTGGCATTACCTAATATTGAGAATTCTAGTATGGGAAAGGAAACTGGAAAGAAAAAATCTTGTAGGAAACCAACACACACTTTCGCCAGAGATCATGAACCGACTAAGTTTCCTGATAATGCACGAAGTTGTTCATACTGTGGAAAAAGGAATCACATTGCCCTGTTGTTATTCTAGAAAGAAACAGATTTCTGATCATCAAAAATTGCTTAACTTTGAAATTAAAGAAGTAATAAAAATAAGACTGCAATGGATTAAAATTTTGCAAAAAGCCAGAAAACTTGTGGAAGAAATAATCTGGGTGATTCCTCACAAAAATTCCATAAGTACAATAACTTTCATAATGCAGTGTCTAACAACACTACAACTATCAGTCTCTCTACTGATAGTGAAAGTAATTCTGGGAGATTCAAGTTCATAAAATGAAATTCAAGTGATTCTTACTCTATGAAACGAATCTCAAGAGGTCTTCATCTTACTCCTCAAATAAATTATTCTTTGAAAAAGCGTTCAAGTAAAGAGGAGTTTTCGAACTTCCTTGTAACTAAGGAAATAAGATCAAAACCTCATAAAAAACGTAATAGAAGAAAAGAAAGAAAACAGAGACAATGTCACAAGAAAGTCAATCTCGATGAATCTCCGACTGATACTAGTAGTGAGAATCTGTCTCATTCTATTGATTAACGTCGACAGATGTGTCCTTGAAAGTAACTTGAGAGTTACAAGGACTATACATATATCAAGAGTTGATTTTGATATCCATATTTCTCAAGTCTAATTCTTGATTGATTATATATTTTTGCATTTCTTCGAATATGGATTAAGTATTACAATTGAATATTTTTTTCCATGTTAGTATTAATTCCTTGTACAACAGGATCCATCTGGTGCTCTCATCTGTAGAGTCTCTTGAGAACATTAATTTTATTGATCTAAGAATCTGTTATTTTGAAAAGAGTAAACTTGTATATGTTATATCAACCCGGGAACCTTCTCTTGTTACGGATCGCTACTTTACCGGTTCGCGCTTCCTTAGTTGAGACAAGTCTTAGAGTTTACTTATAAAAGGAGGTAGGAAATTCCTATTTATCAATAAACCTTGGTTGAAAGAATAAATAGTTGAGTTTTGAGTTTTCATCTCTGCATAAGAGTGGAAAGCTCAAAAAGACCTCATGAAACCATTGTCCTCGATGAAGATGATTCAAAGGAAGGAAACTTGTTCTATGAAACAATGCTGAAAAGAATTGCTTTAAGAAAAGAACATAATTCTTGGATTGGTGATTCCTTTAAAGATCTAACTCACGCTCAGAATGACTCTAAGGTTGAAATTGCTAACCTTCAATTACAATTAAATCAACTCATTGATGGACAATTCAAGATGATTAGAAGCAAAAGTTCATGATCGGAAACTAGAAAAAGCTAATTAATCCCAGAATATACAAAACTTGGACAACATATCTGTATTGTAAATCGAAAGGTGGGCGTGCTAAGTCAGGAACACAACATATCAACGATTCAGCAGGTTAAAGATGTTGGTGACTCATTCTTCGACGGAGTTGCAGAAAGGTATGAATAAATGAACGAAATCTAAGATATTAAAGTTCATGTTATTTTCCTTTATTTGAATTTATTTTCTAGGAAACTTCTTGTGATAATTTATTCTTACTTTTAGGAAGGATAACTAGGGTTTGGTATAGCATAAATTGTGATTACACAAGCTATTCATACAATTTTCATCTTACATGTTTTTAGATTTATTTATTTAAATTCTAGAGTTTTTGGAAGATGAACTTGCAGTATGTAATCATTATTGGTTTAATTATTGCAAGACTCTTATGAAATATATATGCCTTTACGTTTTTCGTGAATCGAGCTGATATTTTATATATGCTTAGATGTTAAATCTATTATGTTTTTATAAATTAAAAATAATATATGTGACTTTATGTTTTTCGTGAATCGATCTGATATTTCATATATGCTCAGAAGTTAAATCTATTACTCCCTCCGTTCCATTTTAGATGATGTTTTAGGGTTATTTTTTTGTTCCAAAATACTTGAAGGTTTTCATATTTTTCCACAAAACTTCCAATAACACCCTAACATTTTGTATTGGAACTATAAGTTTATTTTTAAATGAACTAATATTAATTAATGTTTGAAGACTTTTCTCAAGGGTATAGATGGAAAATATTCATATCTCTCTCAATTTCTTAATCTGCGTGAAAATTCCAAAAACATCATCTAAAGTGGAACGGAGGGAGTATGTTTTTATAAATTATAAATAGAACTAACTCTTTGAGAATTTTATCCCAGTATTGATTTACTTGTGATCACACTTTTGTATTATTACTGCAAAACACACACTGCATAAGATCTTCTTATGTTGAGTTATACCGATTAAAATTATCTCTTTGTTCGTAACCGGCGTTGAGATTAATATAAATCGATATTTTGGATACAAATCCGTGCGATTTGTTAATGTCCAACAAAATCCTTTTTCTTTTTCATAAAAGAAATGTCACTCATGTTGTTATCTTGAGAATGACATCAAATGGGAGAGATTTTCTAAATAAACTTGTGCTTAATTTCTATATCTTTGTGGGGAGTGTGGCTGTGGAATTTGAAGGGGATGCTTGTATCTTTAAATCTCCAAGATGACCTCTAAGCATTGTCTTACTATGTGAAATCATCTAAATAAAGTTGATATATAAACACCTTAGAATCCTGAAGTATCTTTTGGTTGTATTCATTACGATCCCACGATTTTCGTACCTTTGCCAATTTTATTGAAAAAAAGGGGGAGAATTATTTAGTAGTTTCGCACTACATACATATGGTTTACGGATCATTATGTAAGGGGGAGTGAATCAATAATATATAGGTTACACCTATTATGCAAAAGATGTAAGTATTGACTAAGGGGGAGAGACATATCACCGTAGTATTACTTCAGAGTTGGGATACGATTGAACTTTGGAGAAGATAATTAAAAATTGTTTAGTTAGTAATGACGCAGGATGTGGCCTAGGTAGTTTTATTTTCCATAGGTTGGGTGTTGCTATTCAAAAAGGAGTTGGTGCCCAGCTTGTTGCCAGGTTGCCAACCAAAACCTCATTTGTGTAAAAAAAAAAAAGCATAATATTTGGAATATTATTTCGAGTCGCAGAACTTCCACGGCAGAATTCCTCGAGTATGTTCCGCATGCTACAAATGAATTGCTAGCACCAACATGGACGCGCTCCATAACCAGGCCTTGTCCATTAACTCCCTAGCTAGCCAACTCGCTATCCAGGCCACAACTTCCTTATCTCTTAGTCTGGCCATGTCTTTGGCCACGACATTCCTATCCTTAGCTATCCAACTAGCTAAGGCCGTAGCCATCAGTTACCTAACTAGTCACAGCCTCCTAGTCTAGCCCAACCGGCCATGGCCACCTTGTCTTTGCCACGGCCTCTTTACACCTTAGTCTGGCCATTGGCCACGACCATCTTATCTGTTAGCCTAAGCCATGTCTTTGGTCAAGGCATCCTTAACTCTTAGCAAGACAGGCCACAATTTCCTTGTCTTCAGTCCCGGCCTAGCCATGTCTTGGCTTAACTTAGCCTAGCTTCCTAGATAGCCAATTAGCTAGTCAGGCCACGGCCTCCTTGTATTCAGTCTCGGCCTAGTCATGTCTTGGGTTAACCTAGCCTAAATTCCTAGCTAGCCAACTAGATAGTCAGGCCACGGACTCCTTGTGTTCAGGCTCGGCCTAGCCATGTCTCTCCTAGCATAGCCATATAGCTACTTCCTCATTGCTTCCTAGTTTGGCCTAGCCTAGCTTCCTAGCTAGCCAACTAGCTAGTCAGGCCACAACCTCGCTATCTCCCGGCTTGGCCTATCTAGTGGCCATGGCCACCTTATCCCTAGCATAGCTAACCATGGCCACGGTTTCCTGCCAGCCGGTCTAGCTTAGATTCTAACTAGCCACGGCCCCCTTGCTAGCCGGCATAGCCTGGCCTAATCACAATAACGACCTCCCTATCTCCTAGCCTGGCCATGTCTTTGGAAACGACCTCCTTTCCTCTCGGCCTATACTAGCCATATGGCCACGACTATATTTATCCAAGCCTAACACCCATGTCACTGCCGACTCGGATAGCTAATCGATTAGTTCGCGCCCGCGCCACGACTTAGCTAGCTATTTGCTTGGTGCTGGCACTTTCATGTATTATTATGACTAGCTATTTTCAATGCCATTTTATGGAGGATTCATTACTAGCCACGCATGCCCTTGGATCGAGTTGCCTCTTCAAGCTATGTCGACAAAGTCTGTCTAGCTTAGGCTATTTATTATCGTGACAATCTAGACAAGACAAGAAACAAGTCTATGACTCTACTGGTTCCTACGAGAAATCAAAACAGTTACATGGGGGAATTATTTATGGGTATTGGTCTGGTTGTTTACAGCAACGTGGGGCATGGCAATATCCCATGATAAGGAAGTTACAAGTATTGTCAACGGTTGAGAGCAGTTAAAAGAAGTGGCTAAGTAATGGAATGATGGTTTACGGGTTTCTAGAAACTTCCTTAATATCATGGGCATAAGCACACCATTATACCACTATCTCCATCTCTCCACAACCTCCATTACTTACGAGGAAACAATGAGTGTTCCCTACAACTATAAATAGACTACCTTGTCTATTCAGAAGACATAACAAGCTTATCATTCCCAAGCTCCTCTTCTTCCATAGTTCATAACCTCACACCCAATTCAATCACCACTGATTTCCTCAACCTTGTTTGCTTTCCCTCCCCTAAGATCAACCCATTTTCTCTCTTTGTAACCGAAGAAAAACGTGAACGGCCAACTTCTTGTTTTAGGCTCGTTTTGTAGTATTTTGATTTTCGAACATAAAGAAAGTACTTTGACAGTACATTGTTTTTCCTATGAGCGATTTTTGGGTATTAATAATTGGCGACCACAGCCGGAGATCAACCTCTCGGTCACAAAATCATTTCTTCAACCATTTGAAAATAGGGTGGATCTTAGGTCTAAATCCATTCATTAAACAAAATTCACTTTAACCACCGATCTCAATTTACCATTCTAGGATGTACCTCGGCCAGGCAAACTCTTCCAAAGCCATGAATGCTCGAAGTCAAACCACCATGGAAGGAATAGTAAAATGCTAGAAGACGTCGTCGCAAATCAAGCCGATAATATCAAGTTGCAAATGAGACGTTTTGTTTCTTAAAGATTATTGCAAACCGGTAGTGGAAAAAACCAACAAACATTTGCTAGGGGAATGCCACCAATTTTAGGGATAACACGAAAAAATGTTGAATCTTTGTCCAAAGTCTGTGCTTCCGCTGACGACAATGCAGACAAAGCGCGTAGCCGTATCGAACGGGAGCAGAAAGGGAACGACTAACGGAGTCTAGCCAACGACAAGGATCTGGAGCAGTTTTCCAAAGCTAAGGGAAGAGATACGCCAGGTGTGTCACAATATCACCAGGAACAACTACCACCAAGAAGGAAAACCTCGCAAAACTGAAGGCACTCACGGAGCAGATGTTACCAGAACAACGCCAACTCCAGAAGGAGCCATCCAGGAACACCTCCAAGTCTACTGATGGTGCTAACATATCAAAATATAACTCACAAGGAGATACACTTCATGATCAACGTCACCCACGGTAATCTCAAAGACTCCCTCATGTCTTTCTCCATTTGGGTCGTACCCACGCTGAAAAATCATAAATTAGCAAAAAATGGTTCAAGCATGGAGATTCAAGTACAAACCATAAAATTCATGAAACATGTCCATTATAAACCTAAACATTCATTAAAAAGTGTTTTAGGACATGGCATGTAGTTTAGAAAGGGTACGGGTCGTTTTGCAAGAACTCCGTCAGAAACGTTTTTACTCTCCCCTCCGGGAGAACTGGAACTGGCGCTAATTGGTGAAGAATCTAAGGGTGAACTATATACCGAATGATTCATATGTAAGTATTTTTTAATATACTAAAAGGGCACATTAATCCGATGAATGAGCTATAAATGGCATCAAAAAATATCGACTACGTGACAGCTGAAAACCTACAGAATTCTTCCTGGAAAGTTCTGAATTCTCGGTGTCAGGTCCTTTTCACCCACCAAACGGACTCCGAATCAAGAAATTCTTTGTTATGAAGTTAGATCTTCCTCTTATCTATAGAATGAGATGTCAAACACCTCACTCCGACTTCGGATGAAGATTTCGCGGCTGTTTCGGCAAGAAGATACGAATCTGCAAATTTGTATCAAGTCAATACATCAAGTTCGCACTTATGATCAGACAAGCAATAATAGACAAGCTTCCAGAGACATAGAATCAAGGAGGAGTTGCTTCACCGAAAAAAAAAGAGAAGGAGAAGAAGAAATAATCTCACGGACATGAGTTATATAGAATCCTTCTTTTGGGCCATAATGTCCGAGCAAAGCCTTGCATGTTACCAGAGTCCGTGGACGTAGCCACCATGCCACTCCTTCCTGCCAAGGTATGTGCCCGTACCCTCCACTACATCCTACCAAGGTTCGTTCTCGTAGCCACCACTCCTTCCTGCCAAGGTCCGTGCCCATAGCCGCCACTCCTTCCTGCCAAGGTCCGTGCCCGTAGCCGTCACTCCTTCCTGCCAAGGTCTGTGCCCGTAGCCGCCACTCCTTCCTTCCAAGGTTCGTGCCTGTAGCTGCCACTTCTCCCGGCCAAGGTTCGTGCCCGTAGCCGCCACTCCTTTCTGCCAAGGTCCGTGGACGTAACCACCACTCCTCTCCTTGCCAAGGCTCGTGTCCGTAGCCACCACACTCCTTCATGTCAAGGATCGTGACCGCAGCCAGCCAAGGTTCATAGTTGTGGCTGAAAAAGCGGGGGTCTAACAACCACACCCAATATTTCGTTCGGCAATCTGAATAGACAAAGTCAGATATACTTTCAAGAGAATCAACTAGACAGTCAGATTAAATATAGAGAAAAGTATATCAAAGAATTTATAATTCAATTCCTCAATTCAATCTGCAATCAGCAAATAGGAATTTGCGAGCCCGATTGAATAAGAAAAATAACTTGAACGGTATCACAAACCAATATCCAAGTGTCAATTAATTCAATCAACAACCCAAAGGTCGGATTCAAGAAATGATTGATCTTAACACACAACCTGTGATATTTCTATTATATAACAAATAACAAAATATAATGCGGAAAAGAAATAACAGAGACACCAGAAATTTGGTTAACTAGGAAACCGCAAATGCAGAAAAACCCCGGGACCTAGTCCAGCTTTAAACACCAAACTGTATTAAGCCGTTACAGACACTAGCCTACTACCAATGAACTTCGTACTGGAATGTAGTTGAGCCCTAATTAATCTCACACTGATCAAGGTACAGTTGCGCTCCTTACGTCTCTGAACCCCAGCAGGATTCTACGCACTTGATTCCCTTAGCTGATCTCACCCACAACCAAGAGTTGCTACTACCCAAAGTCGAAGACTTGATAAACAAATCTGTCTCACACATAAAAGTATATTGGAATAGATAAATCTGTCTCCCACAGAAATACCTACGAATTTTGTTCCGTCTTTTGATAAATCAAGACGCATAGGAACCAATTGATAAACCGGATTTATATTCCCAAAGAATAGCCTAGTATTATCAATCACCTCACAATAATCTTAATCGTATGGAAGCGAAACAAGATATTTTGGAATCACAAACGATGAGACGAAGATGTTTGTGACTACTTTTTATCTTGCCTATCGGAGAATCAATCTCGAGAAAATCTTAGAGAAGATAGTACTTAATACGATAGAACATGGCAAGATCAGAACACGCAACTACAAAGAAAATAGTTGGGTCTGGCTTCATAATCCCAATGAAGTCTTTAAGTCGTTAACTGTTAGACGCATTATTGTGTCTAATATGTCTCAATTGTATATATTTTTAGTGTTCGATTTTGTATTTATTTTGTTATTTTATGTCTTTGTAGGTATTTTTAGAGAAATAAGCTCTTGCGGCGAAATTGGCTCGAAAAGTGGTGTTTTACACCCCAGGATAGAGTACTAAAGGAACCCCAGAAATGCACCGGAAGCACCCCAAAAATGTGTCGGAGGAACCCCGTAAAAATTACTATCTACGCCCAAAAATTACTATTTGCACCCCATAAGACAAGTGCTAAAGGGACACCCGTGCAGGATTAGGGGGAGGACATGTTCTTCTCAAATTCAAAAAAATATTTTTGGCGGGAAAATATTCCCTTTCACTGGCAGAATTTCAATCGGATGTTTGGACGTGATTTAATGAGATTCAATCCCTGAAACTTAGTGGGTAGACGTGATATGACTATAGAAAGCTAGTATGTGTGATTTTATCGATCAAATTTGGATGGATAACTTGTTTTAATCCAAACAGGGAGTTGGAGGAAAAACATGAGCTTGCACGAGTTGTGAGAAATTTAAACGTGTACTGCACGTGTTTGGAAGACTCAATAGATATCCTGTAGCGTGAAGAAGGTATAGAATGAAAGAAATACAGCTGCATGCGCGTGGAAGATCAAAAAATGGAAATTATTGCCGTGAGAATAAAAATAATAAAGAGAATATTTTTTAAAGTTATGAAGGAGATTCGATGCATCTTTCGGGTATAAATAGATTACCCAGGTCATATAGAAGGGGTGTCGAGAGTTTGGGGTCGAGAGGAGAGCTCAGGAGGCGTGAATCAAGAGTTTTCAGAACTCTGTTGTTGTTGTTGTTGTTGTTGCTGCTGCTGCTCGTGAAGAACAGGGAAACAACGACGGTTTCTTCAACTGGTTGTAACAGTTTCTTCAACTGGTTTGCAACATTTATCTTCGTTGTAACAGTTTCTTCAACTGGTTTGCAACATTTATCTTCATTGTAACAGTTTCTTCATCCTCTTCTGCAATATTTATCTTCAGATTTGTAACGATTATCTTCATCATAATAGTTGAGAGTTGAAACAGTCGGTCTGTAACGCACCTGTGCTGTTGCAGATTTCCTGTTTCATTATTTTCTCTTCTTGTAAACACTTTTTGAGCCATGAATACATATTTTGAGTGTGTTTTCGACATGATGAGTTAAACCCCAACACTGGGACGACGAAGGAGGCCGAACTTCATACATGGTAAATTTATTTTTATTCTTTTTATGACTTTTTCATTAAAATTAATTGAAATATGATTTGATTAAATTGGTTGTCATTTGATTAGATGGGTCATGCTTAGCTTAGGTGATTTGATGTCCCATGCTTAACATTTACAATCAATGTTTTGAGAATCTACCTTGGCAAAATTAGAGTCCATGTTTATAATTCTTGAGCTAAAATTGTTGAGAATAAATAAGTGAACCTTATGCTATAAAGATTGGCTAAATCCTTAGTCCCAGTACCTCTCGCCCATTGTTAATAGTCTTTGTATATATTTATTTAGTATTTATAAAAACTTTAATCTCTACAAATCCGAGTGAACGACAACCTCATTTCTTACCACTATCTAAAATCACATCATTAACCTACAGGGTTTCGTGAAAAACCGAAGGTTTAAGGAGAATCGAATCTAGTCGCAACTAGTATCACACTGAAGGTGTGGGGATTAGGTTTCCCAATTGCTAGAATTCTCCTTTATATAGTTTTCAAATCAGGGTTCGCAAACAATGTTACCTTGGTAACAAAGCATTCAATATTCACCGTTAGATGAAAACCTGTTTAGATTCAAGCTAATATCTTTCAACCGTTAGATCGAACTTAGCTTGTTATACACAAATGAAATGTACCTTCATTTAGGTTTGAGTAACCGTACCTAAACGTGTACACTAGTTTGGCTCAATAGTAGTTAACCAAAGTTAACTATATGAACACTCTCATGCACACCTTATTCATCTTAACCACAACTAGTTCAAATGACTCAAATGAAACTAGTTATAGAGTTGTTCATTTGCTATATTCTCATAAAAGTATACAAGAACAAAATTTAAGCAAAATAGGTTTGATTCACTTGAATCAATTCATGAACATAATAGCCACGATTTGCAAAGAATGCATTCCTTATTATATAAATGTATTAGTTCATGAACAAACCGATATTAGAAATTTAACCACTAAAGTATGCAAACGGGTACACATACTTAAAGTAGCAGGTCTGAGTTTGGGTTCGCCAGTATGCAAACGGGTACACATACTTCCAAACACAGCAGAAATTTCCGGACCCAAACCATTCGCCAGTATGCGTACCGGTATGTGTACTTGGTACACAGAATTTCATAACTAACAAGTACGCATACGGGTATGCATATTATAGTTCCGGTCATGGATCACATACATGCAATGCATACTATGTTTATAATCCAATGCTGGTTAAGTGTTCTAAACTCTATTTCAATCATAGAAACTTTCTTAGAGGATGATAATAGCTGTTTTCACGAACTATTAACATCAAAGCAATTTTCAAGTTATTGAAATAATCATAACGAAACATTCCAAGTCTACACCAAATGATTGTATCACACAAACCATGAAAGATGTTACTCGGCGATTTTCACATGATCATCTTTTGACTTTCGTCAAGAATATAAGATGAACTTGGTTGAAGCGAAAGCTTACCAACACATATTTCGAGAAATATGTAAGCGAGTTAATCTCAGCTCCAAATCTCAAATGTGTATAATCGAATACTATATAGTAATACGACTTTTGTCTCAATATAGGAGATAGAGTAGAAATAGACTTTCCAAGTGATAGATGAGTTTTAGTCTCCACATACCTATTGTTAATGAAGTTCCACAAGCTCTCCTTAGTAGTTATTCGTCTTCAATTGATGAACGCCGTGAAGTCTAATGCTCAACTACACAATCTATCCTAGTCCGAGACATCACAATAAGTAGACTAGAAATCAAGACTTATAGTTTTGATCACTAACATTGACAAACAAGCTTGAGATAACAACGCTTGCGAGTTAGACCGAGCAGTGCTCTAACAATCTCCCCCTTTGTAAATTTTAGTGACAAAACTATCAATACATATGGATTACAAAATAAATAAACTTTGTAGCTTCTCATCCAAATGCTTGATCTCCTTGATTTTTCAACATTACTCGAAACCTTCGTCACTTCCAAGTACTCCAATGATTCTAAATGTGTTCAACTTAGCATCATAGTTGTTGAAGATCCGTAGCTATAACAGTGAGAAAACAATTGCTCTCAATCATTGTTATACAGTGTCATAGTATTATTACACAGCATCAAAGTCCAATTGTATCACAACTTTGACAATAATACTATGGTGATATGTATCACCCCCCCTTAGTAAATACTTCATCTCACAATGAAAACCACTCCACCTTACATAATGATCTGTAAACCATATGTATTTGTAGTGTGAACTGCACATTAATTCTCCCCCTTTTTGTCAATATAAATTGGCAAAGGTACGAAAACTAGTGGGATCCTCATGCAATTTTCATAGAGATACTTCATGACCAAAAGAGAACAACATACCAACTTGTTTTGATGATTTCACATAGTCGAAACTTAATGCATTCATCAAGGATTTTATAAAGTTACAAGAAAACTCCTACAATATTCCACAGCCGCACTCCCCATAAAGATTTGGCAATTAAGCACAAGTTCAATTAAGAACTCTCCCCCATAAAATGTCATTCCCGAAAGAACAACAAGAGCGACCTTACTTTTACAAGAAATAAGATTTCTTTGAACATCAAAAAATCACATGAAAAATGAATTTGTATCCAAAAACTCAATTAAATTAACCATAGGAGAACCCATGATTAATTTAATCGTAAATTCTCACATAAGAGAACTTATGGATCAGCACAAGACATACACAAAGATATGGATCAGTGAAAGACTAATACTGTGGAATAATCAAAGATTCATTCTATTTTTCATCACTATTTGCACAATGACATATAATAGACTTAATCTTTGTAAACAAAAGTTCATCCTATCTTCCATCAATATTTGCATAATGACATAATAGGCTTAACTTTTGTAGTCAAAAGTTCATTCTATCTTTTATCAATATTTTCATACCGACATATAATAGAGTTAACTTTTGAGCCAATATGGGACAGTCAAGGTTCCCGGACGTAAACAACATATCCTACAACAATTTGCAATATATAAAACCATAAAGATTAATACTGCAAAAATCATCTCCCAAATAACTTAGAATTTAAATAAATAAATCTAAAAACATTGCAAGATGAAAACGTTGGCAATAGCTATGTGTACTCACAATAATGGATATTCCAAACCCTAGTTATCCTTCTTAAAAACACAAGAATAAATTATCATAAGAAGTTTCCTAGACATTGGGACCTATGAAAAATTATTTATCGTCCCTGAACTCCTTGTCGTCAACAGCCATGGGAACATAAGGTTCATGAAGAAAGGAGTCAATTCCAACAAACCTTTTAAACTGATGCCAAACCAGGGCCTTCTGAATTTCAAGAGTTCTCAAAACAATAGCCTTTATTTGCTGAATCTCCTTCCTTGTTTCCTTCAACTCTTCAAGAACACCAGAATACTTATGAGAATTTGAAAGAACAGCTCTCTGCTTCCTCAAATTCCTTATTTTTCTTTTCAAAGTTGGAGGTAACAAAGATTTATCTTTTTCCTTCATGATTGATGGCTTAACAATCATATTAACATCTTTTCCATCAGAAGACATAATGCTTGGAGTATCCATACGAACGGGATTGTGAGAGGAAATCACAAAATAATCTCAACAAGCAGTCTTATGATAAAAAGAGTTTCAAGAGGAGGAAAAAGGAATGTAGGGTTACGGAACCTTTAAACACACAAGTTCACACACGCACAACTCTCAACCCTAAAGAGGGTAGAATTGTCGAGAATAACCTTTTTTTTTAATTGACTAAACAGGGAAGTCCCTTCCGATATTAATTAGATATGAAAACTGGGAGAATTCCAAATTGGCATAAACACCGTAAAACCAAAAAGAGAAGAAAAAAAAACTAAAACATTTTTATTTTCCCAAAGCCTGAGGTGTGCACAATCCAGTCTCTTTTGATCAGGCACATGAGACAAGATGCACAAAACAACACAATCAAGTTGTGCTGGGGTGAACAATAATATGTCCACCATATCCTTTTTGAAAGAAATTAATAGTACCCTGTTTCTCAGACACTTTGGACCGTACCCTTCTCTCTAGTGGTCTAGTCCTTTCTTTGTAAACTAACTTCTTCGAAGATGAGATGGGTTTACACACTTCAGGTAATTTTTGAACAAGTTTGAGCTTGTTTGCTAATCGAGTTGCTCTTCGTTGAAGTTTGTTGACGTATATTATTTTGTGTATGTACTTGAAACACTTTGAGAGTTCATGACCCTTGAGAGAACAATAAGAACATGTCAACATGGAAGATGGTTCAGACGCCAGAGATGTGTACGCAGCTAGACACATAGTGGAACCTGAAAAATCAAACAAAGAGTTTCCAGCAGAAACAGATAAATCATTTTTTTTCTTCCAGAACGATTGAGGTTTCTTATGAAAGAATATCAAGATTGATATATGTATTGCTACAATTATCAAAATCAATATTTTCACAAACAAGTGCAACACTTGACTTTTCGTCCTCATTAGAATCATAGTGATCAGACATTTCATCAAGAGTTGCAGCAAGACCTTTGTTCCCAGTGTATTTTCTGCGATTCAGACACTCATTTGCAAAATGACCAAATCCTTTACACTTAAAGCACTGTGGCATATCTTCGTTATCAGTTTCGTCAATATCCCTGTTTTTAGGAGGAACACGATTATGAGGTTTAACTGATGACTTAGGTTTATCTCTGGAGAACCGTTTACTTCTCTTCAAAAGAAGATATCTAAACTGTCTTGTGATCAAGGAGACTGACTTGTCAAGATTTTCATCTGATGAATCAGTCTCAGAAAGATCATCTTCAGAGACGCAAACACTTTTACTTTTGTCAAGTAATTTAGTGTTCTTTTGTGCTTTGAAGGCAACATCCTTTCCAGATTTGGATGTATGCTCATGATCAAAGATCTTTAACTTCCCAACTAGAGAATTTCTGGAAAGAGTTGCAAGGTTATTTCCCTCAACGATGTCATGCTTCTTAGAATCGTATCTAGATGGTAGCGATCTGAGAATTTTCATCACAATGTCCTTTTCAGGAATAGTCTTACCCAATGCAAACGATGCATTAACAATTTCAGACACTTTGTGATTAAACTCATCTTCATCTGCCATACGAAGGTTTTCCCAATCAGAATTTAGGTTTTGAAGCCTATCTTCCTTTTCACAGGAATTCCCTTCAAATACGGTTTCTAAGATATCCCAAGCATCTTTAGACTTCGTGCAAGTAGTCACACGATGCCGGAGATCTTGGATAATGGCATGGATGATAGCATTTAACCCGTCAGAATGTTGCTTTGTAGCAAGAACTTCTAAAGGTTCATACTCACCAATATCCTTTGGAGTAGTTACACCATTCACTGTAACTAAGGGAGGATCATAGCCATTAACAACCCTAACCCATGATTGAAAATCACACGCTTGAAGAAAGACACGCATAGCAATTTTCCACCGTAAGTAATTTTAGCAATCGAAGACTGGTGTTACGTTTATAGAGATAACACTTATGTCCATATTCAGATTGCTACAAACACAGACTTATGAGGTCTTAAATGTGTTTTCCTGCTCTGATACCAATTGAAAAAGAGGGGGTCTAACAACCACACCCAATATTTCATTCAGCAATCTGAATAGACAAACTCCAATATACTTTCTAGAGAATCAATTAGACAGTCAGACTCAATCTAGAGAAAAGGATATCAAAGAGTTTATATCTCAATTCCTCATTTCAATCTGCAATCAGCAAATAGGAATTTGCGAGCCCGATTGAATAAGAGAAATAACTTGGACGATATCACAAACCAATATCCAAGTGTCAATCAATTCAATTAACAACCCAAAGGTCGGATTCAAGAACTGATTGATCTTAACGCACAACCTGTGATATTTCTATTATATAACAAAATATTATGCGGAAAAGAAATAACATAAATACCATAAATTTTGTTAACGAGGAAACCGCAAATGCAGAAAAACCCCGGGACCTACTCCATCTTTGAACACCACACTGTATTAAGTCGCTATAGATAATAGCCTACTACCAATGAACTTCAGACTGGAATGTAGTTGAGCCCTAATCAATCTCACACTGATCAAGGTACAGTTGCACTCCTTACGTTTCTGAACCCTAGCAGGATTCTACGTACTTTATTCCCTTAGCTGATCTCACCACAACCAAGAGTTGCTACGACCCAAAGTCGAAGACTTGATAAACAAATCTGTCTCACACAGAAAAGTCTATTGGAATAGATAAATCTGTCTCCCACAGAAATTCCTACGAGTTTTTTCCCGTCTTTTGATAAATCAAGGTACGTATGAATGAATTGATAAACCGTACTTATATTCCCGAAGAACAGCCTAGTATTATCAATCACCTCACAATAATATTAATCATATGGAAGCGAAACAAGATATTTTGGAATCACAAACGATGAGACGAAGATGCTTGTGACTACTTTTTATCTTTCCTATCGGAGAATCAATCTCGAGCAAATCTTAGAGAAGATAGTACTCAATATGATAGAATAGGGCAAGATCAGAACACACAACTACATAGAAAATAGTTGGGTCTGGCTTCACAATCCCAATGAAGTCTTTAAGTCGTTAACCTACAGGGTTCATGAAAAACCTAAGGTTAAAGGAGAATCGACTCTAGTCGCAACTAGTATCACACAGAAGGTGTGGGGATCAGGTTTCCCAGTTGCTAGAGTTCTCCTTTATATAGTTTTCAAATAAGGGTTCGCAATCAATGTTACCTTGATAACAAAGCATTCAATATTCACCGTTAGATGAGAACATGATTAGATTCAAGCTAATATCTTTCAACTGTTAGATCGAACTTAGCTTGTTATATACAAATAAAGTGTACCTTCATTTAGGTTTGAGTAACCGTACCTAAACGTGTACACTAGGTTGGAACAACAGTAGTTAACCGAAGTTAGCTATATGAACACTCTCATATCAACCTTATTCATCTTAACCACAACTAGTTCAAATTACTCAAATGAAACTAGTTATAGAGTTGTTCAATTGCTATATTCTCATAAAAGTATACAAGAACACATTTTAAGCAAAATAGGTTTGATTCACTTGAATCAATTCATGAACATTATAGCCACAGTTTGCAAAGAATGCATTCCTTATTATATAAATGTATTAGTTCATGAAAAAAATGATTTTAGAACTTTAACCACTCAAGTATGCAAACGGGTACGCATACTTAAAGTAGCTGGTCTGAGTTTGGGTTCGCTAGTATGCAAACGGGTACGCATACTTCCAAACACAGCAGAAATTTCCGAACCCAAACCCTTCGCCAGTACGCGTACGGGTATGTGTACTTAGGTACCCGGAATTTCACAACTAACAAGTACGCATACGGGTATGCAAATTATAGTTCCGGTCATGGATCACATACATGCAAGATACTATGTTTATAATCCAATGCTGGTTATGTGTTCTAAACTCTATTTCAATCATAGAAACTTTCTTAGAGGATCACAATAGCTGTTTTCACGAACTTTTAGCATCAAAGTAATTTTCAAGTTATTGAAATAATCATAACGAAACATTCCAAGTCTACACCAAATGATTGTATCACACAAACCATGTAAGATGTTACTCGGCGATTTTCACATGATCATCTTTTGACTTTCGTCAAGAATATAAGATGAACTTGGTTGAAGCAAAAGCTTACCAACACATATTTCGAGAAATATGTAAGCGAGTTAATCTCAGCTCGAAATCTCAAATGTGTATAATCGAATACTATATAGTAATACGAATTTTGTCTCAATATAGGATATAGAGTAGAAATAGACTTTCCAAGTGATAGATGAGTTTTAGTCTCCACATACCTTTTGTTGATGAAGTTCCACAAGCTCTCCTTAGTAGTTATTCGTCTTCAATTGATGAACGCCGTGAAGTCTAATGCTCAACTACACAATCTATCCTAGTTCGAGACATCACTATAAGTAGACTAGAAATCAAGACTTATAGTTTTGATTACTAACATTGACAAACAAGCTTGAGATAGCAACGCTTGCGAGTTCGACCGAGCAGTGCTCTAACAGTGGCCACTCCTTGTCCCATCCCGCCAAAGCTTGTGGTTGTGGATAGTTTTACTCACTTACACGTCCAGCTAACCCCTTTGCTTCCATGGACGTCCATGCAACTCCAGCCAACCTGTTTTGTTCCCACGACAATGCAGTCTCTTCTGATCAAAGCTGCTGCCAAGAACCGTTGCTGCTCTTTTGTTGATACCAGTCAGAGCTTCACTATAGCAACAACCACTACAGACAAAGGTAATCCGTACCTCTCCATATTTTAGTTTCCCATGGAAGAAGTAATAGAGTCACCCATACGAATTCAAGAGGGTGATATCTTTATCATGGTTAAACCACCGACCATACAAGATAGAACCACGTAAACTACACTTGGGTACTGAGGCTCTACACGGAATCCCTTCACTGTCAAAGCTCAGAAGAAACGGTCAACCAAAAAGTCAGCGACAAGCTCATCCACTCTTCAAAGGTGTAGCGCAAGGATATCATCACCTCTCTGTCTGGAAGGCGCTTACAACACTTTACGAGAGACAGATCCTAAGCCTACTCAGAGAAAATAACTTCAGTAACTAAAGAGAAGTGCGACTGGGGACTGCTCACTGCAGTCTATCCCCGATAACAATCAAAGATTCATGAGATAACTCCAGAGACGAAACATTCTTATTGAAGACACCGGGGGAGCCACGCTAGCAACATAACTCTCTCACCTTTACCAGAGTCTTAAATTTCGAAAATTCTTTAGCGTCATTGTCACCATCTAGTGCTTACCACGAAACAGTGCTGTTCCGTGCTAACCAGGGGACTTAATGTTGATGGTGTTTTTTTTTTGATAAGGGCAAAACTTGTAAAAATCGCCTCTGAACTTACACAAAGACGTATCTATAATCATATATGTACTAGGGATTCACCCAGCTGAACTCTCGGTATTCTATATATGTTTATAAATATGTATAAATTCCTGACCCGGCATCAGAATTATATATTCGTACTTCTACATCATATTCCGCAAGAGAATTGAGAATGCGTATCCTGTTAATGACCATACTGGCCTTCAATATGCCTGCAAGATTTTAGAGCTTCACCCAGCTGAACTCTCATTATTTTATGCACTGCCATATGAATTGTCATGCATTGATATAACTACACTGATGCTGCAATTATAAATATTCAGAATAAGCTACTATGCTATTCTGAATTACCAGAAGCATAATATTTGTAATATTATTTCGAGTCGCAGAACTTCCATGGCAGAATTCCTCGAGTATGTTTCGTATGCTACAAATGAATTACTAGCACCAACACGGACGCACTCCATAACCAGGACGTGGACATTAACTCCCTAGCTATCCAGGCCACAAATTCCTTATCTCTTAGCCTGGCCATGTCTTTGGCCACATAATTCATATCCTTAGCTAGCCAACTAGCTAAGGCTGTAGCCATCAGTTCCCTAACTAGTCACGGCCTCCTAGTCTATCCCAACCGGCCACGGACACCTTGTATTGGCCACGACCTCTTTACCTCTTAGTCTGGCCATTGGCCACGGCTATCTTATCTGTTAGCCTAAGCCATGTCTTTGGTCACAGCATCCTTAACTCTTAGCAAGACAGGCCACGACTTCCTTATCTTAGCCATGTCTTGGCTTAACCTAGCCTAGCTTCCTAGCTAGCCAACTAGCTAGTCAGGCCACGACCTCCTTGTCTTCAGGCCCGTCCTAGTCATGTCCTAGCTAAACCTAACCTAGCTTCCTAGCTAGCTTCCTAGCTAGTCAGGCCACAGACTCCTTGTATTCAGTCCCGGCCTAGCCATGTCTCGCCTAGCCTAGCTATATATCTACGACCTCCTTGCCTCCTAGTTTGGCCTAGCCTAGCTTCCTAGCTAGCCAACTAGCTAGTCAGGCCACAACCTCGCTATCTACCGGCTTGGCCTATCTAGTGGCCATGGCCACCTTATCCCTAGCCTAGCTAACCATGGCCACAGTTTCCTGCTAGCCGGTCTAGCTTAGATTCTAACTAGCCACGGCCCCCTTGCTAGCCGGCATAGCCTGGCCTAATCACAGCAACGACCTCCCTATCTCCTAGCCTAGCCATGTCTTTGGAAACGGCCTCCTTGCCTCTCGGCCTAGCCTAGCCATATGGCCACGACTATATTTCTTCCAAGCCTAACATCCATGTCAATGCCGACTCGGCTAGCTAATCGATTAGGTCACGCCCGCGCCACGACTTAGCTAGCTATTTGCTTAGTGCTTGCACTTTCATGTATTATTATGACTAGCTATTTTCAATGCCATCTTATGGCGGATTCATTACTAGACACGCATACCCTTGGATCGAGTTGTCTTTTCAAGCTATGTCCACAAAGTATGGCTAGATTAGGCTATCAATTATCGTGACAATCTAGAAAAGACTAGAAACAAGTTCATTACTCTACTAAATCCATACGAGAAATTAAAACACGTTACATGGGGGAATTATTCATGGGTATTGGTCTGGTGGTTTACAAAAACGTGCGGCATGGCAACATCCCATGATAAGGAAGTTACAAGTATTGGCAACGGTTGAGAGCAGTTAAAAGAAGTATTTAAGTAATGGAATGATGGTTTACGGGTTTCCAGAAACTTCCCTAACATCATGGGCGTAAGCACACCATTATCCCACTATCTCCATCTCTCCACAACCTCCACTACTTACGAGGAAACATTGAGTGTTCCCTACAACTATAAATAGACTACCTTGTCTATTCAGAAGACATAACAAGCTTATCATTCCCAAACTCTTCTTCTTCCATAGTTCATAACCTCACACCCAATTCAATCACCACTGATTTCCTCAACTTTGTTTGCTTTCCCTCCCCTAAGATCAACCCATTTTCTCTCTTTGTAACCGAAGCAAAAGTGAACGGCCAACTTCTTGGTTTAGGCTCGTTTTGTACGATTTTGATTTTCGAGCCTAAAGAATGTACTTTGACAGTACATTTTTTTACCTAGGAACGATTTTTGGGTATTAACAGTTGGTAACAAAATTTCTTAAACTTACTCTCGCAGTTAATATTGCTTTGTTTGTTCATCAAGAAATTAAGCCATTCGTTAGGAGTACATAATTACTTGAACTCTAATTTCTTGTTCGATTTTGGTCAAAGCTTGTATTTGTGGATATTTCATTCGAAGTCATGTTCTCACACTGTAGCCACGCTGATTTGTCCAAACAGCAAGCTCGAATTAGCAACCTAAGATCTAATCTATTGCAACGCTGAACCCATGAAAAAAGGTATACCCATCTTGGTAAATAAGATCAATCTATTGCTAGATCCGTGAAAAAAGGTAATACCAGCTTGGTAAATAGGTTCAAACTACGGAGCAAGTCCTTCAACTTAAAGTTGCACGATGCAGTAAGCACAACCAAACCCAGACCAATATTTTTTCCTATAGTTTTGGTAGGGGTGCGCCAGGTCTTTGCAATAGTGTAACACAAAAGCGATGCTTGAGAACCCAGTAGTAAGCTACTGTGATGGGAACTCCCCCATGAAAAATTAATATAATAGTGTGAGCCAATGGAGGATACTAAACTGATAGGAAGAGATGATTGTGAACATGATCCTTATTATCTTATCTTATTTTATTTTTATAGGAAAACAGAGTTATCTGCCCGAAAACAGAAACTCAATCATTACATCTAAGGTCCGCAGAGCTGCCTCCAGCATCGTGCATAAACCTTTGTGATCGAATTCTGTTGGTAGCATTGTCATTGCCATTACCATTTACAGATTGGAGATAATTAAGTAAAACGTTTAAGTTTGGACCTTTCCAATTAAGATTATCTAAATTACTTGAGTTTGGGTTTGAACTAGATAGTTTAAAAGCCTTAGAGTTTTGATCCTTTGTGATTTTGATAATCTTTCCCAGCACAAAATATACTGCTTCAAAATTTTCATCTTTCATATGATGGTATCCCAGGTTAAATCTTCCTTGAACTTCTGACTTGTATTCATCCTCTAGCTCCTTCAAACTTGCATCCTATTCTGCTTGGAAATCAATATTTCTCTTTGCAACTCTTTGGCCCATCTCACAACTAGTTCAACTCCTCTTCCGACTTTGTTGTCTTCAGGAATGCATTCTTTGATTATCCTTGCTCCCACACAGAGTCTTTCATAAGACATAGCAATGAAGGCATAGTTAGTAAAAGTAGGGGAATCAACATTTCCTTCCATAGTAGTAAAACTCATGGAAATTATGCTGATGGTGATACCAAACTTCAGCTTATGCTCATAGTCAATCTGATTATAGTATCATGTTCATCTCTTTAGTGATAGAGATTTTTCAGAATATGGTTTTGATTATGCATAAATCTATTGAAGGAGCAGAGATGTTGCTTAATCTTGTTGTCAGTATTCAAAGCAGAGGTTTAGTTTTCTGAAAAACTTGATCACATCTAGCTTTCCAAATGAACCAGCAGGTGGTACCAAAGATTGGTATGGGATGATAAGTTGGTAGAAACCAGGAGTTGAGCCAATCATTGAAGTTGGTTGCTTCCCCACAATATTGGTGTTGACAACCAAATAGATTTACCCACACTTCAGTAGCATAAGGACAAGAGATAAGAACATGAGTTACGTCTTCTGCAACACTTTTGCACATATTACAGATAGGGTCAATGTAGTTAAGGATGCTAGGAAAGATACCATGAGCACACTTCCAGATGAACATTTGGATAGATGGGGAGGTTTCCATGTTCAAGATTTTCTTCCAGGCTGGATGTCCTCTTTATATTTATCCTTTATCTTCCTGTCATTAAGAGATTTGACAGTGAAATTTCCATTGTCAGTTAGGCCCGGATTATTCTATCTTCCTCCTGAATATTGAAAGTAGTGTTTTGGATGCTGAGTTGATCGTCTTCATTGAACCACTGAGTAATTTGAGCCATATCCCATTCTCCTAAGTGGTTGATTAGATGACTGACTAGAGTAAGATCATTAGGGCAGAGTTGAGGTTTTGGTGTTATTTCATCTTTATTTTGAATCCATATGACCTCCTATAATATTTCTGGATATTTTCCACCCCTTCTAAAATTCCTTTCCATATCCAAGAATCAGTTCTTTTTGGCTTAATGTCCATTCTGATGACAACTGTGTCTTTGAAGTGGTTGGCTTTCATAGTTGAGGACCACATGGAGCCCTGGTTCAAAAATTAGTCTCTATGCCATCCTTGTCATCATAGCACTGTTAAAAAACTTCATATCTTGAAACCAAGACCTCCCATCTCCTTAGGTTTTCTTACAAAACTCCAAGCAATGAAATACAATCGTTTTGGTTTCTCAGATTATTTTTTCCAAAAGAAATCTCTTTGAAGCTTATTAATCTCCTGACATATCTTTTTCGGCTTTGAAGCAATTCATCTGATAAATACTAGAGGTGGAGGTAACACTAGCAATCATAGTAGCTCTGCCAGTAGGAGATATGTTTTCACTTTTCTAACCTGCAAGTCTGAACTTCAGATTGTCTAAGCAAGGTTTGAAGGCCTGAATTATTATTTTGTTGGTGAACAAAAGGAGATCCCAGGTATTTATCTTCAGTATCAATCTGTTAAACCTGCATGAAGTTTCTAATAAAATTTACTATCTCAGGATCAGGGTTTGTGCTGCAGAAAATACCAGATTTAGAAAAATTGATCATCTGACCAGAGGAGTTGCTTAATTTGATGAAGATATCAACTGGATGGTTGCATTCTTCCATGTTATCTCTACAGGTTATCATGCAGTCATCATCAAAAAGGAGGTGACTGATAGGAGGGGTTTCAGAACAAATGTTAGTGCCATGAATCAGACCAAGTTTTTTCAAAACAAATTTTATAAGGAACTTGAAGATTTCAATAAAAATATAAAATTCAAAATTGGCAGGGGAAACAAAACTAGATTTTGGTAAGATATTTGGCTTGGTGATGGAAAATTGTGTGATATGTTTCCTTTGGCATTCGGAGCTTCAAAAACCAAAGAGTGTGTGGTGGCTAATATGTATGAAGTTAGGGAAGGTGGTGTAAGATGGAAATTTATGTCTAGAAAAAGATACTCACAAAATATCTAAAGTGAAGTTTCATCTATATCTAACCTTATTTCTTATATATCTATTCAAGTAGGTGTTATGGATACCCGAATATGGGTTGGAAGTGATCATGGTCAATATACTGTTAAGGATGAAATTGGAGGAGATGGGGATCACAGTGAGCCGAATCATATCCAACCAATTTTGTTTGGAGCCGTAATTACCCACACAAAATCAATTTCTTTCTTTATCTTCGTTTTCATGATAGGGTAATGACTGCGGATAAACATTTGATAAAAGGTACAGATATATCTAGTGTTTTTCTTTTTTATGAGGAAGATGATGAATCTAGCTTGCACTTGTTCTGTGAATGTTGGAGAATCTGGAGAATATGAGATTATTTTGTTGAAGGGTGCCACTGCCTATGGACATATGACCCTAGTGTCACTACATCGATCGATAAAGGCTTGGAAGTTTAATTGGGAGATGAAAGGCTTAGTCGAATATGGAATAACATCCCAGTTGCTATATGGTGGTGCATATGGAAAAAGC
Source organism: Papaver atlanticum (assembly GCA_023531105.1). NCBI lineage: Eukaryota > Viridiplantae > Streptophyta > Magnoliopsida > Ranunculales > Papaveraceae > Papaver > Papaver atlanticum. Next base: position 1,067,962 of record JAJJMB010012966.1, read on the forward strand.
GAAATGCAAGAATCTTCGATAACAAAAAGAAAAATTTGGCAGGCCTCATTAAAAACATAATACAAGCATTCTTTTGGGCCGAATCGAACACTAGGATGTTAGGGCTTACGACAAATATGCTGATTTTTTTATGGGATTCCTTTTACCGGTCTCTATTATTTTTTTAGTTTTTCCTTGGGTAGCTGAATCCCCTTTCGATTCCCCTTTTTTGTTTGGTTGTAATCATTGGGTTGAGGTACCCCTCTTAAGTGCATCTTTTCAATGAATCTTCTTATTGACCGATCAAAAAAAAGAAAAGAAATATAAACACTAACCAAATTTGTATCAAAATAGAAGATGCAAAAAGCTTTTGTTCGACGACGTGCAACACACGTGCACTCCACTTGTATCTTCAAACTAGAATTAGGATTCCACCACTTGTTAAGTTGTAGTGCCTCACCTTGGTTGTGAAGGTAAAGTAGAAAGGAAGTTCATTTTCATATCTGTCTTATGCCAACCAAGTTTGTTGTTCAAATGGAACATCATCTCCCACACCGGAAGGTATTCCACATAGGAAATAAAAATCTAATGGTGTTATTCCTATACAAAAATTAAAATCGTTAATTTCATACACATCTTCGTATTGATTGCATTAAAACTATAAATCAAAATATTTGACATACCTATTTCTAAATCTGTAAAATGAAACGTGTGCATAATGTACCATCAACACTCCGCCAATACAAATACCAATTTAAAATGTTGTTTCTTCGTTTCAATATGGTACAAAGTAATCCAAGGAAATTTATCGATAATTAGTTTAGTACCAGGAGGTAGATCTGCATAAACTTTGCCAACTTCGTACCAAACACCTCTTGGTTTTTGAGCATCGATATCTCTCTCAACTTTTATAGACACATAACCTTGAGATTCAATTAATTCTCGACTTTGAAAGTAGAGTGTGATTTGACTTTTTGAGTATCGGTATCTTCATCAGAGTCTGCTTGTATTGCCGGCATATATATATTGACTGACTTTTTAAGAGGTGGTTATCTATTTCTCTAGCTCGTAATCAGTGTAGTTAAAATCGTTCTCCAAGGCCGATTACTCGCCGAGTAATTGCTACTCGCGGAGTAATCGTTACTCGTCATATGACCGATTCGATTTCCGATTCCAAGCCATTTCCAACTTTCAACGATTAAGGCGTCCGATTTTGCCGATTTGTATTGATTTTTAAGCTTGGCGATTTTTCCGAGTTAGCTTTGCATGCACTGAACTCAGAAAATAAATTTTTTTCGTAAACCCCTCATATGAGAGTAATCAAATGTAAAAACCTTTAATAACATGATAAATAGGTTCAATATAACAATGTTACACACTTAATTCCATGATAGTGTTAAACTATTAATTTTAATTAGGTACAAGTCATGACTCATGAGCAACAATATGTAAGTCTCTAATAAATAGATTCTGAGTATTAGGCCGAGTTTTGGCGATTTCAAAGTCCGAACTCATTGCTCCTACCTCCAACTCCCCAACCGAGTAAGACCGGGGAACGATTTCGATTACTTTGCGCCTAATATCTTGAGACATTTCTATTGAGAAATTTAGAGAAATTTGATAGAATTTCCAACAGATTTTAGTAGAGAAAAATTCAATAGAAGAGTGAACTTTATTGTGAGTTTACAAGTTAAACGAGTTTGTAATTTATAGGTGCTCAAATTATAGCCGTTTTTTTTCTTCTAAAATTCGACCATCGGTCTCAATCCCTAGCGGTCGATTCAGATCGCAACGGTAAAGTCTTTCCCCGCTATCCTAAACTTAGTTTGCCTGTCCACCTGGCCTATCGAATTAACACATTTGAGGATGTTCACTAGATTTGCGCTTAGAGCATCTCCAACGAGACAAAACCAAACTCCTAAGTTTTAGGTCACTTGGGGTTTTAGACTTTCTGTCAAAAATAATTCTCAAATGAAGATGTGAAGCACAATGCGAGGATGATGTGGTGAGTTATTAATTAGACCATCCTCTAGGTTTAGAGGTTATCCTAGAGGATGTGATAAATCTAGTTATACATTTTGACCAATCAAATCAAAGTTAAAAAGGACGAAAAAATGTAACTAATTAGATGAATACAAGTGGATAGAAATATTAATCTAAACTTAAATCTGTTGGAGATAATTTTTCTAATAGCTCTGAATTATAGGGAATTTTGGAGTTTACAATTTGAGAGGATGTATTCGTATACCAACCTTGTAGGAAACACACCATAACTAGGATGTATTCCTGCACCAACCACATAGGAAACACACCACAACTTGTTGGAGATGCTTTTAGCGGATATTATGAATTTGATGATTGGATTACCAACAATCAAAAATCCGTGTGTCAATTAAAGTCTGAGCATTAGGACACAAGCTTGCACCAGTGGTCTAGTGGTAGAATAGTACCCTACCACGGTATAGACCCGGGTTCGATTCTTGGTTGGTGCACATTTTTTGGTTGGTTATTTCTAGAGTTAATTGAGGGTAGTTTTACAAATTAGGATTTTTTTTCTTTTTTCTTTTTTGATGGTTTGGAACAATGGTCTTAGGCTACATCCTTAACTCTTAAAAGGAGTTATTTCAGGTAATTATGGGGTTCGAACCCATACCTCTACAGTGGGAGGGAACATGCCAACCATCAGACTACTTGATGGTTGGCGAAAAGTTAGGATCTTATGATTCTATATTTCACCCTTGAAGGGGAGCAATTATAGTCTACTGAAGCTCCTTTTTAACAAGCTGGGTTAAAGAGAGGAGTCAAACTTGTGGCTTGTGTAAACGGTTTATATACTCATTCCTTGAGGCAAAAGTAACTGGAAAGCCATTTTAATGATTTAGTAGGGGTGTGCCAGGCCATTGTGGTAGTGCAAAGCAAAGGCGACACTTCAGAGCCCCAGTAACAAGCATCTTATTTTTTACACGAAGTTACGCGTAACATACTATGATATCTAGATTTGACATCCCAAAATCTTGTATATGGATCGATCAAGTAAAACAATTCCGCACCAAGAAAAAATATACAGTATATTCCCTCCGTACCTATTATATAGGCGGGATTTTGGATTTTGTTTGTCCCACTAGATAGGCGAAATCCTATTTCCAAGATAAATTTTCCCACACATACCCTTATTTATGGTACATAGGTAATTGTGTTTTGAATAAGACAAGGGGTAAAACAAGAAAAAGCATCAAAAATTATGAATTCCAAGTAATTTTCTTAATCTAAGAGAATTATCTCTCTCCGCCTATATATGTGGTACGGGGGGAGTAGTATTAATATGTGCGCACAAGTTTGAACAGCTTCAAATCATAAGACAAATTGACACAGATTAATTATTCAAAATACAAGGGAATAGGTATGCGCATAAATACTTGGACGGCTGGACAATTAAAGTTCTTGGGTTTGAATTATGTCAATTGTGGTTGCCCATTGCCATGATAGACGAACAAGTGGATTTTGCAGCTTTTTCGTGTCAGTTGCTAGATTAGAGATAAAAATAGTTTCTCATAGACGAACAGGCGCTTGGTAGATTCTCTACCTTCTCACAAAATTTCTCAATTCTTGATCTATATTGCCTCATCAAGACCATTTTCTCCAAGACTATGGAATTTTTCATCATAATTTCAATAAACTCCAGTTCATTGTCACTTCCTTGTAGACCACTAATCTCGACAGACTTCAATTGTTTCATGGTGTCGGCCAACAGCCCTTGTAAATCGACAGTTGTCTACATATTAACGATACAAAAGAATGACAGTTTATACACCACAACTCTATATATTCTCCAATCTACTTAAAAAGATTTAAACCAATTGCGAAATCATTCATGGCTACCTACCTCACTAGTATGCGGATCTGCCTCCATCTCTTGTTCCGGTTCTGAACCCAAGTCTGATCCTTCATCAGGTTCGGATTCGTCAGTGTCACTGTAATTGTAATTGTCACGGGTTTCCACGTCCTAGATAGTACACATAAGTACACATAATTCAGTAACACTTTAAATCACAATTAATCAATCTTTTGGGAATTGGGTGAATAAGGTTAAGAAACTAACACCAATAGCTGAACAACAAAGACAAAACTAAAACAAGAGAGCAACACACAAAACAAACTAACCTGACAAAGTTCCAATTTGAGGGATTCGATAATAGGAGAGATCTTGACTAAGGAGGCTATGGCATGCATAGAGTCTGTTGAGAGAATTATCTTTTGCAGCTTCAGACGTTGCAGATTAGAAAAATGAAAAGGTTTCTTTTGTAATATTTCCTGAACTCTTCTAACATCCTTCATTAGCACATACAACAACGAATAAGGTTACCAAAAATGAAATTTATAGAACCAGGTTGTGCAGTAGAACGACTTATTTAATCATATTTCTATAAAAAATAAATAAAACAAGCAAGGAGAAAGAGGTTATACCTTGAGTGGTTGAAATGACATTGTTATATCTTTCACATTATGAAGTGATTTTAGAGATTTTAAAGTATCGGGAGCATGTATTGTCGGAAACTCGGCTTTTAGCTTTCGTGGCTTTCGCGGTTTTACTTGTATACGAACATCAGCCGTGACCAGAGAAGAAACATCTTCGAGCAACATATAGTCTAAATTTGATAAAACCAAATACACGAGGTTTGGAGCACATAACCTCAATGTATTATGAATTGAATTATGATAACTGATATGTAATTCAAAGTGCCTCAGTGTAAGAGAAGATATAGTGATGTTTAAAGGTGCGGTACTACTAACGCCACATAAATCCAGGTGTTCCAAAATAGGAGAATTGGTACATAACTTGGTTAAATCATCAAACGAAGTGTTTTGAAGTTTCAGATATTTGAGGCTTGGTAATAATGATATAGAATTCGGTAGAATAATCTTACATTTCGATAAACCTAGTTCCAACTTTGTCAATGACTGACACGTGGAGACACAACTTGAACGTGAAATTCGTCTTCTTCTTCAGATATGTCCCCAGTAAACTCAACATCTATATCTTCAACATTACATCTAACAACCACGATTATCCATCTACAAAGATGATCGATAAAACTGCATCCGTATGACCAATGCCCACGAAGAAGATGAAATCGTCTAATATCAGAACATCTGTTGTCACGAAGGCTTAATACGGACTCGATAAAATCAAGAATATACGTATAACCATCGAAAGTCAGATAGGGAAGAGAAGTCCAAATAGTTCTCCATATCTTTGACAAAATACAGGTCTGGACAGCTTGTTTCACGTCAACGAAAGAAAGGATGTGATGAATTAAGAAATCTGGTAGCTTGCTGATGTTATCTTCATCATTGGTAGTATTAGAATACTGTGAATTTATTGCCTCCATGGTTTTCTTTTTCTTTGGTTACCTTGTCGTGAAATAAAAAAGAGTATTGAGTTTTTGTTTCGGTGCAAATATAGGGGAAAGTAAAGAGACAAAAAATAGTTTCTATTGAACATCATCATCAAGTTACATGGAACAATATCCTATATATACATATAGAAAGAAAACCATAGATACTATATTGGGCCACACATCCATGGGCTACAAGCCCTACAACACTCCTCCTTGTGCGGTCCAGTAGAACTTCATATGTAGTTCTTCACATTTAGTGCTTCGAATATAGTTCTTCAAATGTCGTCCTCTCCTTGATGACTTGTGCCGAAATCAATTGCATCATTAAAACTTTGACAAGGAAAAAACTCAGTGGGACAAAACCTTGGTACAGCTCTTCACATGTAGTACTTCACATGTTGTCTTGTATTTTACATATAGTTTATCACATGTAATAAGATCTTTAAAGATCGCTGAGTTTAAGTTAATTGTCTCCTTAAAACTTTGTCAGGCTAACCCATAGGGGAAAAACCTGAACTAAAGAAAAAGAGTACATTGTTAGGTAAACTTAGAACATAGTTGGATGCGTATATGTTGCCTCATTAAAACCTTGACAAGGAAAATCCAGTGGGATAAAACCTTGACGAAGGGAAAAGAGTACAACGTGACAGATGCAAGTAAAGGTGATCCATTGCAGATGATCACTTTGCTCCGTTGAAGTTGACTAGTTGCTTCACAACTCCTAAGGCAGAAAATCCTCGTGGGAAAGACAATAGCCTTAGCTGGGAAATTACATTCCCGGTGTTTGTTGTTGTCTCATTAAAAACCTTGCAGAGTAACAAAACCCTGTAGGAAAAAGCAACCTCGGTGAAGGAAAATAGTTCAACACATTATTATATGCTCCCCTTGATGTCAGACAATTTTCATTAGTCTAATGTAGCCGGAAGAAGTTTATCACACTTTACTTTGGTGACTTGAATGTTTATAAGACCCTGTTGTTGATTCTGGAAGTTATGTTTCTTAACAGACTATCGCGTTTCATTTCTTTGATTCAGATATTTTCAGTAGTATCAATGCGATCTTTATGTCTTCAACGTTCAACATACTTGATGCTTTTAGTATTGTCTCGCTAAAAACCTTGTCGAGGTACAAAACCCTTTTGGAAAAACTATTCTCGATCAAAGGGAAAAAGAGTACAACACAACTTCAATTTCGAAGTAAAATATGTCGACATCATATCCTTGGATCCTCCCCCTGATGTCGGCATCTTCCCATGATTACTTTCAGAGTTGTTCCAGACAGTTCCTTTAGTCATGTACTTTTCGAACTGAATATCGGTAATGACTTTGAAAATAGTATACCATATCTCCCCCTGATTACTTTCGTTAGAGAAGAAGTTATTTTTCTTTCATAATCAACAACCTTTGGATTGCACTTTCGTTAGCATTCCTTTTTATGTCTTTGCAGGGATAATTTTTTTTTATGTCAATGGTTACTTTAAAGTACATGATTACATTCACTATACCATTCCAGTGATGTTGCATTGGCGTTGAGCTAAGTCTAGCCAAACAAGTTCACTGAGGATGTAACATTTGGTCGAGTACATTATGCTAAGTACAATAATGCGTCTATTATACTTAGATAAGGGAAGTTCATATTATGACACAACTTCGTCATCTTCCTTTAGACGAATTGGTCATTTATGTATATTTGAAACTCGACTAATCATGGGAATGCTAGCAGGATGCATGTCTTTGCTAAATTGCATGAAAATGAACATATGCAAACTGGTGGTATACTATACCACAATCTCGGTCTTCTAGTTCAGAACATAGATAAGATCGATATTTTCCAGGATTTTCATCTCAAATTCATATTTCAAATAACTTGTAAGATCTCTTATTCCATTAAGAATACTTATCATGTCCATACCGTTGACATAGATAGCTATAATTCTGAATCAGGAACTAATATGCATGGTACAAAACCTTACTTGTTTATCCCTTCCCAATCAATAGTCGCTTAGACGGGTATACCACATCCGCCAGATTGTTTAAATCAATATGTGAGTGTTCTAGTGTAACTGCAAACACACTCCGTGGTTTAGAGTCATTCGACTTGGGAAGAAAAATGCCATCATGAACTTTTGCAAATATCTTTGAGTCTAAATCTCCAGAGATATAACCACATCTACTATGCTTCAAATTCTTTGGAAACTACCGAGCAAACTAATTAACTGAACATTATGATATTCAAAAGAGTAAGCGATCCAGGGGTTTGTGATAAACCTCACGCCACAAGGTGATTCTTTATAGTTTAAGACATCATTCTTCTCATTACACTTTGTGACAAATAACTACATATGTCCCACAGGCTTTACACTTGGTTGGTTAGCACTACCACACCAAATACCCATATATTTGTCAAATAACTAAGTTCTGCCTGGATTGCGTAGGACAAATATGCTATTTGTTTGAAATTAATCAAAATAAAGCATTGTTCGATTTCATTGTGCTCTACTTCTGGAGAAACTATTTATGGATTATATCATCATTGTGCACGCATGATCCTTCCATTGACTCATATGTATTCTCATAATCCGTCAAGATTTCATTGTTCTATAGAATCATTTCAAACTTTAGAGCGTCCTCCAGTTTGATTCATGGACATATTCAAAGACAATCTCATGAGATGATTTATGATGATATAAATAAGTTGTGCCTTACTCACCTACTTCCTTTCTAGGTGAGGATTGATCGAACCAAGTGGTTTCTCCAACTTCCTTTATGGAGCCACGGCCTCAACCACACTTCCAGTGAGTGTAGTTGTAACACCTTAGTCTATGGTGTATATCCCTTATTGAGGATTTGTAACCTTGCATGTAGGTTTGCAGCTGGTATGTGTGATCTCATCACTTTAGCAACATCAGTGTACATTCTGAAAATCGATTATTCTTTGTCACTTCACATTTACATTTGTGGAGTACAAGAATCAATATGAGACACAGTGGGAAAACACCATGACAATTCCTGTTGTTCCCTTAGAAAATACTTTTTCTTATCCCCCCTAATGACGGGAAGATTGTCTCATTAAAATGATAACTCGAAAATCTAGCGGTATGAGATCTCCTGCCAAAGGTTTTAAAACGCATATAATTGTTAAGAGTAAATATCCAACATAACTACTTAATCGTTTTCGTGATCCATCATAGTACAATGTGGAATCGTAATGGCACATATATAGTGCAACCAAAAATGCGTAAGAACACAAAATGTCAGCCTTATATCCAGTTACCAACTGGTACTCAAAGAATGGTTGACCAATTGTTGGTCTAAAACGAATAAGTGAAGACGCGTGTAATATTTCATATTCCCCAAACAGTTAAAGGTAGGTTTGTACACATAACCATGCCTTAGGCACCATCTGGTACGCAGAAAAGGTTGACTAATATTGGGTTCTAAAACGAATTAAGTAAAGTTGCGTGTAATATTGCATATCCCCAAAGCAATAAAAGGTAGGTTGGTATGCATAACCTATTCCTTAGACACCATTGGGTAGTCTCTGTGAGACCATTGGGTATAAATATGATCTATATTGATCCTATTAAACATGCAATATTCATCAAGTCCTTTTGATATAAATTCTCTAGCATTAACAAGGGTGGTGAGCCTTTGCACTTTGCATTGTGTAGTGTGTGCTAAGAGTTTAAAAAAAATTAAACGCATCATTTGTTGTGAGCAATAACTGATTCAAAGCATCGAATCATCCACCAGAGCCATAAATCACTTGAATGGTCAGCATTCTGCATGGATATATGTTCACTAGCTAACAACACTTTATTCTTTAAAAAATGAGTTATTTACCATTTGCATCTAAGTAAAACAGGATGGTCTCAATCATGTTTTACTAAAGAAAGACTTTGTAATATGAGTGACGTGCTTTCTTACTCTAAAGCATAATGGGGAGAGGCAGTGCAAATCTAGTAACTTTAGAAATCACTGATTGTGATAGATGCCGTAACTTCGCATTCTATTAGTTCATTGTCATGTACACTCAAATGAAGTGATGCATGTGTTAGTACTTCAAAACGGAACATCGTGTCACAACCAATGTGCCTTATGGTTATGTCAAAGTCTTTATGAATCAATCCCAATTAGTTCATTGTTAGGGTTAATATAAATTCAGTAACCCAAGTTCCAGTGATTTACAATTCACAAGATTGACACATTAATTTTATGAGGATATGCTTCCTTCCACATTCATTAGAAATAGTTTATAGATTGAATCAACTTCATTCTCACTGTAAGTTTAAAAAAAGGTAGGTAATAGTTCATGCATGAACACCCTTTGGTGTGATTATCCCTTAGTACATACAGAGCTTAGACATTGAGTCTTGAGAGATTTAATAAGTGGTGTGGCCTTATTACGTAACAAAACTCGGATTAAACTCAATTACTTTAGAACGAATATATGTTACGTTTCATCCAGATATATCTCAAGTGCTTTAGAGAATTTATGTCTCGTGGTTTCACTCCATAAGTGCAGACATTGGATCTAGTTCAACTGAATAAGATAGTCAATTGGTCAGGCAAAGTTATTGTTGCCATTAAAGTTGATGTGAATATTGGTTGCTACTATGATACACACATTACATTGTATATATCAACACCTATGACCAGGTGCATTTCCAACTCTTTCATTTATGACGGGAGCTAGAATTACATTTTAGTTTCATCCCATTCCCATATTCAGTTGATACCTGTACTTTGGTGTTATTATTACTGGGAAAAAATACATCTTTGTCTCATGATATATATGTCCCTTTTCACATGCTTTATATGAGTCATTACGTCTAACCCTCATTACTTCGGGGTTCAGTCCATTTTCAATTTTGCTACATTTAGCTTAACTTGAGAAATTTCTTTATCTCAATAGGCCAAGAGAATCTCACTACACATGTCAACCAATTACTTTAGGTTGAATAGATTACTAAAGATAGTTCTCTTGTTGTCATATTTCAACATATACTGGTTCGTTAGTATCATGGATGAAGAAGAGAAATGGAAATTTTCTGACTCGTATCATCTTTTGTGAGTTCTTCCACAATTTGGAATCCATGTGATTTTATTTGCAACGTATCTTTTGAAAATACCGACTCTTAATAGTCGAGCCAGTGGATTGCATCCCACGGAACATTTCAAATTTGTGAAGAAAATATCAAGTACACAATAATGGTGCTCAAGTACTTCTAAACCCCAAATGAATACATTGGAATCGAGTTGGTACAACCAATTGAACAAAAGACACCATTCAACTATAGCCAATATCATATTCAAGAGAACAAAATAACATTAAGACCAAAATTCTTAACGAACGAGATCAACAGTCATAATTTAAGTTGACCGTTTCTATGATATGGACTTATCTTAAGGGAAAAACAGAACTAGACATGTTCTAAAAACCAGATAAATAAGCCCAACAAAAAAAAAAAAAAAAAATCAATGTAGGAACCCAGATTAGTTACATACCTCAAATATCGGTTCCCACTGTAACTGTATATACATAAAACCGGAACGGACTTGGTCGCGCACCGCCCAAAAAATTGGAACAGGACAGGGCACAGCTGGAACGGGGTCGGACCGGACTGGAACGGATCGATTTGGGTTGGCCTGGACCGGGCCGGGTTGGATTGGACCGGACCGGTTTGAGTTGGACCGGACCGGACCGGCCTTTCCTTTTCTTCTTCTCCCGTATCAGATCGCAACAGGGTCGACTTTTCCTTCCCCGTCTTTTCTCAGAGAAGGATTCCATCCGGCGAACTACTAATATCAACAATTTAATTCCATCACAAGCGTACATACATATATTATAAAATAAAATGTAATCATCCCATGGATTTGCACAGACATAACTTGTAAAGCAAATCAAAATCCATGGACATAACTTATACAGCAAATCAAAGCAATTTTCATCAACACCAACGGATTTAATAGCTAGTTTTTTTTGTTACAGTCAAATCAATTTTAACGATTATAGAGGTATGCCGAAATCAAAATCAAAATCAAAAATAGGGGAAAAAAAAAGGAGAAAATAAATCCAACTTAGCTGATTTGATTCCAACGATTGCATGACTGCTTTGATATTAATCATCCATGTAGGAAAAAAAATCAATCGATCCAATTTAGCTCCGTGGTATAGCTTCGTGCATGATAACGTGTTTCAGTGGAAATATATGGGAAAGTAAAGAGGCAGAAAATAGTTTCTATTGAACAGCATCATCAGGTTACATGGAACAATATCCTATATATACATGTAGGAAGAAAACCCTAGAGACTATATTGGGCCGCACATCCATGGGCTACAAGCCCTACAACATTTTTTGATTTGTGACTCTAATATAAATCACGCATAGAAAACTCAAAGCAGTATGGGGTACATATAATAGATAAACCGTCGTGAATAGGATACTTGAGCAACACTGAATTGCCGAACCCTTTCCTTATATAGACTTTTTATCTAGATGGTCTAAGATAATCAACCATCCATCGGTCGCTCAAGGGTACAGAGGTATCTATAAAACAGAACAGGTCGTGGCTAAGTTAGCCTATACAAAGAGCGTATGAGATTTTATCTTGGAATTCAAATCGACGGTTCTTGGTGCAAATATATGCATGAAAATTTTCTATCCTTGGCGAGTGTGTAGTTTCACTCTATTTCTAGGGTTCCACCTATTTTCCACCCACATTTTTCCTATTTGCCACTCTCATTAATTGCCACCCCCACTTATCCTATTTATCACCCATAAATTCTTTCATGTATCCTAAATATTACTTGTTGACTTTTTGTTTACATCCAATAATAAAACCACCCCAATAACTAATCTAAAACTATTTTTACACGCCACCATGTTCTACTCCATCTCTCTTACTGATCTTCTTAGGGCTGAACATGGTTTCGGTTTTCCGCTAGGAACCGAACCGAACTAGACCGATTAGGAAGACACCAAACCAAACCATTCACTAATGGATTGGTTAGGGAAAAAAAAATGAAAACCGACATTACTAGTTCGGTTTTGGTTTGACCTGAAAACCGAACCAAAAACCAATGGAAAACCGATAAGTATAGGCCGTTGATCAAAATCATATAGATTTAATCTACCCGTCCATCTCACACTTTGTAAACCTAAGTTCTACCCTTACCCCAGACGAGTTCATTTTTTCTCTTCTTCTTCTCTTCGTCTCCAGTCGGCAGTCGCCGGAAGAATCTTCTACACCACCACCATCTCCAGCCGTAATGAAACCAGTACCACCACCATTTGTTTACTAGTTTGCTTCTCCTTATATTTCTTCTTTTTCTTTTTCTTCTTCTTCTAAATCTTCTCACTTCTCAGATGTACTGAAAATTGAAATTCTCAATCTTAGAAACATCTTCTCACTTGTCACATAATCAAATCGATTATCTAAGTCGACTATTTTCATCATTACAAGGTAATTCAACTCGATGATGATGATAATTTTGCTGATTTAAGCTTATAATTTATAATTTTAAAAACTAGGGTTTACTAAAATGGATTTTGCATAATTGATTTTGCAGGTTCCCTTTGATATAATCATGGAGGATTCACAATCAACACCCGTTAGTTCCTATTTAGTTTATTTCTCAACTAGTTTGGGTTTGATTCTGGTTTTGATAATTAGTCTGTGAATTTTGATTATCAATTTTTTCAGGATATACTTGGGAGAAAAAGGGGGAAGTTTAGAGTATATATCATATCATACGGACCATTCCATGTACATATGATATACATTTAGTTTTGTTACTGTCCATGTAATGATGCGGCATATGAGTTGACAGTAATAGTAATCTTGAATCATTTTAATTATAACCAGTTTTAATTGCTTTCGTTGGTGTCTTTTGTCTTTAGTTTAGTACTCCGAGATTACTGAAATGATGGTTCATTAAATGAATTGCCTGATTAAATGGATGAATTGTCTCACTGATTTTCTGAGTGCCCATGTAGTGTTTACTAAAATGTTTATGGACCGTTAGATCGCAGACTTGTTAAACGGAAATTTGTACTAGCTTGGAATTAATACCGAAGAGCTCTAAATAACGATTTTCATAATAGTAGTAGCTAAATATGTTTTGGTTCACTTTGCTCGACCTACCTAAATTTAGTCATGCGAGCATTAAGGTGTTTTTCTCAATAGCGGAATGCATTCGGGACTGGTTTGACACTACTTTGATTCTTGAGCGCTACTGTTATGTATCATAAACTGATTCTACATTGGGTAGATTTGATTTGAATGCACTTTGTACTACATGCTGCTATCCCACTCAAAATTAGTTCGAAACAGAGAACGCCAACTACTGTGGTAGTTTGTTAGTACGTGTTAGCT